>VZSZ01000214.1:238610-269146 GCA_013398815.1 Ibidorhyncha struthersii
TCTATCCTGGAGCCCCTCCAAGGATCCAATTAGGTGTTAAGGGGGACATCACAGACACCCCATCCGGGGCGGCTGATGTCCCGGAGCATCTCTGAACACTGGGATGGACGCAGTTTGCTGGGAAGAGCCCTTTCCCAGCACCATCTGGCTGAGCTGCCCCCCAAAGCCCGGCTCCTGGGTGGGTTCCGCAGCAGCCTGGCTCCCCGCACCTGAGTTGTGTCCCAGNNNCTGTTTTTCTTCCCTTCTGCCCCTTCCCCTTCCCAGGTCCGGATCCCCCCGCACCGGCTGGGGCGGTAACGTGCCACCATGGGGGTTAAAACGATGCTCCCCAGCTACGAACTGGGGTTTTACGCTCTCGTAGTGACGTGCGCCGTGGTGTACAGCGGCAGCGGGATCTTCGAAGCATCCCGAGGTAACGTTCCCCATCGCATCCCCCCGGAGGAGGCCCTGGGAGGGAGGATGGACAGAAGGTGGCTCCTCTTGCAGCCGTGGATACCAGCAGCAGCAGATCCCTGGCTTTAATTATTGCAGCTTGGGAATCTTTTGCATGGTTCAAAAAAGGGGGTTTGCCTGGTTGTCCTCTTGTCCCCATTTCCATGGCTCGGGGTAAGAGGCTGCAGCACGTCACAGCTCTCCAGCCGGTGCCCAAAACAGGCAACCACCCTGCCTACACATGGGCTGGTTCCCAGATTTTTTTTTTGTCCGGAAGCCCAAAAACCTGAAAATTTCATGGGATTGTCCCAGGGTCCCGGGGATGTGGAACCACGTGAAGGCTTTCCTGGAAAGTCAGGTGGAAATAGTTGAATTTAGTGATTCTTATGGGTATCCGTGGGGATTAGGCACTTTGGGGATGGGGTGTTCGAGCCCTGACGGCTCATCGTCGCGGTGAGGAAGGCTCCCCCTGCCTCGCCAAAACCCGGGTCTCGTTTCCCAGAGCTGTTTCTCTCCCCGTAACTCTGGTTCTTTTGCAGACAGCGTGAACAGAAAGGCCTTTCGGGATGGCATAAAGCCGGGATGGCACTACTTCGGCAGGAAGATGGTAAGCGGAGGAAGGACTCGGTCTTTTCTAGCTGCCGGCGACGCGGGCGGTGCTGACCGCTGGAGAAGCAGAGCTGGGTTTTCTGCTGCTGACACACTTTTGCAAAGTCCACGTGACTCCTATTTTTCTCCCTAAAGAACCAGTCGGGAAAATACCATCCCTGCAGCGCTGTGGATGCTCTGCTTTGTGTGCACCGAGACGAGTAACCTCCGCACATCTCTCCTGGGGTTTTATGACCAAGCTTAAGTGCTCGGGAGCCCTTGGGTGGAAAATGGGAACAAAAAGCTTTGAAAGTTGTGTGGTTTTTCCCTCCGGAGGGGTGTTGGGGTAGGGCTGCGAGGGCTGGGGGCAGTAAGGCACCCGGTGCTGCTCCCGCAGGATGTGGCCGATTTCGAGTGGGTGATGTGGTTCACCTCGTTCAGGAACGTCATCATCTTCGCTCTCTCGGGACATGTCCTCTTCGGCAAGATCTGCTCCATGACGGTGCCACAGGTGAGCCAGGGACCTGGTGGGATGGATTTGAAAGCACCAGGGTGACCTGGGATCTGTGGAGGGGGCTTGAGGGATGTTCTAGGATGGGGGGGATGTTCTAGGGTAGGGGGAGAGGGTTGGGGCTTTCACCAAGCTGACCATGGGTCGGGGCCACTCTCTTCTCGCAGCACCGGGCCGTGGTATACATGCTGTATGGGATCCTGGCTGTGCTGGGCAGCATGGGGCTCGTCTACCTGATGATCATCCTCTCCCACTGCCTTGTCCTCTACTCTGTTGCGATGGCCAAGCAGAAGTGGCTCTGCTACGTAGCCGGGTTTTGCTGTCTCGCCTCCTTCAAGATGGAGCCCTTCAGCTCCTGGCAGGTAGGTGCTGTCTCGGACCACCCATCTGCTTCATTTCCAGCCCACTGTGTCCCCCTCTTTGGGATAATCTCCAGGGAGGGCTCCTGGGGTGCCCCCAAACCCTGCACACTTCTTCTGGCTATGTCAGAGCTCCACAGGGTTTGAGAGGGAGGACACTTGTGCCACTGAGTTTGGGAATAATCCCGCAGAGGATATGCCGTGTTTTGGTGGCTTTGTGCTGGGCCGGAGCTCAGGACACCTGAGTCCTTCTTGCTGCTCAGGCAACAGCTTATCAGCCAGGCAAGACACGGTCCTGCCCTGTGCCTCAGTTTCCCCATCTGTAACGCAGTGCTGGGATGGGTTCAGCGATGCCCATGCCTATCTCTTAGGTCTCTGCCCCGTTAAGACTTTCTCTCACTGGTGGGTGGAGAGAAGCCCAGGAAGGACCTTCTAAAGCTATTCAGTCCTTCTGAAGGACGGTGCTGCCTGTCCTTGCGTGCAGCTTACCTCCTGAAACGCATTCCCCCCCCTCTCCATCAGGCTTGTGCTGACTTTCCTTCACCTCCTGGGGAGGGTTATGTCCCTGTGACCCGGTGACAATCCCACCCCAGACCAAAGACTGCAATGGCCCATAGCTGCTTGGTGGAGACGTGGCCAAGAGGATCTACCACTTTCCGGCTCCTCCAGGATGCAGGAGCCAGCTGGGAAAATGAGCCCCAGTTTTCTCTTTCCAACAGCAAGGCTAATTAGCTCCAGGGACAATTGGTGTCAGAGCATAATTAAAGGCTTTTCCTGCTGCCCCAGGAGTGATGTCTTCAACAAAGTGAGGGAGCACAGAAGTGACACCACGTTCCTGGTGGTAACTTTTTGTTTCTCATCCAGAGCGGTTTTGTAACGGGAGCTTTTGATCTTCAAGATGTCCTCTTCTATGGAGGAAGCAGCTTCACCATCATGCGCTGCATGAGCTTTGCACTCGAGAGCTCTGAGAGGAAAGAGGGCATCTACTCCATCTTTGACCTCCTCAAATACAACTTCTACCTCCCATTCTTCTTTTTCGGGCCTGTCATGACGTTTGACCAGTTCCATGCCCAGGTGAGTGCTCCTGAGTCCAGGCTGGAGAAGGACCTCTCCCTGTGTCTATTTTCTTGGGTTTCATGCCTACAGCACCCCACCTTTTGCCACAGTGAAGGTGCAAATTGTTGTAGAGTTTCTTGTGGTCACCCAGAGTCTGTGGCCATAGTCTGGGCTGCACAATAATGACATGACTTTAGTGGGGAGGGGCATAAACTGAGGGGGTTTTAACCTTCCCTTTGGGGATTTTGGTCATTTCAGCTGATCGGGTCAGAAGGGGTGACATTGCTGTGGTGAAAGCATCATGCTGGGATGAGGAGAGGAGGGTTCAGCTCATGTCCTTTCTCGCTGGGCACCTGCACTGCTCGGTGCCTCAGTTCCTGTGTACTGTCACCCCAGCAGCTCCATGCTGGCCTCTCTGTGCAGTGCCGGGAGGCCACGGTGAGAGCCAGACACGTGGCGCCCATCCATGGGACCTCT
This sequence comes from Ibidorhyncha struthersii, assembly GCA_013398815.1. Lineage (NCBI taxonomy): Eukaryota > Metazoa > Chordata > Aves > Charadriiformes > Charadriidae > Ibidorhyncha > Ibidorhyncha struthersii. The sequence continues at coordinate 242,034 of VZSZ01000214.1, forward strand.
GCATGCTGGTGGCTGTGACAGCAAGGGCAGTCTCGCATTTCCATCCAGCTGGTTTGCTCCAGGAGCATGAACTTCCAGGGATGGTGTGTGTGTCTGAAGATGAAGTTATTTCTCTAGAAATAAGTAAGATTGGGTGGAAGGCTGTGTTTCAGCAACCACCGGCTTCCTCGGCTCCCCATGAAATACCCTGGTGCCCCAAGTCTTTGCCTGTACTGTGCACAACCAAGGGGACTTTTTGAAAAGCAGACTCCAAACAGCACTGGAGAACATCAGCAGAAGCCTTGGCTGGAGCCAGCCGACCTCTGGGGCTGTGTCACACCCAAAGATCAAGCGAAAGGGCAGTGCTCTCTCCCTCCTCACTCTTCTCATCTCAATGTCCTTTTACAGCAACAATCAGCCTTGGTCATCAAAACAAACTGGTACTGCTTGCTAAGGGAGGGACCTCTTGCTTGGTCAGCAGTGCTGCTGGGAAGGATTGCCACAACCCCTCCGTTTCCTCTTAAAGAGCAGCTACATTGAAATTTTGGCTTCGACGTCTGGGTGAAAGAGCATTTTGGAAAAACGTTTGTGAATTCAGAAGAAAAACCGACCCAGGGCAGGGGAAAGCAGCCAGAGCCTCCCCGGTGAGGAGGAGACCAAAGACCCACCCAGCCCAGCATCTTCTCTCCAACGTTGGGCCGGCAACAGTCGCCTAAGAAAGGGTCTGCACTGGTCTTCTTTCCTCCAGCCAGAAGGATGAGCCCTGATCCAAGTTCTTGAGTCATTAACAACCTCAAGCTGCAGGCTGAAAGGGTGAGAGTGCAGGACTGAGATCCCTCGGGTCTTGCAGGGTCTATTTAAAAAGACTTTTATAGCATTTGACCCTGACGATCGTAAGGTCAACTCTGGTGTCCCCCATGAGGGATGCTCGCGGTGCATTGCATCCCCCGGCAGCTCTTTCTCAACAGACGAGCACCGGGGATGAGCTGGCCCCAGCTGAGCTTTTCTCCCCAGGCTGCTGGAAGAAATGTTTCATCCTAAAGCTTCATCTTTCCAGTTGTCCTATCTGTTGGGCTGAAGTCCAGGCGACCATGGCTCCAGCAGCCCTGCTGTCCGAGCCCCTCCGAAGGGGATGCAGTGCCCTGGCCTGCCCTCCTCACCCCATGATCTTCTTCCTTCACCAGTTCACATCAGTCTTTCCTATGAGATGGGCAGCCCTGGCTGCTTCTAACGCTGCAGCCAGGTGTCTATAAATCAGGGCATTAAACTGCTGGTGTCTCCCAGACCTGAACTCCCACCCTACAAGCCTTGATCTGGAGGGTCCTGTTCCTTTTGCACAGACCCAAACCATGATGTTTCCAGCCACTTAATGAGCAGTTCCCCCGTCTGCTGCTTAAAACGCTCACCCTAAAGGCACAAGGACAAAGTTCCCCACCCCTTTTCCATGCCCCTGCCAGGTGTCCTGTCTTGGCCTGGCCACCACTGCCATCTCCTGGCTAGATACCCCCCTGCACTGCTGGAGCTGGAGCTAATTGCAGAGGTGAATTCCTAATTGCCCAACAGCAATTATGGAGGCAAGCAGATGGAGTCCCTGGCCCAGGGTGGGGTGTATGGCCCAGTTAGGGAATGGATCCGTCTCTTTGAGTCCTACTGGTGCTATATCCTAATGGAGCCCTTGCACCCCCAAATGTGTACTATCTGTACCAGAGCTCGGCCAGCCCCATCCCAGCTGAAAAGCATCTTCCTCACCAGGATTACGGGAACTAATTCGCTTTTGTAGGGCTGGAAAACTTTTGTGGGGAACGCAGCCCTGATCCCAAAGGGATGGTGGAAGAGTGCTGCCACCATGCACAGACATGAGGACAGGTGGGAAACGGAGGACCCATGTCCTCTCAGCGTATCTCCATGCCAGAGCCCGTCCTCCCTTAGCTTCTCCTCCAGCTCAGGGTTCAGCAGCCTCTTTGTACCCTTAAAGCACTTGGCATATAACAGACACGAAAAAATCTGGCAAAGGCTTTAATTCTCGGGAATCATCTGGATTTGACGACGGGGCTGGTGCGGCAGCCTGCGGATTATGTTGGGAGAGCTCCCACCTCTTGCAGGGAATAAAGGGAAAGTAATAAACATAAGAGGATTTTGAATACAGCAGCAATTTTTGCGGCGATGCGGGGAAGCAAGGACGTCAGTCTGCCCAGTGTAATCCTGAAAGCTTGCTCTGATGATTTTTATATTACAACGGCCAGAGACGTGACAGCTCCTGGAGGCAAAGCCCAGCCCCTGTTTGTACAAGACACAGTGGAGATGAAGTCCCCACTCATCAGGCCCCAACCGATTCAGGATGGCCCCTCGAGCAGCTCTCCCTCTCATTTACAGCAGGTATCTGCAGCAGAAACTCCAGAGAGCATCAGTCATCCTCCTCTCAGTTGACCCTGGCCAAAAATGTTCATCTGGCCCTGGCAGAGCTGTCAGGTGGGATTCCAGCTCTACTCCCAACCTCTCCTGGGCATGCAGATGTCCTTCCCTATGGGCTGTGGCACCCTGTAGATGTGATGGGTATGGGCATTTGCTTCCCGTTAGTGACCTGTGCAAGCGGCCACCCTTAAGCAAATCTGACTTTCTGAACATGTCTTTTCAAAAAGAGCATAAAACTGAGCTCCCTGGTCAGTATGGTTTTCACCCCACCTAGGGTCCCTTAGGTCCATCCAGACCTGTCACTGCTGTGTCGCACCATGTGCCTGCTCTGCTGGAAACCCCAGTGGTGGGAACAGCCTTTGCTAGGAGGGTGATCCAGTGCTGAGCTGCTGTGCTCAGCACTGAGGTGGGTGTGTTGGAAGGATGCTCTGGGTGGGACATGTTCCGCTCCTTGTGGATGTGTTCACCTGAGCTAGTCCCTTGGGTTTTCCTTAAGAAATGGAGATTTGGGCTATGTAGTCCATGGTGTGATTTCTAAAGCAGAGCGTTGAGTCCCCATTTGGACCTTGACCATTTTTCTGGATGGGGGAACATGCTGCCCATCCTGCCTCTCAGCTTAGCCCTTTCCTGGTTTGCCATCCTGGCAGGTGAGCACCCGAGAGCTGAGACGCAAAGATGACGAGATGAGGAATATCCGGGTCTATGCCCTCCTGCACGTGGGGGCCATCATTGCTGTGGACATCTTCTTCCACTTCTTCTACATCCTCACCCTTCCTTCAGACCTGAAGTTCATGAACCGCCTCTCAGATTGGTCCTTGGGTGAGTGGCCATGCTTGGACACGCTCATATCTGTACTTAGCTTCAAGGCAGTGGTGAGTAATTCAGATCTCCATCCATCTCCACTGATAGGCTTCGTCAATGCCTATGTTGGGGCTTTACCCGAACCCATCCCTTCTTCCCAATCACAATGCCACAGACCTGGGGTCTGTCAGATGGCGTTGGTTTGACACCCTCATAGGGTCCTGGAATAAATTGTTTGGTTCACGGTTTAAGAGGTTGAGCACCAAGCTGTTCCCGTTGCCTTTGGCTGGAATGAAAGGGAGCTCAGAACCTTCAAAAATCAGCCCCAGGCTGCAAGAAGCACATCTGGTACCGCAGAGCCTTCACAGGTACCCACCCATTACAGGTGTTTGTGAGCCGCTGAAATGGCCACAGGGTGTAAGTTGTACAAAGAGCAGCTCAGGGGAGTTGTAGCTGCTGTCTTCAACTACCTAAAGGAGGGCTGTAGAGAAAGTGGACTCTTCTTGGATGCTGGCAGGGAAGAAGCAGGACACAATGAACAAAGTGCAGCAAGACAAAGCCTGGTTGCATGTAAGGATTTTTTTTTTTTTTTAGAGTGCTCAGACATTGAACGTGGGGCCCAGGGGGGCTATAGATTCTCAAAAAATAAAGATATTCAGTACTTAAATGGACAAGGTCCAGACCAACCTGATCTCCATTTGACACTGGCTGTGCTCTGAGCAGGGCTGGACTAGGGACCTCCAGAAGCCAAACCCCTGGGATGACTAGTGGTGGCAGCGTTGCCATTCAGCTGGCAGCTGGATGGAGGATTTCGGCTGGCCAAACACGTATCTGATGCCAGAATTTGAGATGCTATAGGGTATCTGACATCCACACAGGGCAAACAGGGCCTGGAGAAGGTGCATGTTTCTCCAGAGTGGCAGCTGGAGGCCAGGAGAAAATCCTAATACAGCTAGAATGGCACTAGCATTGATTTAGGATGTCCTAAGAGATCTGGGTGGACTGACTAAGCATGTGTGTTACTCCAGAGGGAGCTGAGCTCCTCTGCAGGCTCTGCTGACTGTATCGACCAGATCTGCCTTGTCGACGGTGGGATCTCAGGCATGGCTCACATCGAGGCACTGCATGACCCGTAATCTGTGAGCTGAATCCCACCAAGACGGAGTCATTTTAGCTTCTGTTTGCATAGTAATTTGAAATCTTTAGTGTTTGTTCCTGCAGGAATCATCTTCCAGTGTCAGGCATATATCCAAGACAGAGGTTCTGGCCCTGGCTCTGCTGTAGAATCAACGTTACATCTATGGCCATAAGGAGCTGAGACGGGGTGTAATTCAATGAAGGTGTCAATAAAACCTCAGAGGTCAGAGTTGAGAACTGTGATGAGTTTGTCATAGGTTAACAAGCCTTAGAGGGGAGGAAAGATCTTGTGCTGGAAGAAATGAGATCTGTATCAGTTTCTTGGACTACCAAGACCAATAAACAGTTTGCTCACAAATACCCCAAGAAGATATTGTCCTTTGGTTCAAGCTTCTTAAAAAAGCTACTTAGTTTTAAAAGCTTTGGGTGTCCAAGACAGCATTAGACTGTCCTCTTGATGGTACGTTTGTTGCAATAGACTACACGTTCCCATGGGACATGATGTCCCCCAGACTTCTGAAGGGGATGCATCTTGCGCTCCTCTTCACATGGTTGGCTCATTTTTGCTCCAGCTGGCTTGGCCTACTCCAATTTGGTGTACGACTGGGTGAAAGCTGCGGTCATGTTTGGGGTCATCAACACCATCGCCAGACTGGACCACTTGGACCCACCCCAGCCCCCGAAATGCATCACCATGCTCTACGTCTTCGCAGAAACGTGAGTACTCCACATGCGTCGATGAAGAAAGATGATGTTTAACCAGAATGAAATGTGCATGGCGGGGAGGAGGTTTGGCCTGTGCTTCTGGTATTAGGAAGATATTCTGATATTAGGAAGAAATTTTTCACTGTGAGGGTGGTGAGACCCTGTCCCAGGTTGCCCCGAGAAGCTGTGGATGCCCCATCCCTGGAGGTGTTCAAGGCCAGGTTGGACGGGGCTTGGAGCAACCTGGGCTGGTGGGAGGTGTCCCTGCCCAGGGCAGGGGGGTGGAACTAGTTGGTTTTTAAGGTCCCTTCCAACCCAAACCATTCTATGATTCTGAGCATCTGGCCTGTAAGTTGGAGACATCGATCAGTCTATACTGAACTTATAGTCTAGACCTGGCTATAGCCCAGCGAAATATTTCTGGGCAGGAAGCAATGGATAAGATAGGTTACAACCACATTGATAGTGGGACCTGTTCAAGGAAGGAGCACGGAGAACTGCTGTGAACAATGTTCAAGAAGTACCTCAGCAGGGGACCAGGCGCCTTCTATGGCTGACTGCAGCATGGAAGGGTGTCATTACATTACGTTTAACATGCTTTTTATCATCTGCATTTTAGGCATTTTGACAGAGGTATTAATGACTGGCTATGCAAGTAAGTGCATAATCAACCATCTCTGGTCTGGTTCAGAGACTTCTCTTTCATCACATAGCGATGAAGCATTAAATGCTGTTCATCCCAAGGCTGAGGTGTCCTCTCTTCTGGGTGAATCCCACTACAGCATGAAGTCATATTTGGTCTGTTTTATCCCTTAAGACCATTGAATTAATCACCACAAAGTGCAACAGCCCTCCCCACCCCCAAGTTGGGAATAAAAGTCTTGTCCCAGAAAACCCTTTAGACCTGGTGGGTTTAGTGTTCCCTCAAGGGAGGAAGAGTAAGGTTCATATTCCACCAGGAGGAAAGGGAAATTGAGCCCAGGTCTCCCATATCCTGGGTAGCAAGGGTGGCGTCAGCTCCATCTACATCTCCCTCAGCCCTTCAGCTCTCTTCAGCCATGAGTACACACCAGCAAACCTGTACTGAAGGTGGTGGCTCCTCTGTGCTGAAATCCTGTGCACCAACAAGTCTGAGATAACCTGCAGCTCTACGGATGCACACATTTTATCAACCCTTTACCTGCAAGAAGGGGACAGGGTGGCGTTTTGTCCTTAAGGAGCTAAAGGTTTGTGAGGAAAACAAGGCACATATAGCTGACTGTAGAGAAAATCAGTTTATTGCTAGAGCATGTCAGTCAAAACATTCTTCCTGGTGGGTGAGTGTGGGAGGAGGGACTCCAGACTTTCCTTGACTACAGGAAGAACTGATCACTTTCCTTGGCTGTTAGGTACGTGTATGACCACATTGGAGAGAACCATGACAACATCATGAAGGAGCTCATGGCCACCATCGCCACCTTTGCCGTCACCACCCTGTGGCTGGGGCCCTGTGAAATCGTTTACATCTGGTCTGTCTTCAACTGCTTTGGCCTCAACTTTGAGCTCTGGGTGCAGAAATTCTTCCAGCAGGAGCCCTTTGCCAAACTGGAGGTGAGGAGATGGGCTGCCAGTGGATGGGGGAAGATCAATGGATCTGGGGCCAAACTGTGCTGCTGGAAAACATCCATGCCTGTAGGGAGCTCAAACTTGTTTATAGAAGTCAGATCCATTTTCAGCTGAGACTGAAGAGCAACATCCCTGATGATGCCATGCAGCTCCATGTTTAGGCCTCCTACCTGGAGACCTGAAGCTCTCTCCTGTGGCCATCCTTGTGATCAGCTGCTCAGCTGCGCAAGGGAAGCACCGTCCTGGTGCTCTGTATCCCTTCATTCTGGGTGTCACCCACCCAGAGCTAATTCCCACCAGGCTCTGTGATGCTTCATGGGAAATTTAAGCTGGGTGTGGAGCTTTCAAAGGGAAAACAAAGGTCCAAGCAAATAAGGACTACAGCCCCAATGAGGCACTGAAGTAGCACAGATGGACATGAAATCTGAGGTCTGTCCATGGGGAAATGTTTATACGTTTCCATATGGAAAACATTTGTTCTTCTTGTTCTGCAAAACATCTTGGCATTCTGAGTGGTTTTGATCTGATTTCTGATAAAAGCAAATGTTTAAGTACTAGAATGAATTATTTTCCAACCACTCCAAAGTTTAGTGCCTCATCTCTGTTTGGGACCAAAGGTGCCTCAGGTACATGTTGGAAGCAAAACTTAGGAAACTCCATCCTGGAAACAATTCTGTTGCTTATTTGTTTCACCCAACCTAAAGCTTGGAGGTCCTACACTGGTTCAGAAAAGACTCCTTTTGAATAAAATCTTTGGAGAGCAATCCTCCCATTTGCTCTTCTCGTTGAACTTCTAATCAGATTATAGCATTCTCGGGCAGTGATATCTCTTCCCCCGCAGCACCGCAATTCTCAGCACTAAGTGGCGTGGGGATTCATCGTGCTCTTTGAAGATTGCTATAAACCTTTTCCTCACTCCACTTGCAGCAGCTGCTCCTGAGGATTATGTACTGACAGTGACAATTTCACTCCGCTGCTGTCACTAGTTTTCAGCTTCTCCTTNTTCCATGAACTGGGAGTGCTTTGCACATAGGGCTAATAATAATCCTGGTGTACAACAGCATTTGTCTGCCTTGAGGAATGGCTTACCCAACAGATGAAGAGCAGTAAGATGGCAACAGATGAAGAAAGCAGTACTCAGCCATTACAATTAGCATGAAACCATGTATAACATCTTGCACCTACTCATAGGACGTTGAAACACCAGTCCAGAGCCCCAAATGTGTCTGAGTCCAGCAGAAGAGCAGAAGTTTTACCTTGTCCTTATGTTTATTCATCCCAGAGGCACTAAAGTTGCTCTAATTTTTGCCTACCCCTCTGTGATCCCAGCTGGAGTTTGACTGGAGTTGGACCAGTGTGTCCCCTTTCTTTACAGCCCCATCTTTCCTCACACTCTGCTCCTCTCCCTTCCACAGGCCAAAATGTCGGCAGCTGTGTCTCGGCGGATTAGGGCAGTTTTTGGGGCAGCAAATTTCTGGGCCATCATCCTCTACAACATCCTAGCTCTCAACAGCCTGGAGTTTGCACTGCTGGTCACCAAGAGACTCCTCCTGACAGGTAAGGTGCTACCAGCCTTCCCCATCGAGGCACCCTTATCTTGATGGGGTGACACAGGTAGGGGAGCTGAGGACCGGGACTTCCGAGTCCTCTTGGTGGCCTGGCCATTGGCTTGTTACATGGCTGCTTCCAATGTGCTTAATTATCGTTCAAAATGTGCGCTCTCGCTCTTCTCGTGTGAGCTCTTTGGGTTATGAGCTGCCTTCCAGGTGTGCTTGTACACCTCCTAGCACAGTCCAGTGCTGTGATTTTGACTCCTTGCGACAACACAAAGGTCACATTCATCCCACCAAGGTGGTCTGTGAAATGGTCCCCTTGCTGGAGAAAGGGACTTGTCCTACCCCATCTCCTTTTGCTTTAGCGGTTACTCCTGCGTCAACCTCAAGCTGACAGGTACAAATCCTCGTGCTATAGTCTTATCTGTACTTTTCTAATCGGTGGACGGTGGCACTATTTTGAAGTCTTCTGGAGCAGCCCAGGGTATAAATAGCCATTGGGGGCCCGCGTCCTCCAGCCCTCTCTGGGACAGGGCTGGCGTAGGAATTGGATAATGTGACGCTCTGGGCTCAGTGTGCCAGAAGTGCCTGCCCGCTGAGCTAGCTGGCTTTTGCTGGTTGCATTATTCATTTCAGAGGCCCTGTTTTAGCAGCTACAAAGCCTATGTCTCCCCTCTGCTGTGGATACCAGACTCATGGTTACAAATGCCGTCAGACCTTTCCTAAGTGGAGGGAGAGCTCCCGGCTCTCAGTCATATACCTAGGTAACAAAAAACATGTGTTTCCTGGGTGCACACTGTGTCCCCACTAAGTATGGGACAAGGCTGGGATTGATCCTCAGCATCAGTGGGGCACAAAAGCTTCCGGAAGCTTACAGTGCTGAACAACGATGGACATGGGCAGGCTGAATGGGCTGAAAGTCAACCACTGAGTCTGAACTTGAGGTCAGAAGGAGTTTTAGAGGTAAGGGAGTGCTCAAAGCCACTCCAGCATGTTCCCACCTTAACCATGGTCCACGATCCCTTGGTGGGCTCAGGCACTGCTTCATCTAAAACCTGATGCTGGGGATTTCTCTCTTCTCTCAGTGAAACTGTAGGGCTGGATCCACAATAGAAACTGTTGTTGGCCATCATGAACTTGTGGGACCTCCCAAATCCACCTGAGAGGCAGCAGTGCTGGAGAAGAGCTGGCCCTGTTAGGCAAGCAGCTCCACCAAGATGACTATGTCTCCCTCCACCTTCTAGGTTTCCCTGTCAGCACCTTGTCCATCTGGTTCATCACATACTGCGGAGTGCAGCTGATCAAAGAGCGTGAGCGCATCCTGGCCATTGAGGAGGAGAAGTGTGACAAAGCAAAAGTGGAGTAGAGGAAGGCATCAGCGGGCTTGTCCCAAAGCCTCGTCTGCCCTCCAGCTACTGCTGCCAGGCTAGCCACTGGCAGGGGCTCTCCAAGCGCTCTGGAAAATTGGACTGCTGTAGCTCACCCATATAGAAGTCACCTGGAAGGCGCAGGTCACCCCCTTGCGCAGGAAAGATTTTTCTGTAAGACACAGTGGGCATTTCTCAGGCTCCCCATGAGTGGCAGACTGCTGAGGTAGGCTTCCAGGACGTTTCTTTAATGCCAGCAAGAGCCATCCCCATCATTTTTCTGACCCTCTGACATTGTGCAGGCCTAGAGATTTCACCCCCTGCTTCCCATAACACTTGGTCCACCAGCACTCAGCTCTCCCACAGGACCTGTACCCCAGGTCTCCCAGAGGAGACTTTCCAAGTCCCACGGCTGGAGGTTTAGAAACCCACAGCTATGAGAAAGGGATTAGCTGGAGCTGAGCGTGCTCTGGGCAGATCATCTCCAGGTCGCTTCCAGCCCAAGCATCCCATGTTTCTTTCACTGCAAGAAATGGTCAGCATCCACTGCCAAGTGTTCAGCATCTATGGTTGTGCAGTTATGCTTGTGAAATGGCTCAGCATGATCTATACCTACCAAGAGGCTAATAAATAAATAGTACTGTCTTTATAGCAAAGGGAAGGAGGACCAGGAATGGCACATTGAAGGGTAATTATCTCCCCACCACTGTCAGCGCTGCAGAGTGATAGCTGTTATGATCTCTGCGAAGCAGGTCCCTTCAGTGCTAAATGTCTTGAGAAAAATGATTTAGTTCCAACATCAGGCATAGCTAATGAGAGGGTGGGAGCCATACCTGCTTCACAGCTATCACATGTTGTATACAACTTGCCTGAAGACCGGGTATGCTGAAGAAACACAACACATGGCTCACAACTGCTTGGTCCCCAGGCCCCATTTCAGACCAAAAGGGCCCTCCACTGCTGTGTCTGAGACCGATGTGGCTACTATGACCATCCTGCTGTAATTCGTGTCCTGGGACTCAAACCAAATCCCATGTGCATTTTTTACACACCATGGACAAAGGTTTAAGCTTACATTCCTGCCCGCGGCTGAGGAACAGAAGATGCTGTAGCCAACTCTTGCTCATCTCCAGCCATCCATCCCTTTACTCAAATGACTTCGGTGCACACAGCCTAATGACTGCATGGCTGAATGAGCACACACATGTGTACAACCAAAGGAGAAAGACCCTGAACGAAGGACAGTGATCTGGGACTCGGTGGTGGAGTGCAAGCCCACGATAGACTCCTTGGAGAAGTAGACTTGGGGACACTGCATAGTGAGTGCATTGAATAAATGTACGTGAGAAACACGGTGCCTTGGGGAAAAGGTGGGGAAAAATTGAAAAATAGTTCTGTCTCTCTTACACTTTAGAGTAACTTTCAGTGGCCTTATGTCTGAGTTATTTTGATGCTTGGTAAGGGCAGAATCTGGACCACTTTGTAATTTGGGTTGAGAAGCTCGGTGCTGGTGTATTCTGGCTTCCCTGTGGGTGAAACAGGATTGGTTCCTAGCCAGCTTTCAGCTCTGCCAAAGTAATTTGTGAAGTCCCTGATCAATGTCATTTATTTATGTAGTAAATAAATGTTGGAAATCTGTGGCGCCTGTTACACTGCTGTAATGCAGGTGACAACCTGGGTAATGAAAAGCCGTCAGAGCTGAGAGACATGAGGATCTGTTTGCAAGTTCTCACCTCCCACCCCTAATTGTGACCCAAGATAAAACACAGTTGACTTTCATAGAAACCCACCTTGGCAGCATCACCAGATTGGAGGTTTAGCTGCAGCTTGATTCATATTCAATTTTATTTTGACTCCACCTTTGTGCTGGTGAAATATCATGAGCCTAGTGCCATCAAACTTTCACCCATATAGTTTTTATTTCTGGGAGCCAGACCCAAAATGTTGGAAGTAGCAGCAGCTATTGTGCCGTGGTGGCATCTCCAGTCACATCTCCCAAAGCCCTTCAGCTACCAGGCACATCCCTTTTAAACACAGATCTGCTGCTGGAATTTTGGTAGATGTTTCTTGACATCTCCATTATTTCATATTTCCTTTTTACCACCAAAACAGCTATGACATGATGTGCTTCCTCCCAGTGTAAAATTCAGCTCTTTTGCTCGATACGGGTGTTCTCGCACAGCTGAAGCCACCTTGAGCTGCTGAGACCAAGGGCTCTGTCTCTGCGGGTGGTTCAGCTCACTGTCCCTGGCTGCCCAGGAGGACAGAGTCACCCACCTCCCGCTGTCGAAGTGGGTGACTCACATGGCAAAGCCCAGTGACTCTGCACTGTCCTCCTGACTTGGATATTCCAAGAGAGAAAATAACCCATTCACTAAGGATCTAAATTTACCCAGCAGCTGCATCTGCTGGAGCTGCCAGAAGGAGCTAATCTTAGACACGGAGAGATTTGTTAGGGAGACAGTTCATAGGAGAACTTGGGCTTTGCTCCCCTTTATCTGAAGTTATCTCCTCGTTTATCACTGCTGTTAGAAGTCCAGGGGGGCTGGTGGTCCAGGAGCACCCAAGTGGTGCTATCTCAAACCCTGTCTCACTGTTCAGTGTTGTGCAGGAGACCCTCAGCCTCAGCTTATGCCTCTGTGGAGCAGGATTTATCAACTGCTCACCTCTCTCCTGGAGAAGAGTGTCTCACCTGATCTGATTATTGCCTGCCTGGTAGTACAACTTGCCTGAGAAGCCAAGAAAAGCAACTATTTATTGCTACTACGAATCCAAATTAATAGCCCTGCACTGGTCACTTTCCTGTTCAGCCTGACATGGCTGTAATTCCTTCATTCACCTTTCTTCTAAAATTTGGTACAGGAGTGATCCTGCTACATTGCATCCCCTTAGGATGCTTTTAATGTATTCTGACCCACTGCTGTGTCCTGGGGGGATTATTGTCCACTTAGAGACACACTGAAAAACTGACTTATCCGTTGGTCATTGGAAATCACTAGCTGTAGTCCCATTAGACCTGGGGCCAGTCAGCTGAGGGCTATCTCAGAACAGCCCACCTCATTCAGGGCTGCCTTGTCTGTTATAGAGCAGTCAGCACGCTCGGGTGAGTGCCCTGGGGAGAGGCGATTCACCCATTCACGTGTTCACAGAGATAACTGAATGGTGACTATGATCACTGCTCACCCTTATCGCATCCACATGTGCCATCTCGTCTGCATTTAGATGCTAAATCCCTCGGGGTTTGGCTGGTACTTGCTTGGAGACCAGTGTGCCTTAGTGGTGACACATTGGACCCAGCAAATGGAAGATGGATGGGACAAGTCTGCTGTGATCAAAGCCTCTACAAAAGATAATGGTTGCAGAGGGCTCCGAATTGATGGCTGCCTCAAATTCCACCGCTACCATCAGAGAAAAGTCTCCCGTACAATCAGATGCGGCCTTGGCTCTCCAGAGCAGCAAAGCTCAAACCAAGTCCCCAGAAAATCCTATTGACTTCCTCGTGCATAAATAGATTATAAAATGGCAAACCGACCAACCAACCAACAAATGAAAACCAGAAATGAGGAAAGAATAAACACACAAGTGAGGAAGAAATACTGTGCTTGAGGTCCAGACTAGAAATGTGTCACCTAAAATGTAAGGAAAATAATCTGAACACCAAAGAGTCGGTGGGTGAGAGGACCTGAAGCTGGTGGATCTAAGCTGCATAAGGCACTGCTGGCTTTTCACGCCCAGCCCTGGGAGGGGTGAGGAGAGATGCATGGTGGCTTTGAGAGCACCCCATGGCTCAGAGCTGTTCAGAGGGTTTGGATCCACCAGATCAACCCTCTGTCCCACCAGGCTGTGGCAGAAACTTTTTGGGGGAGGAATCAGCTTTATCTGAGCTGAATACACCCATGCTCAGGAGCCAGGGAGGTTTACGGACTGTTTGAGGTCAGGGTTAACACATAGAGCACAGCCTGCGTGTCCAGCCTGGGCCATACATGTGATCTATGCCCATTTTGATGGCAGGGCTCGGGATGGATGCTGCTGTGTCCCACTGACAGCAAAAAAATGGTGGAAACATAAGGCAGGGGATCACACGTGTAGGTGTTGCAAAAAGCCATCATAAGGAAAGCATCCCAGCACTGCTGGTGTTAGGAGGCACTGGAAACAGTTGAGGGTGTCTAGTCTGGATTCACCATTTGAACTCTCTCTAGAGCGAATGGGGACAGATGGATGTCACCGGAGTCCTCTCATCTCAGGCAAGTGTCTCACACGGGGGCAGTCTCAGAGATACCTGTCTCTCCCCATGGCTGTAGGGAGCCTAAACAACACAACACACCAAGGAGCTCTGGAAAATCCAGGGCTACTTCCCAAAGTTTGGAGCTGGTCCAGCTGCTGTGCAAAGCCAATGAAGACCCCAGAGCAGGTTTGGGACCAGCACGGTGCTCTTCCCTGCGTGAAGAAGAGAACCTGGGAGAGAAACCACAGACCCACCAATCAGTTGGGAGCTCCTCTGGGAAGGCATCGGCACCTCATGACATGGGGAATGTGGGAGCAAACCTCGGACGACAGCACACGCCGAGCAGCACAGCGAAAAGGAAAACAAGCCAGGGCTCAAGGGGGATTAAAGGCAGAGAGGGGAAAAATCCCAGCCGGTAGCATGACAATGCAGGATTAAACTTGGGAAAGTGCAGAGATAATGCAGAGGGAAGGGAGAGGGGAGGATGGGGTTGTCCAGCCCCACATGTCTGGGTGGAGAGGAACGTTTCTGAAGTTCAACCCAGTTCAAAGATCAGTGCTTGTCGTCTGATCCCATCTAAGAGGAGCAGCATGGCAGATCTTATGATGTGAGCTCCAAAAACAGCTTGTGATTATTTCCCTGCGATCTTGGTACCTCCCAGATGCTGCTGGAACCTCACCAGTACAAAAGGGCTTCATACCAGTATAGCTCCCTCCCTCTTCCCACTTATATAGATAACCCTTACGGCACAAAGCAATCCTATAAACACACACATGCCAGGATAAGGGGATATGTGGCTTTAAATACCCCAAGAAGAGCGGCTAATATCTTTGCATAAACCTAATTAAATCATTAATTAAATCTGTGCCATCGCTGAGAGTCAGCCAGCCCAGAGGGTCCATAGTAATGGAGATAAAATAAAACAGATTCATTTATAAGTTTTACCATAGGTATAAATAATTATAGCTACTCTGCTCATCCATGTCTGTCAAAACTAATTTGCTTCTTCACACGCTCCATGAGAAGAGCTTGATCTGGACCGGCTATTTGAGGCCCCATGAGGCTTCCTAGACATCCATGGGCATGCAAGCAAGATGGAAGACCTGCTGGAGACCTCAGCCTTTCTGGAGCACCAGCTCAAGCCCAGGCAAGTTGTCCTGATGCGGCTCTAGACTTCAATATGGGGGTGTTGAATCTTGGTAGACCTTAGCAGAAGACACTCAACTTACAAGAAGATACCTGTGCTTAGATGTCCTGATGCGGGACTTCAAGCCCACCGTTGCGTGTTCTACTTCTTTTCTGCCTCAGACCCTCTCTCTGTCACCAAGGTGTGGAGAAGATGGATTTATTAATGACGACATGTTCAGAGGCTGTGCCAGTGGGGCCCATGCACGTACTGCAGACAAAGCAGAGCCATCCCTCACCCAGACTCCTCGAGTCTCCTCCTTCAGTGAGACTTAAGTAACTTCCAGCTGAGGTCTCATAACCCATACAGGGGTGCAGATAAATAGCTCTATCTTCATTTTCCACCCCCTTCCAGTTCTCTGAAAACTGACTCCAGAGGAGAATAAAGGACAAACCTGTGCAGAAAAGCCGCCCTGGGAGCGAGCTGGCTGGAGTCAGGGATGCCACAGAGCCCACATAAGACGCTCCCTTATTGCATCTTTCCAGCTTTGACTTCACGGTCTATTTTTAGCACAGCAAAAGGTTTAGCAGTTTCAGAGCAGTCTGTTTAGCGGTGTCGGGAGAAAGTCCCAGCCCTTGCCATTCATGACCCAGAAGGCAGATTGGGATGTTTGATTCATCGGGAGGCTGTTTCCCAGGCATGGCGGCTGAGCCGATGGGTCGCACACATCTCCCATCATGGGACGGCAGCAAAAGCCCCTGGCTCCCCGCCCCCCACTCCGTCATGACTCATGGGCTGACAGACCCTTCCTGAAGCATGGAAGTACAGCTGTTCCCCCGGCCCCCTCCCTTCCTCCTTGTCCAGTGTGTCATATTAAAGGGTGATCGGCTTACACATGCTCCCGTATGGATTCCCTAAGCTTTGTAACGCTGCGGCTATATATAAAGCCCTATGCTGGAAACTGAAGTACACAGACAGCTGCAATAGTAGCAGGCGTTTCACATTCCCAGTGTGCTGACGGTCTGGAAGCAAGAGAGACCCACGAGCCCTGCTTTGGGTGAGTTTCTTTACCAGGGGCTCAGGTATAGATATATTCATAAATACATATATTTAAAAGAAGGTTGGGGAAAAAAAGGAGCGGTTACTCTTCACCATGGGTTTGCCTTTTGATCAAGTGGAAGAATTGCGTCTCTACCAGCAAACTCTCCTCCAGGATGGCCTCAAAGACATGTTGGACCACAATAAGTTTTTGGACTGTGTCTTAAAAGTCAAGGGGAAGGAGTTTCCCTGCCATCGGCTGGTGCTGGCAGCTTGCAGCCCATATTTTCGAGCGATGTTCCTCTCAGACATGGAAGAGAGCAAGAAGAGGGAGGTCAGTCTGGAAGATGTTGATCCAGATGTCATGGGCAAAATCCTCCATTATATCTACACCTCTGAGCTGGAGATCACAGAGCAGAATGTGCAGGACATCTTCTCCGTGGCCAATATGTTCCAGATCCCCTCCATCTTCACAGTCTGTGTGTCCTTCTTGCAGAAGCGTCTCTGTCTCAGCAACTGCTTGGCTATCTTTAGGCTGGGCTTGATGCTCGATTGTGCCCGGCTGGCTGTGGCGGCTCGGGATTTCATTTGTGATCGCTTTGCGCTGGTCTCTCGGGATGAGGAATTCTACCAGCTCTCCCCTGACGAGCTTATTGCAATCATATCCAGTGACTCCCTCAACATTGAGAAAGAGGAGACCGTCTTCGAAGTAGTGATGAAGTGGGTGGGGACCAAGGACCATGAGAGCCGGCAGAAGGCCTTGCCTGTCATCTTTGAAAGCATCCGTTTCCGCCTTATGCCCAATGACTACATCAAGGACCACGTGGAGAAGCACGCCATGGTGAAGTCCAGCCCGGAGCTGCTCAAGAAACTGCAGATGGTGAAAGATGCCCAGAAAGGCAAATTCACTGTGGTGAAGAAGAAGAAAGTGAAGAAAAGCAGTGAAAAGCAAGCAAAAGACAATGTTGTCAATGGAGCAGTAGATGAGGAGGAAGATACAGAGGAGGATGCTCTCCCAGGGATCTTAAATGACACAATGCGCTTTGGGATGTTCCTCCAGGACCTTATTTTCATGGTGAGTGACAGTGGAGCTGTGGCCTATGATCCCACTGCCAATGAGTGCTATTTTGCCTCCCTGTCTACTCAAATCCCAAAGAACCACATCAGTCTGGTGACCAAAGAGAATCAGATCTTCATTGTCGGAGGACTGTACTACAACGAGGACAGCAAAGAAGATCCCATGAGTTCCTACTTCCTACAGGTACTAGCTTTATCTTTCTTTTGTTTCTTTGACCACTTTGGAGCGCCACCTGTCTTTAGCTTCCATGTGGTGCTAGTAATACACATTGTCATGTGATGGTAAAAGGGAGTTGTAAATGAAGGTGAAATATCTGAGTTGTTTTATTAGATATTCTTCTCCACATATTTTTAAGGCAGATCGAACTGAGGGGGGCTTCTGAGAAAGGAGACTTGAAGGTGTAGGTAATAGGAATAACCCTTCCTGATCCAAATCATGAATAGGGGACCTGTTGAACAGTATATTTGGTCCAGCCCTGGCTGCCATAGGGCACCCTAACTGGAAGGTTAGTGGCACCAGGTCTGGGTTCAACTTTGCATCTTTTATGTTCCCTGGTTATGAACCCCCAGCAAATCCCAAAGGTGACTCTGCCAGGTGCCAACAAAGGGAGCAGCAGCAGCCACAGAGCAAGCACTCCTAGGACACAGGGTATGTCCCTACCTACCAATATGTGCCTCATTTTCAGTGCTCTTCTTGCCCCTGGAGGTGTGCTAGGTCCAGCTCAGACTCTCTGGCCCTGTTATGTGCAGGGGAAACTATGGTGTGACGTCTTTTGGGATCCTCCACAAGAAAAACAGCTGTTCTAACTCAGCAGTAACCAAAGCCATGATCAGGTCAAGCTGTGCACAGGCTATCTGAGCCCTGGCCTGGGCTGTAACCCAAGAGGACCTTCCCTGTAGATGGCTAACTCAAGGCACCTACCCTTCCTGCTGACCCTGTAGGAATCCAGTAAATCCTCTGTCCTTCCTCCCATACCCAGAAATCCTTTTGTTTTTCTCCCATGGCTCACATATCTTCTGGGAGGAAACAATAACGTGTCCAGACAGAAACAAAAAAGTAGGGGCAGTTCCCAAGCTGAGACATACAGCGTTGATCCCTCCGTTGTGTCATTGCATGGGTAGGTCTGTACACCTGCACCACGTGTGCAGGGACCGTGCTTGTCCTCACCTGAAAAGGGTCAGCCTTTGGAGCAAATGCAGCCCATGTGAATCTCAGAATCACAGAACGGTCAGGGTTGGAAGGGACCTCTGGAGATCATCTAGTCCCCCCCGCCCTGCCAGAGCAGATTCATCTACAGCAGTTGCACAGGACGGCGTTCAGGCGGGTTTGGAATGTCTCCAGTGTGGGAGACTCCCCCACCTCTCTGGGCAGCCTGTGCCAGTGCTCTGCCACCCTCAAAGGAAAGAAGTACCTCCTCAGGTTTAGATGGAACTTTCTATGCTCAAGTTTGTGCCCGTTACCTCTTGTCCTATCACTGGGCACCACTAAAAAAAGACTGTTTCCATCCCCCTGGCACCCTCCTTTTAAGTATTTATAAGTATTGATAAGATCCCACCTCAGCTGTCTTTTCTCTAGACTGAAAAGACTCAAGCCTTTCCTCGTAAGGAAGATGCTCCAATCCCCTAATCATCTTTGTAGCCCTTTGCTGGACCCTCTCCAGCAGTTCCCTGTCCTTCTTGAACCGGGGAGCCCAAAACTGGACACAATACTCCAGATGCGGCCTTACCAGGGCAGAGTAGAAGGGGAGGATGACCTCCCTTGACCTGCTGGCCACACTCTTCTTGATGCAGAAGAAGCGCATGAAATGAGAATTCAGCAGGAAGAAACCACAGCCCTAGAAAGCAGGATGGAGGGGGAAGGCAGTGGGAGTGCAGGGGCAAACACTGTTTGAGATACAGCCCTTCGCACTGGACAAAGGATGACAACAGCAGCTGTGGCCAGCTCCATCACTTACCTGTGCGGGGCAGGTTAGAAGGGCTGCTTTGTATTCAGCCCAAACCTATATCTAAAGATCAGTGCTCCACCAGTCTGGCTGCTGGCCAGGCAAGGTAATGCCTTGAGCGGCAGTGGAGGTCCACCACACCCTGGGCTGCTTCAGCAAGACTGCAGCAGGCAGGTCAAGGGAAGTGATTCTTTTTCCCCTTTGATGGTAGACTTGTGAGACCACATCTGGATGCTGTGTCCAGTGTGGAGCTCCCCAGTACAAGGGAGACACTGAGGTACTGGAATGAATCTAGCTGAGGCCACCAAGGTGGTCAGGGCTGGAGAACGGTAGGTACAAGGAGAGGCTGAGCTGGGTCTGATCAGCCTAGAGAAGGGGAAAGGAAGACCTCCTTGGTGTCTGCAGCTGCCTAATAGGAGGGGACACAGAAGAGGGATCCAGATTCTTCTTGGATTTGCACAAAGATGAGACGAGAAGCAATGGCCAGCAGTTGCAGTAAAGGAAATTTCAGTTAGCTGCAAAGAAAGCCTTCCCAACAGAGGTGGTGGAGCACTGGAGCAGGGGTCCAGAGAGGTCACAAAACCTCCATCCTTGGAGTCACTAGACTACACAAAGCCCTGGCAACCTGCTTTAACTCCAAAGCGGCACCTGCTTGAGCATGGGGGCTGGATGAAAGCCCTTTGGAAGTCCCTTCAATCTAAATTATTCTGTGATTCTAAACTGCAAACAGCAAGATTTCTATATTCAGCTCCCAGTTTGCCACTGACTCAGTAGCAAATGCCTTGAGCATCTTGTGGCCATTTATAGCTGCTTCACCACAAGAAGGGGACAGTGCTCCCCTTCACTGTGACACTCGTGCATGGGAAGTGCAGACAAGTCCCAGGGCTGGAAGGTGCCATCAGTTTGCGAAGGTGTAATTTATTGCCATCAGTGCCATTCCATAGCACACAGTTTCTGTATGAGTAAGAAAGTCTTTTTAATCCTTTTTTCAGCTGAAACTTCCCATAGGTGTATACATGCCGCTGTATGATGGACCCTTGAATCACCGTGTCAGTGCAGCAGCATCTTACACTTTCTGACTCTGTTTCTGGCCTCCCTGATTTCGCATTCCTTTTGCTGAAGCCAGGGGAGTTAGGTCAGGGATAGTTTAGACTTAAGGACAGGCACCAAAATATAAAAACGCTGATAAATCCCAGAGGCCTTGCAAATTTTGGCAGGAACAAAATGATTTCATTGACATTTCAGATGGAAAAGGGTATCCTTTATTTGTCACTTCTAAGATTTATGACTTGAAAACAATGCTGAATCCATCAAGAAGCAGGAACTATCCTGATGACTGAGCTGCTCAGGCTTGCACTATAAATAACACATATGTGGATCACAGCTTACAAAGAGACAATAACCACAGGCACCCAGCTGAGGCCGAGTCTTTGGAGGCAACCCAGCAAGCTGAAGCTCTTTGGCCCGAGCCCATAGCAAACAGTGCTTCAGGCAATGATGCATCACAGCTTCATCTTGCAGAGTCCCACCAAACTGGCTGCAAGACATCACTCCAGGCTTAACCCATGAAGTCCCTCTGCTACCGAGCTACATTAAATTTTTTTGCCCCGGTTTACAGTTCCCATCGAGCCATGGTGCCCAGGGAGTCCCCAGATTCATAACCTTTCACATATTTTTTTCCGGTGGGAGATGAGGCAATGCCTTGATCTACAGATGTCCAAGGGTCTGCAAGGATTTGGCCATCTGATCTAGGAGCACTGTATGGATCAGTTTCCCCATCTATCGGATGGGTCTGGCACACTTTGGTCAGCAAGAGGAGCTCTGGGCTTTGCAGCGCCACCTCAGTTGTGTTGTACCATGTTGGGCATCGCGTAAATAGCCTTTATGCAGATAGACACACACACATGTTTCATCTCATGAACTCTTACATGCACTGAGGTCATATGGGACAACATCAGTATCTTGAGAAGCAGAGGAGGGACACAGTAACTGACCGTTTGCCAGAAAGAAGAAGAGTGGTCCGAGAAGAAGGGGCTCATGGAAGCGAGCTGTGTAGCCAACATTGCCAACACCACGCTGTTACCTGGCAGAGCTGGAAAATATCAGGATGAAGTACTGTGGCATGTGCTATAGCTGAAGAGGTTCAGGCAAAATTCCTAAGACTGTAGTGCTGCATCTCCTCCAGTCCCAGGAACTATCCGTCATAGGTCCAACATGGGACTGTCTCATCCGAAGATGACCAAGCTTGTTCCAAGTCAAGGCTTTGGTGCACAGAGCAGAACGTGTTCCTGCTGGTGCATCTCTGGTCTTATGCCTTGTGATAAAACATACACCATATGATATTTGGCTTGGATTTGCACGAAGATCCCCCATCCTGCACTGGGTGGTAAGGCACAAGTAGAGGCTGACATTGCAGAAAGTGCCTACTGGGGAGACCAAGCTGCACATGGGAATGGACCTTGCCCCCAGCCTCTGGACCCTCTTTTTTGCTAAGCAAATGGGCTGGGTGAGCGCACACTAATGACCGTGTGTTTCCTTTTAGTATGACCATCTGGACGCAGACTGGCTGGGCATGCCCCCCCTGCCCTCCCCTCGCTGTCTCTTTGGCCTGGGAGAGGCAGAAAACTCCATTTTTGTGGTCGGAGGGAAAGAACTGAAAGAGGGAGAAAAAACTTTGGATTCAGTCCTGTGCTATGATCGGCTGTAAGTGTTGACGTGTGAGTGCGGGGCGGGAGGTGGTTCACAGGAGAAGGTGAAAAAGCTGCTGTGCAAAATGACTCCAGCTGTCCAGGGACCGAAAGGTTTTGGAGACCGGGCTCTAACTCTACATGTAGATTCTGGGACCATTGGGACTGTCTCAAGCTGTACCCTGGGGCTCTGAGCTGTCTGTCTCCAGCTGCTCTGTTTATTGTAATTGAACCTCCAGGAGATGGAAGCTGTAATGGGGATATTATGTTACCAGAGACCAAACTTCGCAGATGCCCACAGGGGACCTGTACCAAGGAGCAAGGGGAGTTTTTCCTTCTGCTCACCCATCAATTTAAAAGTTCAGCAACCTTTAGCGTGGTCTCACCAGGAGTGGCTTTGGACAGGAAAGTCTGTTTTGAAAGCATTCAGATGTGGCACTGAATGGCCCACTCTGAGATATATGAGGCTTAATATACAATTATTTTTGCACAATGGGCTCTGACCTATGTTATGTCATGAGCTTTATTAGAAGGCACCATCCTGTTTGGCTCACAGGAGGCAGAAACATCCAAAGACTGCTCCTCTCTGCCCCAAAGAGGCAGAACAGTAAGCATTAACGAGCTTCTGCTTGGTCTATATTTAGATGTATATGCTTCAAAGTCTGTTTTATAGGCAGAGATTTGAAACCAGTTTCATTCCCACAGAATGGGGCATTTATCTGCCCCTGCACACTCTGGGAAAGGGCATGTCTGGCCCCACTGAGTGCTCAAGGGGGTGTTTTGAACACCGATTTGAAGCTGGTAGAGATGTGATCAGCACCACTGTATTTCTAGTATTATTTAGGTCAAGATTTCAACTGTAATAAAGCTGGAGAGCGCAAACTGCTGATCCGTGGGACCAAATATTTGCCCAGAGTAACTGGGCAAGTAGAAAGCACTCAGAGCCCAGGCATCTCATTTCTTAGGTAAAATAAAGAACAGGTCTTGGGGGCTACATCCTGCATGTATGGAAACTGGTGATGAGTCTAAGCTACATGGACATAAACAGATATCTCTTGAGAAATTTGTCAGCCTTATTTGGGTACCACTTTGTGGTTTCCAAAGCTTTATAGCTACATCCTCAGTTGCCCTGGAACTAGCTCAGAGCCTTCAATGCGGCCCTGCACTACAAAATGTGGACCTACCCAACCATGGGTCCTTTCTGAGTGTTGGTCAACCATTGCACCTCACAGTGGAAGGTGATGGCCAAAAAAGAAATTTGTCCTCATGATCTTGCACAACTAGGTCTCATTGGATTTATTTTTTCACATAATGCAAAAATCTCTATCTTATCTGTGTCTGGCTGGCAACGCTTGTAAAGGAGGTGAGGTCCTGGGAGAAGAGGGGCTGTGTATGCACAAAGCCCAAGAGTAGCAGATGCTACAGAAAATAACGCATATTAGTATAAACATTCTGCTGTTTTATTCTCCTCTTTTTTTTAGGATCATAAAATTTACCAGATGAGCCTTATCTCACTGAAACCTTCATATTTTTGAGATTGAGCTGGCATCTGTGCTCACCTCTAGGTCTGGAAAATGCCATGTACTCTAGGCCTCACCCAGAAAACTACAAATCCTTTTACTTCCCATCTTTCTCTGATCCAGGTCCTTCAAGTGGGGTGAAGCTGATTCCCTTCCCTACGCAGTCTATGGCCATGCGGTGGTATCGCACAAGGACCTCATCTACGTCATTGGCGGCAAAGGAAGTGACAAGTAAGTCAGAAAACAAGAGAAATATGCGGAGTCATCCCCCAAACTAGTGGGAGCACAGAGCACGAGTTGATACCTTCTCAACCTGGATGCTATGGCTTAAGGAGGGTTGGATGCAGTGTGAGACAGATCTTTCCCTCTCAGTTCACCTCTGTGACTCCAAGCCGCTAAAAGTCCTACAGGGAGATCAGGGCGATGGCAGTGTCCTTGCAGGAGAGGTAACATATTTCCTTTACTCACAGTGAAGGAATATCGCACAGACTGGGAGAGGCACTGAAGAGCAAGAAGTCCCTTTACACTGAGGGTCTCCTGTCCTTGGACCTGTGGAGCAGCACGGTCCTAGTAGTGAAACCCAGATGGGTATTTGCAATAGGGGTGAAAAACTTCATCAAACCTGACCTCACCCTGCCCTCCTGCAGGAGATGAGCTCAGCACAAAAGACCTCTCTTGGGGCCCATTGAAGCAATTTCTTTGCAAGCCAGAAGTGTGACTGTCTGCAGAGCAAACATGCCATAATCCAGCAAAGACAGGTCCTGATCTGAGAAAGGATTATGGTCTGGAAAGTGTGAGCGTGCATACATTCCCGCACCTTACATTGCCGTCCCAGGGACACAGGGATTGATGATATTTCACAACATCAAGTTGGATCAGCAGCACTGAAAGACTGTCTGATGGCTGTGTGCAAGATCCCGAGAGGCACTTAGTTATGTGGACCCATACCCAGCTGTGTGAGCACAGTGTCGAGCTTTTAGGACTCCTATTAAAAGTGGGCATGGCAGGAGGGGATATGTTGTACACACAAATGACGTCTCCAGGCATAGGCATCCTTGGGTGCACACCCAAGCACAGGCACTCATGCCGATGTGAAGGAGCAAAATCCTTTCTAGAGACTCCACGTTCTTCCCAGCAGTCATTCCCCATCTCCTACAGCGCAAAGCTGCCCCTCAGCAGGTGATCAGGGCTCCTTCTCTCTCTCCTCTTTCTCTAGGAAGTGCCTGAAGAAGATGTGTGTCTACAACCCATCCAAGTTTGAGTGGAAGGAGCTGGCTCCCATGAAAACTGCCCGGTCCCTGTTTGGAGCCACTGTGCACAAGGACAAAATCTACGTGGCTGCTGGTGTGACCGACTCTGGCTTGACCAACTCGGTGGAAGTGTATGACATTGCCACCAACAAGTACGTACCTGAGCACACCTTCGGGGTGTAGATGCACAAAGAGCAGCTGGAGGTGTACATTAAGCAACCCCTAACCATTCTGGGGTTTGCTTCCAACTCCCAATACCAGTTCCTCCCAGTCTGTATTCCTTGGGCAGCTGGGTGTTACTGAGACCACTGCAGTTGGGCTGTGGATCATCTCAGGCTCACCTTCAAAGCAATTTCACCAACTGGTGTGGCCCTTAGGTTCCCTGCAGGCCTGTAGCTTCATCTTGGTAGCTTCACTCAACTCAATAGACTCTCCGACTTTGGGTGGGCCTTACAGCTGCAATCCCACCACTGGGACGGTGCTTCACAGCTCATCTACTCAGTGCAAGATGAAGTTGCACTATGATGATGGAAACAGATATCTCTAACAACAGTCAACATATGATCCATATGATCCCACCCCATGCAGACCTACACAAGTTAATCTGTCACCAGCTGATTCAGTTGTTGATTCCTGATTCAAGGCCAGCCTTGGTGTGGGGTTAGGCAGGGTACCTTAACATGTCCCCTCTCTCGATGTGGCAGGTGGGACACTTTCACTGAGTTCCCGCAGGAGCGCAGCTCGGTCAGCCTGGTGAGCCTGGCTGGGGTGCTCTACCTGCTCGGAGGGTTCGCCACGGTGGAGACGGAGTCGGGAGAGCTGGTACCAACGGAGCTGAATGACGTTTGGAGGTGACAATCTTTCCTGGGGCTGTCCAACATGGGAGGGATGTTAGTGAAAGCCACTGAGGGAACAGATAGTTTCTGCTTTCTTGATGCCTTCAGCATGAGATGGGATGTTGTTACCCCAGCACAAGGCTGCAGGCTCAGCACAGGGTCTCTGGGTGAAAAGTTTGCCCTGTGCTGCGCTGGAGGGCACATTGGGTGATTCAGTGATCTCTCCCAGCCTCATATAGCAACATACCAGGGGAAATCTGCTCCTTTAGCTTTGTTGCTGCATTGACATTTTGCCTGGAGCTGCTTCCCGACCTCCCCTTTGGTGTGAAGCAGTGTTTGTGCAACGCGTGCTCTCCCTGGGAGAAGCCAGTGCACGGGCTGGAAATCAGGTTGTATTAGGTACAGGCAGAGAAGCGGGCAGAAAGCACTTTCTGATGGCTGCTAATATAGTGTTAGCTGCTCCTGTCCTTCACGTCTGTGGCTCTAGAGCACCCTCAGCAGGCACCTGATGGCCTTCACCACAGATGTTCAGTCTTGGTGCCATCAACCCACTCCCTGGTGGAAAAATAGACCCTCCCCTGCGAGACCACACACTGATATCCATGCTCCCTAGCCTGGCGCTGCAAACCAGAGCACACCAAGGCTGAAAGTGCCCATGCAGCTCCCACAGATACCTTGCGGCCAAATGATGTCTGTGGGACATCGCACCATGCATCAGAGCTCCCACCGCTATGGAGAGCAGATGAAGTGAGGGAGAGAAGACACTTTCCTCACTCCGACTGTCTGTCTGTCTCTCCCCAGATATGATGAAGAGCAGAAGAAGTGGGAAGGGGTCCTCCGGGAGATCCAGTACGCCTCTGGTGCCACTTTCCTTCCTGTGCGCCTCAATGTTTTGCGCCTGACAAAGATGTAGTGAGGTGTGATGGTTTTTTTTTTTTCCATGGGGGTCTGGGGCAAAGAGGGATGGGAGGAGGTGAGGCCACGCTTATGAGCGCAGATGTGGCAGCTGGATACTGTGTAGGACATTGCATCTGTGATTGGTACCTTTTTACTTAGTTAAATGGGAAAGGCGGGGAATTATCCTGAGGCCCTGTGGGAACCCGAAGATGCTCACAAGATAGAGGAGGGATCTGCAGCCTGCAAGGAGCTGGGGTAGGCTGAGAAGCACGGAGCAATGGGTTGTTCCAGTCTCAGTAGGCAGGAGAAGCAGCTCATAATCTTGTTCCTCTTCTTTCTCCGTATTTTCCTCCATCTTCTCAACTGCTGTTGAACCACCCCAAGCAAGAGTAGAGGCAGAAGGGGAGTCCCAAGGGACTAAGCTGATGTTCCCTGGGGAAGGGTGTCCATAAAGTGTTTCCCCACCTAAGGTATCTGTGAGCGTGGTACTACAGCCCACCTTGGAGAGGGAAGGAAAGGGTCAAAGTCAAGTGGTACAGGAGAGACTTGTGGGGACTTTGATGAGTTCCTGGGTGATGAGGGTTGTTGGGATGCGACAGCTAAAAGAGCATGTGACTGTGGGCACCAGAAATGTTGTTTGAAGTTGTAATGAAAAGAAAATAGTCTTAGTTTTTTGCCTCCACCTTGACTTTGGCCTGAAGAGATGCCAGGAGCTAAGGTCTGCAGGAGGGGATGAGTCATGTGAGTAGCAGGGTAGGAAAGAGGGGAGAGACAGACAGGGAGGGCCATGTGCACTCATCTCCAGCCTTTTGGCCCCCTCATCTTCGATCACAGATCACAATATCCTCACCTATGGTTAGACAAGTGCTGTTTTTTCAGGGAAAGGTTTTATATTTATGCTGTTTCTCTTATTTTTAATGTTCTGACCTTTTTTTTTTTTTTTTTAAGGGTATTT
>VZSZ01000215.1:0-20554 GCA_013398815.1 Ibidorhyncha struthersii
ATCCGGTCCCATAGACTTGTGTGCATCCAAGCGGCATAGCAAGTCACTGATCTCTTCCTCTTTGAACGTGATTTTCTCATTCTGCTTCCCCTCCCTGACTCCTAGCTCTTGAGGCTGGGTGTCCAGGGAACAGCTAGTTCCACTGCTAAAGACTGACGCAAAGTAGGCATTGAGCACCTCAGCCTTTTCCTCATCCTTTGTAACCATGTTTCCCTCGGCATCCAATAAAGGAGGGAGATTTTCCCTAATCCTCTTTTTGTTATTAATGAATTTATAGAAACGTTTTTTATTATCCTTAACAGCTGTAGCCAGGTTGAGCTCTAGCTGCGCTTTGGCTCTCCTTATTTTCTCCCTGCATAGCTTCGCTACATCTTTATAGTCTTCATGAGAGACTTGCCCCCTCTTCCAAAGGTTATAGACTCTCTTCTTTTTTTTTGAGATCCAGCAAGAGATCCCTATTTAGCCAGGCTGGCCTCCTTCCCCGTCTACTTGTTTTTCGGCACATGGGAACAGCCTGCTCCTGTGCCTTTAAGACTTCTTTCTTGAAGTATGTCCATCCTTCCTGGACTCCTGTATCCATAAGGGCATCCTCCCAAGGGATTCTGTCTAGCAGTCTTCTGAACAGATTGCTTCTCAGTCCAGCTCTGATGGTGGATCTCAGTGTGTGATCTGAGATAACATCCAGGGAGGAAGTTGTGGAGAGGAGTGGGCTGAGGGACAGCCTTGGCACGAGTTCCTGCATGGACTGACTCTCCTCATGCTCAAACAGAACTTTGTACGTGCTGGTAAATAAATGAAACTACAACACAGCTCACTGACAACCATTTTTCCTCCCATCTGGGCTAACTTCAAGAGACTAAAGTTTAAGCTAACCATTCAGGGAAAAAATACAGTTGGACAGTAAGGAAAAATAGTATATGGATGTGTATTTTAAGAACGTGGGGCCTGATCAAATCCTCAAAGCCTTTGCATCAGCCCCACAGAGCTGTATTCATAGCAGATATTAGGAAATTTGTGATTTTGAAATACAGTAGCCCTTCAGCTGTTTATCATATCCACAAATAAAAATCTGTGTTTCCATGAGGAATCTCTCCTTGTGGAAAATGAGGTGAAAATCTACTCCCAGGTTTTACTGTTGCTCTTACTACTAACTATTGCTATTCCTGTAAAAATAAAAATAAAAATAATTAATCTAAGGTCAAATACTAGTTGCACGGGGCAATTTGAGGGATCAAGGCCTAGAACAATGAGTGATATGAAGTAGGAAAAAAATTCTAAAAGCAAATGATTTGCAAATACATTTTAAAATTAGTACTTGCTATTGGAAAAAGAAATTGAGTTAAACACATCTGTGAATAAAACAATATCCAAGCCTCCTGAATTGTGAGTACATAATTATGAATACACAATGAATGAAAACAACAAAACAGGTAGATACACGTGGAGTTACTGCGGTCTGAAGCTACAATTTTCAGAGGATGGCACTTTACCTGTCAGCAATGTCACCAAAAATCACTGCTCCAATCAATACTCCAAGCATGAATGTAGGCTGGATTAATTTTGCAAGCCATTCTCGGTCACAGACCAGATCCCACTGCGTAACAACAGTGCTCTTCCACTTTGTATCATCATAAAGAAATCCATCAGAACAAGAAAATATGGACTTGTTGCCTTGGTATTCATATGCCAGCTCCAAACTCACTTCTCGTTTGGACCTGCTGCATTGATTAAGTTCCCAAATTTCTCCATTTTCCAGCTGGACTACAATGTAATTTTCTGTTGATGTCCATAGTGTCCAGATGTCCTCTAGACTTGATTCAGAGGAGTTGTAGAAGAGAAAACTACTCACATTTCCAGGGATCCCACATACAAAGTTAGGAGTAACAGCCATGAACACAGATGCTAAGTAATGGATACCACATGACACAGCTTGAAAGACAGATGCAAAATAAACAAATGCTTGAAATCTGTAAAGGGAAAGAAAAAAGTTTACTAAGAAAAGCCTTTTATACATGAAAAAAAATCAACATAATTATTTTGCTAGTATCAGTAAATGCAGACATCATTGAAGTGTCTAGGGGTTTGTTACATAGTGCTGCTTCAATATTGGCTAAGCCCTGCAAGAGACCAAAGATGAGAAAAGATTCACAGCGGAAGTAATCTACTGTCAGGAAGTAAATGCTGCTCTTAGTCAAGTGTTTAGCCATACACAGAGAAGACCATTTAAAAGAAAAGAATTTAAAAGAAATAAATCTGAACTGAAGCACTTAGTTTGAAGCAACCTTCCACCCTCCAATTCTCCATCCCCTCAAAAGAAGGCCTTAGATTACTGGAATGGTTAGAAAAAACAAAACATTGCCACCTCAGGTTTGGAGGTTGCATTACGCCCTTCACTTCACTTAATTGTACCTACATACCTGTATTCCATCTACCTTCCATCTCTCTTTATTGCCTCCAAAAGGCAAAGAATACACGTAGACACATGTAAAGGAAGATAGAATCTGAAGAGTATGAAATGTTTTGTACCAAAACATAGCTGTAAACTGGGTTGGGTTTTCGCTTAAACGGTGCGTGCAGTTATGCATTAAAGATTGTATCGTAAAGCAAACATGGTAAAAGAATGTTTTATGCATAGCCTGAGTTTTGGCATTTTAACAGCTTTTAAAACACGCTTGAGATGCAAGTAAATCTTGGTATTCTGAATGTCAAAAGACTTGCAATGAACTTTAGTATCACTGACTGCAAATTCTAGACAGTTTCTGATAATCTAAGCATAAGGAGTCTTTTCCTCAATTAAATGTTAAAATTATACACAGAACGAGTACAACATCTGTTCAGAAAAAACAACATAGCTTTGGTTTCTCCACCACTTTTTATTTCCTGAAGGCCAATCAATTGCACTAATTTGAAGAAGCATTCGGGGAGCTCCTATGTACACATCCTTACTGCAGTATGTGCTCGGCCTTGACAGTATGAAACGAAAAACAGGGTTTTATCAGAGGCTATCTCTGCTGAAGTTATAGGAAATGATGCCTAAAAACAATTGCCTTGAAATGTCTTGTGTGAAAAGTCAGAGCAATTTCAACCCCCATAACAAATGCAACCTCTAGATCACTCCTCTCCAAAACACATCTAATCTAGGCTTGAAGTCTGGTAATAAAGGTTGCAACAGCACCTAGCCCAGGACTTTTAAAACATCTATTATCACAGTTTCTAATGAATTTCTAAACTATCTATAACCAAAGTATTTAAATAAAATTTGCTGTATATATGTATTAATGTCGAATTAACCTTTCCAATTAAACAGTTCTCTTGTATAACCTAACTCCATTCACCATCCTCATTCTCCTCTGCCTTTTTTCTTGTGATTTTTATTTCTTTCCTTAGTAAAAGTAAACCCAGTTGTCTATCCTGTCCTTCCAATGGCATTGTTGCTGTTCAGATGGAGTGCTTTTTACCCCGCTTTCTCTTCACAACAGCTCTATTGACTTTTCCACAGCAGTGTGAGGAGAGGGCTGAATTGCTAAAACCACCATGGCAGCTCAAAAGCTGGCTCCTCTTCCCTCTTGAAGACGCCGTGAAGCAATGCTCGCACAGGCGCTCTGCTGCTCTTTCCCAACAAACCTTGTGAGAGATATGGTCAAGAGAAACTGAACATAAACCACAGCATCCCTTAAGCCTATCAATCCCCTCAAGAGAACAGCTTCTTGAGGACTAAGTAGGTAGTCATAAATCGAAGCAAGGCTAAACCTGCTCTGGAAAGCTTTCGGACTACCTTGGACCACAAAAAAAGCAAAGATTATTCAGAAATGTAACCTTTGTCCCCCTATTAATGCAGACAAATAAGGTCAGCAACATTTTTCAGTTCCTTTTCTCTGGTTTCATTTTAACTATTCCCATCAGAAGACACAAACTCATTTTAAAAATAGCAGGGCAAGACCAAATTCAACAAATTGGGCTACTGTTGCAGTATGCAGGATGACTGAAATCAGGACTAGACGACCTCTAGCAAATTACCAAATTTAATCCCTAGAAACTGTGCAGTTACAGCTTCTACTAGCTAATAAAAAGTAGTATACAATCTACCTCGAAAAAGGATCCCCAGTATTTGCAATATCTCTCATTATACATCAGGAAATTGCAGTCAGATAGCCCAATTGTTATTTTCCAGACAAAGGAAGAATTAAATAATTTCAAACTGCTGTATATTCACCTTGAGTTTCCTAATTAGCTCTCACAGTACAAGAAATATCATGTTCATCATTTCTCTTCTATCCAGTAAGAGTGAGCAGGAAAAATACCTCTGTGCCCTTTCTTGTTGGAGAGGCTTGAAAGAAGATGACAACTTGTAAGGATACAGACTAGAAGATGGCAGGAACCAATGCATTACATTATTTTTAAAAAAACAAAATCTCAAGAGCATCACTGGGGCTATGATTTTGATCAGGTCTAGCTAATCTCTGCACTAACTGCTCCCTTGAGAGTTTTATCTTACCTCTTCCTGAACACTTCTTGTGACTGTACTTCAATAACCATTTGGACAGGCTGCTCCACTCTCAAATCTTTCTGTTGGAAAGTTTCTCATTAAATCTAATCTCGATGTCCCCTTTTTCCGTGTAAGACTATTAGCAGCTTATAAAACATCCTTGTGCAACCTTGAATAAATCTTCCTTGTCTTTTATCACTTTGTGGTACAGAATTATGTTATTCCCCTCTCTAGTTACTTTCTAAAACTACATAAATTACAGTCCCTTACCCTTTCATCATTTTTCCTTTGTGTTCTATGGAATGGTTTCCACCTCTATAAAAAGCAATAAAAGATTTATTTTAAAGAAATATCTGTGTTATGCCATATTTCACCCACCTTTCAGGGGTTTAACTTAGAACTAGATATAACCGATTCTTGTAAAAACATTCTTCTATTTTCAATGCTATGAAAATCTTACTCAGTTCCAAAGAAGAAATCCACTCTGTAGTATCATTTTTCTTACCTAATTTGCAGCACCTATGCCAAGCAAACACAAAAAGTCAAACAGAATGCCAGATATACATTAATAGACATAATTTATGCTGTTTGTGACTTAATTTAAGAACAGAAAAACGTGTTTTTACAGCAAAATGGCCATGTAGTTGCAGAATCCTGCAGGATGGATTGCACTGCAGTTTTTAACCTCTAATTGCGCAATAAAAAAAGCCAAGGAGCAGGCAGGGGAAGCAGGACTAGGGAAGAATAAGGCCTGATGTGAAGCTAGAAAAGTGTTTGGCAGCACCAGTGGCTGAAGGAATCCCACAGCCCTGCCACCACACCAATGGGCTGCTCCCCTGCCTGTAAAAACTACCTACTGCTCTCTCCAGTAAAATTCCACAACGGGCTGGCTAAGCCTCTCTCTATATATAGATGAATATTTATATAAAACACACACACAAAAAAAAACCCCAACCTGAAAGCCTTCTTCTGCTGTGAAGGCAAAATTCATTGCTGACTACGGTAGTGTTGTAACAGCATCCTCACCGATGCTAGATTGAAAAACCCAACCTTACGAGCTGCTGAGAATCTCCTGGGGGTAGGAAGGGCTTTTCTTCTAGAAAGACCAATTGCGTAGAGGTCAGGAAATTCATTAACTTGCATAGTTACCAAAAGAAGTTTAATTAGGCCATTAGTGACAACATATAGAAAGTATGAAAAGTATGTAGGGAGGATGATACTTGGGATGGGAGAAGACTATAGATGCATTAAACTTTGCTTGCCAGAACAGCTGAAGGGACAGACAGCTGAAGACACATGCCCAGCCTCATGGTAGACATGTGCTAGAACAGAGGTTGGGGCAGCAGACAGTGCTGAGCAAGGAGGGACATAAAGCTGCTGCCTGCTCTATTGCTAGCCTGGGATCCCTCCCTTTGGACCGTTGGGTGCATGAGTTTTATCTCAGCCCTCTTGCTGTGGCCATGTCAGTGCTCTTCCCCAATCTTAAAACCCTGGGGCTGCTTCTTGGCCCATGCTCACGCAACAGCTGAGCAGCTTCTCCTCTTTGCAGGAGGACTTGGTGCCAGAGAAGCTCAGCCGCTCCGGCTGGGGAGTCTGGAGCAGCCCCTGAGGAAGGCTGTGCTGGGCAGGAGGTCACAGCGGAACGTATACAGGTCATACTCTTCACTGACCATAAGGCATACACTTCACTGACCCTGAGGCACAGGTTAAAGTCTATGCTGTCCTTGCTACCTACTGTAAATTATTAACTTTTTTTCTGAATTCTTATTTTAAGAACACCGGACTGATAAGAATCTCCTCTAATTACTAAGCTTCAAGCTCACTATTGCAGGCAAATATATAATATAATCTTTTTAGTAAACTCACCAAACTCCATTTTAAAAGTTGAATTTCCCTGAATAAAGAGATACTGCTGCTCATGCATCAAAATGTTAAGAAAAAAGCACTGCAGTATCAACAGATACTATTGAAAGTCACCAAAAGAAAGCGAGGCTTCTTTCAGCAAAGTCTGTGATCTGTTTTCCTGGACTGATCTAAAAAAAGGCATTTTTTGGCAAGGGTGTTTTATATGCCAGTTATCTTTACATACACACATCAAGTTATGTAATACATATTGTTGCAAGTAGTAGTTTTCAATACCTCTTTTACAGATTTTTTTTTGTTTTTAAAAAAGCACACTTTTTGAAATTTTTAAGATCCGTGAACATGATGACTATCTTAAGAGGTATGATAATCTCTCACAGTGTTTTTCCATCTCTTCAGTGACTTGCCATGGGAGATAATTTTTTGGCAAGTACATTTTGTCACTCTTGCCAGGAGTGTCAAATATAGAAGTCAAGAAAACTTTGTAGGTTACGGCTCCAGTATAGAGACGCTTAATGAATGCCAGAAGTCAAATGAGCATAAAACTGTCTTCACAAAAGCTTGAGCAAGACACAACATGAAAATGTTTCTGTCTTTCTTAAAATATTTCTGTGAATTTTCTCCCTAGTTATTCTTTTTTCAGTTTATTGCTTATAGTAAAAAAGACTTAAATTTTCTGACTCCTCTGCACAAGTTTTAAGATCTCACCAGTAAGAAAAGCAACTGGCAATATCATAATGTCGGCACCTGAACTGAAGAAATATTCTTCCATAAAGATAATGAAGTAGATTTCAGACCACTGTCACTCTGGCTGTAGTCTCATGATGCAACATAATCTGTGGCACTGTCACTGTAAAATACTTCCTCCCTTCTCTTTTCCCACTGTTTATTCATCCCCCGAGACATAGTGCACTCTACCCTCAGTTGCAGTGGTACTTATTATGGACTGGCTGTGGATTTTATCTGGGAAACTGATCTAACTTGAAAGAAAAAGTCAAAATAGATGATGATTAAAAACCCAAACAATCAGTTGCTTGATCCAATTTATATTGCATGCACACAAACAATCTGCACCAGTCCATTTGAAAGGTGGTACATCTGGCATGCAAAAATATCTAAAGTGGATACTGCTGCATATATGTTAGAGAATAAATCCCCAGCCTCAGCGTACTTTTACCATTGTCAGTTATTACAGTGTATAGCTGGAACAAAACTTGTTGTTAGACACTAATTTTATGTTAAATAAAATATGTTTCTGATAATATGTTTCCTTGTATTTCCACCAAAGAGGGGAGAGGGTGAATTAACAGATACCCCTCAAAAGCTAATATAAAGCTTAAAAAATCCTTTCAGTGTAGGACAGAGTCACAAGGCTGTTCTGTGATTAGCAAAAGATCTGTACCATTCCACAGGTTTTACAAGAACTATTTTTACTGTTTCTTTTTTCAACCACCTTCTTAGCAAATTGCTTAGTCAGAAAACACAGTATGTTTTTGTTGTGCAGTGTACACTCAATAAGATGGCTTCAGTGGAAAGAAATTTCCAGATATTTACTATTTCTGAAAGAATTTGTGTTCAGTAACCACTTCCACCTCTGTATTCCATCCTGTTTTTTTTTAATGTGAGAAAAGCCATTCAGCATTCTTTCCACTCTAAACCAAAAAGCTGTGATGCACTTACACATTTATTTTTTGAGAGGAAAGGAGCTGAATGAGACTCAGGAGCAGTATTTTTGATACGGTGCAGAGATGCAGATTTGGAAGCAGCCTTAAATATATAGCAGATTTGACCTATTTGACTTAGAGTGCCAAGAGTAAACTTCCTTCCCTGCTAAAGGTTTTTTAAACTACACTAAGACTTGGTCTCATCCCACATCAGCAAGATGGTTATTTCCAGAATTTGTTTTCAGAGGAAGAAGATGCTATGTTGGATATCCAGTTTAAACGTAGATGAAGAAAGTCACATCAATGTAAAAATCTAGAATTAGTGCTACAGAATTAAGGGCTGTACTTTTAATTTTTATTTTTTCAATTAATGCAACAGTTTTTGGTTTTGACTATCTAAATTAGGCATGTGAGGTTTCTGGCCTC
Source organism: Ibidorhyncha struthersii (assembly GCA_013398815.1). Lineage (NCBI taxonomy): Eukaryota > Metazoa > Chordata > Aves > Charadriiformes > Charadriidae > Ibidorhyncha > Ibidorhyncha struthersii. Next base: position 8,440 of record VZSZ01000215.1, read on the forward strand.
ACTTGTGACAAAACAGTCCAGTTGATAAATATTGCTGGGTTTCAACAGTTTAGTAGCATAGCTTTCACGTATGGACACATACGCCCAGTAGAAAGGGCAGCTGCCATTAAAGATCCCCCAATGTTTCTTGCTGCCGCTCTGCCAAGGGTTTCTGCCCGCAGGGGAGAGCCAGGCAGAAGCATGGTGTGTTCACGCCTCGGCCATTTCGGCACAATGCCCCACCTTCTGGTTCAACTGACAGTGGAACTGAACTAGGTGCAAAGGTTCAGGATTTGCACTCAAGCAACCAAGCTACGTACACATGTTCCACTCTTGACTTCACTGTGAAAGCAACTTCTGGTTGAGGGGGAACGCATCAGTGGGAGTGGGAACTTTTTAATTGCTGGGGCTAGATCCACTAGCCTTCCTGCATGTGTAAACTACAAGGATTCTGGAGAAGTCTGTAATGGACTTGAAGCAGTTTGGCCACATTTGAGGTAAGCGCAGCTCTTGCACCATACTCCAGGGTCCTTAGCTGAAAGGAAGATAAATGCTATGTAACCTGCCATGGAGGGATCCATCTACAGACGGATTATCTACTGACAAGAGAGACCTTACCGCTCTCTACAACTACCTGAAAGGAGCTTGTAGCGAGGTGGGGGTCGCTCTCTTCTCCCGAGTAACAAGCGATAGGACAAGAGAAAATGGCCTCAAATTGCGCCAGGGGAGGTTTAGGATGGATATTAGGAAAAATTTCTTCTCAGAAAGGGTTATCAAACTTTGGAACAGGGTAGCGGTTGAATCACTATCCCCATAGGTATTTAAAAGACGGGTAGACGTAGTGCTGAGGGACATGGTTTAGTGGTGGTTTTGGCAGTGTTAGGCTGATGGTTGGACTTGATGATCTTAAAGGTCCCTTCCAACCTAGTCGATTCTATGACTCTATGATTCTATCTACAAGACCTGCCTGGTAACAGATGCCAACCAAACATCTCACTCGCTTGCTGTGAGGAGCAACTGTTTTTCTCCTTCACGTATTTATACTATCTACCTTATAACTAGTAGAAACAAAGCAATAAAAGGGGGAAAAAAAGTGGAAATTTAAAACTATAACTGAAAACAATGGTCAAACATGAAATGGTGCACATTAATTTCTAACCTTCTTCAGGTCAGCCTTCTTTTTGATTATCAAAATCAGTATGAAATACATTTTTACAATTCTGGTACATTTGCACCCATACAAGGTACCAGTAAATCAGTCCTCAAACTTGGGGTCACGGTTTCAATTGGGGCTACAGCAGTTACCAGTGGAGCAGCAATCACAATGGGAACAGGGCTGGCAAGCAGGAATGGACCGCAGTTGTGACAGCAATTCCAACACCTTCAAATGGCAGAGCTGCAGTCAGTCTATTTCATTCTAGTTATCCACTTGTCCTTTCTGCTTTACGTGTGTCGAGGGTATGTACTGGGTAATTTAATTAAAAAAAAACATGACCATGCAGTTTTTAAGTTGTTGAGGTTTGTTTTGGAATTATTTGGATCAGTGATAAACACAGCAGAGTGGTTATGCTTGAACAGTAGTAACACTTCAGGCTCTATACTTGGGGATGTTTCCATTCCAGGAACCGCACTTTTATAACCATGTACCATGTAGAAAATTAGCATGTACTCTATCTGCATGATCTATTACTAGCATTGCTTCTTACAGGGAAAACTCAGTTCCAGTATTTTTGGTAACACTGTCTTCTTTTGGTCAGACCCTTTTTGGGGGACAAATCCAAATTAGATATTTAATTCTCTTCCATACTGTAGCGTTTCCATCAGCTTCTGTAAGCAAAACATTTCACATCATAATCTGTAAAGTATCTAATAGAATTTAAATGTTTTATTGAGCTTCCATCTAATTATAAACATGGGCAGTACTATATGTATAAACTGTTATATTTCATTCTTCCTTCCCCTTAGGAAATCAGATGTTTTCTGCTGTTTACCTTGATGACACATTGCACTAACTTTGATCAAACTATGGAAATTTACATTTCTTGCACTTGATTTTTTTCTGTCTATAATCCTGAAATAAAACTCATAGATTTTCATACAAATTGTGTTCTTACTTATCTGTTATTCTACTTACATATTTCTATTGCAAAACTCTGAACCTGATATAGCTGAAGGTACAATTACATGGATTGAATACTTACTTCACAGTAGTGACAACTGCCAATTGTGAAGCAACTAGCAATCTGTTCATCAAAGACTGTTTTATGTACATAAAGCAGCCCACAGAAATAGACCAAATCATCTTAATCATATTCTGTTTTGCAAAACAGTCTTTGATAAATAGATTGCTAGTTGCTTCAGAATTGACAGAAAGCATTGTATCACCTGGATAATGGGTCATTTTACTCTCCCTGGCTCCATTTGCAACTCTTACAATGTTCTTTTGTTAATTCTGACTTTCACCACAGTGACTCTGCATCAAGAGCAAAACAGAAGAGCTGAAGCAGACACTTTTGTCTTATTAGCTTTTTAGGAATATTTCACCAAACAAAAAAAAAAAAAAAAGAATCACTTAAAAAGATGTTACATTTAGGGAACTAAATGTCAGATAATACTGTGTCTTCTAAAATTTGAGACAAAGTCGAGATAAATCAGGGCATCACTTTAGAAAAGGCAACTCAATTTCAGCCAGAGATTCGTTACTGCCAAAGAGAATACAGAAAGTTACAATTTTGTAACTATGTGTACAGAACTCTACACTTGTAATTCTACAGTTCTGCAACTTGAAGAAAGGGAGTCGATTTAATGCACATGCTGGTATTCTACTAAACTTGGTCTTGCTTATGTATGAATTGTTCAAGTACACCCATGTTTAGCAGCTATGCTTAACATTCAAAAGGAAAACATCCTCCACACCAACAGTTTTTCCTCTCTTTGTGTAATAGATTAGCTTGTATCTTCTACAACCTTTGTTAAAGCTCAGTTAGGACACCAAAGAGGAATAAGACATAGCTCCCTTCTTCCTCTCTTTTCAGGAGTCTACACTGATGATCCACCAGTAGTTCATTAGGTCTTGTGAGGGGCTGTCCAGAGGCTCTTGCAAGGTCAGCCAACCTGTCCCACCCATGTTCCTGCTCGGCCAGGTTAGTATCCCCACCAGGCTATCTTCTCCAAGGCAAGGCAGGTTATCTCTAAACCCATATAAAAGAAGGTTACTGAGTGCAAGAGGGCTTTCAGCTTCTTTTGCAGCTTTGTAGCTCGCCTTCCCTCCAAACTGCCCCACTTCAGTCCAAATGTGTAGCTCACTTTTTGCCTCTGTAGAAGTCATCAACCTCTTCTCCCCAAATGGTCATGGAAATCTGCCTCATAATAAGACCTTATTAAATAATTAATTCTCACTGGAGAGCTTTTCAGTTTGTTTTGGTTTTATTAGCAGCCTGGACTGATTTTTGCTTACTCATATCCCCTTCCAGTTTCAGTGCTGGATATTGGTTTGGCTAGCCTATGTCTTCACATCACAAGAAAAATATTTCTCTTTTCTCTCCTCTGAGAGATTTACACATTGAAGAGTACATAAAATAGTATGAAATGCCGACAGCTGATTTAATAAATCTTGGATATTTGACATACTGCCTTTGATTTTAATTAGACAAAGAGCTTTTCTACAACCTGCCTAAAGAAGACAAGTTAAAATCTTAACAGCATTATTGATCTTTCCAAAGAAAAGATATTTTCATTCGTTTTATTGGTCATTTATCTCTTCCATGCCCAACAGACTGAGTTATTCTATATTGTTCTTGATTTCTTAATGGAAAGCAGGCAACGTTTTCATTTCCTTTCATTCAAGGAATATGATTCTACCACCTTTCCCTTAAAATTTGACATAATTGAAACCAAAAGCAAATAAATGCAAATTACAGATTTGACTGTTTCCAAGGCTAAGAATGCACGCTGACCTCTTATTAAATATATTCTGTACTGCTCTTTTACCTGGTTATGCTCCAATTCCAAAGATGCAGAAAAAGAAAAATCCAACCAATAATTTCTTCTGGAATATGAGACATGAACATAAATTATTTAAATGAAATGTGGCGTCATCAGCATAATTTCACCATATATCCAATGGCTTCGTGTCAGAGAATGCTTTTGGATATTGCTTATCTATTATTGCTTATTTTTCACCTCTTGTATTTGACTTTCTTTCTAGCACTAGGCAGGCATTAAAATGAAATATTACATCATAGCTATGACAATATTTATGTATAGAACAAGAGCTAAATGAGTATTATTAATAATATTTTCTAATTTTTCATCAAGGACACAAAGATCTATGCCTGTAAACTAAAGGCTAAAAAAATGTATTTTTGCCTACTTCATAAGTTCTAAATGACTGCATTAATCTTCCTTTTTCCTTCTCAGAAAGTCAGTTGCAGGTTTTGTTCCCTCACTTTCCATACCATTGGAATTTCCGTGTTTTCAGAACAGGCTTGATCTCTTGTTTCTCTGATCTCAGTGCTCTTGATTCAATAGTTGGCCTAAATCAATTTTTCCTGGAATTACCTGTATCCAAGGAATTGATTGATTGCTGATGGAAAGCCAACAATGTTTCAAGCATTGCAACAGTAGTATTGTTGCATATGTGACAGTTTTTTTGATGTCTGACATACACAGAACAGTACAAGGATCTTGGCATCTGCTTCACGTTGTCTTGAGAGAAAGATGCTGGCTAATGCTGTGACACAGGAAGCGTCCTGCCAGAAGCATTTCCCACATCTCATCCCTCTAGTTAAGCCTTAAATAGTTAATTTACGTTGCAAGTAAAGAATCTGGACACTGTACACTTGGATGCAATATACTGTATACAGTGTGCAGTACATATCTATACTACTTCCCTAGATGCCCTTCCCAACGAGGAATCACAGACAAATCAAGGTGCTCCATTTATCTTGATCTAAACCACTCATTAAGACAGATAGATCATGCCCTTAAAGGGTCTAATTCTCCCCCTTGACAAGGTGACTAATGCAGATGACTGAAGTTTATACTACAGACCTGTAAAGTTAATGAGATGAGCTCGCTAGTGCCTTGATTTGGACAGCTGATTTCCCCACACGGCTAGCACAGACTTATACAGATGTATCAGGTAGGAACTTAGATCCTTCCACATCTCTTTCACAACTTATAGAGGAGAAGGAAGTCACAATATGGCTGGAGAAGTCCAGGCCATCATGGATACGACACATTTAAATGGCACTGAGCGCCATCCAAAGTGTGGTTTAGTCTGGAGAAAAGAAGATTGAGGGGGGATCTTGTTAATGCTTTCAAGTACTTGAAGGGAGGATGCCAGGGGGATGGGAGCAGTCTTTTTTTCAGTGGTGCCCATTGATAGGACGAGGGGTAATGGGCACAAGCTTGAACATAGGAAGTTCCATCTTAACATGAGGAGGAACTTCTTTACTTTGAGGGTGGTGGAGCACTGGAACAGGCTGCCCAGAGAGGTTGTGGAGTCTCCCACTCTGGAGACATTCAAAACCCGCCTGGACGCTGTCCTGTGCAACCTGTTGTAGGTGACCCTGCTCTGGCGGTGGGGTTGGACTAGATGATCTCCAGAGGTCCCTTCCAACCCTGACGATTCTGTGATTCTGTGGTGCCAACCGCTCTTTATAGAGCAGCAAATTATTCCCAGTTTTTTGAAGCCCCCTTTTGACACTTCTTTTCTACTTCCTGCTGCCTGATCAGCCTTTTCCATCTATTCTCCAGGGCTTGTCCTGTATTCCTGCCTCAGTACCACTGCTGAGGCTGCACCTCTGATGCTGCTACAAATGCCTCCAAATAATAGCAAGAGGAAACCCAACTTCACCTCTTAATGAAAACATTTTGTTGAGGAAAGGGTTCAGTCTGTGATCCAATGGATGGTGCTTCTAGGTTCCTCAAACCACGTTTTCATTGCATGTGATTTTCAGAGAACATCTGCTCTGAGTGAGATGAGCATTATAGTTTGGCTGTCAATGTACGATATGAAGGTATATATTAGCTCTCTAGGTAATTTAAGTATTTGTCAAAGACATCTGAGATTTCTCTCCAAGTACATGGACAATCTGACATCAACCATCACTTTCAGTAATTGTAAATCTCTGTCGTGTACAGATTGTCATCACACTTTTTCCAGTCTTGGCCTTGCAACTGAGACATAGCTAACTCAGTTGATACTCTCCCTGTCTTGCTATTTTTTCTGTATTTCTAAGAAGTTGAGAGTCTCATGTTCTTGCTCAGCTGTTAAAGCTTCATACCTCAAGCTACCTCAAATAAAATGTCAGGTATGTACATATCTTGGTTCCATTCTTGTTGTGTATAGCAACATGTTAGCATACAAATTTTCATAGCATGTGCTGAAGGCTTCTGGGGGTCTTTATAAAACATTTCTTTCCAACTTTGAGATATCTTAATACTGCTGAAAATCATTACTATTATGAGAAAATTAATGACAGAGCTTTTACAGGAGTGCTATCCCAGTCCCAGGCACTGTATTACAGGGAACACACTGTGCAGTGCCTTCTGTATTTCATTTTCACTCATACCATAATATTTTGGGATGAAACAGTGGATCATCAGCTTCTTGATGTGTGTGATAACTGCCTTATGCTGCCATAACTATGTCCCTGCTATAACTCTGTCTAGAAGCCACCCTGGGGGGTTGCCAACATTTCAGAGGTGCAGTCTGGATCTCAGCAGCTGGTTTACAAATCGTAATTGATTTACTAGCTTTAAGTCTGTTGCTTGTATTGCAGGTTTTAGCCTTAGAGAAGTAACGGGTAGTACAAGTGGAATTTCATCCTGCTTTTATTTAGTTATTTTTCTATTACTGTCATCTACTTTTTAATCCGCTTCTACTATTATAATCGACTTTTTCGATCCAGAAACAGGCAGAGTGAGATTGCCAGCACATTCTAACGCAGTACAGTTTTGTCTATGCAGATCCCGCACTAGACTGCCTCCAGTATGACCTGGATCCCAGCAAATACTGTCAGCACCTCTTGCCGACCACACTGCTAGTGTGTTGTCACCATTATCCAGGAGCACTTGCCAGTATCCAGCTTAGGTTCTGAATCTTGAGAGTATTTCTACTTTTGCCTAGTCAGGCATAGATAATAAGATCTTTGTTTAAGCTGCTAGAGTCTGCCCTGTGAAAACACATGGCTTGTCTCACTTCTCCAAGCCTATTATGATGCAATTCAACCAACGGGATCAAGTACTCTTTGCAAAACACCCGGGCACATCCCACACACACAAAAAGGAGGGAAAAAATTAAAGCAGCCACGTCCACTTGTTGTATCCTATGAATGCCTGAGATGAGCGCAGGCTGATTCAGATGTTATAATATAGCATAGTTATAAATCTGAAGAACATTTATCAAGCATTTCTGTTAAACACCATCCCTGACTAGGAGCCAAAGGAGGACTTAGATTTTAGATTCTTCTGTCTGGCACATTGCAGTAAGTACAAACAGCTGTCCACTGATACATTTTGAAAACTGAATGACAGATATGTTGCGATAAACTTTTCCACTGCATAAAAGTAGCCAGTATATGGGGAAAAAAAGGGTTTTTTAAAACAATCTCCAGCCCACAGTATTTTGTTCATCTTCAGGAAACCACTCAAAGCTTAAGCAGAAATTCACACCACAAATATTTTACAATATTAGTATTTCAGAAATAGCCTGTAATGTTTCCATTTTCTAAGTAAAAGCTAATCATCTGTTTAAATGCTGACTATGATTGCCTGTTTCTCCATACTAACTTGGAAAAGGAAAACCAATTTCTTTGCATGTCCAGCAAGTACACTTGTCCCTTTGAAAACTGTATCTTTTGTTAGGGAAGAACCTTTAAAAACAGCTGTAAAAGATTTGAGTCTGAAAAATCATTGCTTGAAAGTATTATTTTCTTTTTGTGAAAAGAAATGGTGAGCATGTTCTTTAAGATACTTTTGACTCTTCGTTATTTGATACAAACCCAAGAATTCCTGCAAGTATCATGTACACTGCACAATTTGCAGAAGATGTAATGTGATCGCAACAAGAGCTGTGAGCTATGAAACGAGAGGGCATAAGGGCATCAGTATGAAAACAGGAGGCTGGAAAAGTTCTGAGATGTGAAAAGAAGATAGACTCTTTGGCGTAGGAATTTAGAAATGAACCAAGTGCCCTACAAAGTAGGGAGAAGAGAAATGGCGTTAATACTTGAGTGTTGAAATATTGCTACTATGGCACTGACCAGCAGGGTCTGCACTGTAAAAATCCACTGAAAGAATCTCTACATACCTCAAGCCAGTTTCTTTACAAGCTAAGCATAGTCTCTAATCTATTTATGAACACTAGAAAAGTTCCAATGAAATTAACAAAAAAAGGCTGAAACTGCTGATAAGAGTAGTAATCTCTACTAAACTCCATGTTTGGCTGCAACAGGTGAGCATCCGATCCAACAGGCAGCCTGTCCTGCTTCTCTCCTCCTACTAGCAGACATTCCTAATCCTTATATTGATTGCCTCTAAAGTCCAAATTGTAGCAACTCCACTGACCAGGCAACAGCTTCATATAAGGCAACAACGTAAAGATGTTAAAAAAATTAATAAATACAGAAATATTTCAGTAAAGTGCAGTTATTGTTAATTTATTAAATAGTCTAACTGCTAGTAAAATCTGTCGTTTATAAAACCAACATTTGAAAATCTGGATAACTTACTCAATTTTGTAAGAGATAGAATACTTTGAAAGACAATCTATTAAAAGATTCTGGAAATACTTCATTACAAAACCTGGAAAGAGTGTCAGTGACACTCTATCTTCCCCTCTCTCCCTGACAATTTTCACCACCTGCTTTTAGCTAAAGTATAAGCCAAGATTTGAAAACTGTAAATCACAGAGAAAACTCTACATACCATGTAAACTGCATCTCATAGCTACCAGACGTTCCAGCTGGGAAATCAAATCCTTACTCTCATCCGCACTTACGATAAGAGGTACCATACGAGATTTCTCTCTAGACAGCTATTCCTGATTAGATCATGTCTCTGTTCAGCACTCTGTCACGGTGTAGATCAGAGCTGCAGAATACATAGCCTGTTTCTCACCAGCAACCAGGTAAGTAAGTTCTGTGTCCTGCTGGTAAAGTCACTAAAATTATTAAAAGCCCTTTAGTTTACCTGGGAACTAGGTGTGCGGGCGGTGTGAGCCAGCCAGCCAGGTCCTAAGGCACGCCTCCCCACCGGCATGTACGCACAGGCTGTGCTACCAACCTTACCCCCATCAGTCAGGTCTCCCCTTTCCCAGTATGAGGGGCTGCCAGCAAGGGCAAGCGGCTGACTACATCCTCTTTACCTGACAGGCCCCTGGGTGGGTTTCTGCAGTTGGAGTGGGTGGACAGAAAGGGGCTGGGGAAGGGGCGAGGGGCAGAAAGGGAGAGCCCAGAGGCACAGCCTGGCAGGAGCTGCCTGGCACGGGAGAAGGGGGCAGTTCAATGCAGGTATATTGGGAGCTTTAAGGCCTGGCACTCATTAGAGGTGAGGCCGTTTGAGGCAGACGGGACTATTTTTTCTCATTCACCTCTGCAATAGCGAGCAGTGATCTCATGCTCCAGAGACAGACTCAAGAACAATGTTTAAAACAGCCTTCTTGAATTTATAGGCTACAGATGCTACCCATGCCCGAATTCAAAGACAGGCATACAGTATTCCTTTAATGGCAAAGGAGACAGAAACCTTTATGTTTTTATGGTTGTTCATGCATGTCTCAAGACCCCAGTAAGAATGACAGCATCACTGAGACTTCTAAAAGAGAGTCCAAATGGAAAGCAAAATGTTGTTAGCATCCACGTGAATGTCAATTCTGCAAAATTCACAATCTTAATCAAAGTGAAAGGTTTATATATTATCTGTATATGAATAATTTTATAGCTATATATATCTCATATATATAATGCATGCATACTCTCTTGATGTCTACATTTATATACACAGAAACAGCTGGCCATTCTTTACCGCATCTGTCAGCGTTTAAGAAAATCAACAGTCTCAAAATACTAACAGATGCTTGGATTGCTTAGAATCTGACTGTGGCAAATCTGCAGAATCTATATGTACTGCATAGGTTATATAGGCCTTGTAAGAATTGCTTGAATTAGAGATATGATCAATTATCTGTCAGTGTCACGATGACACATAAATACAAACTAATCAGAATTAACTTCATAGTTACAGTTAAGAACAACTTTTTATATAAACTATGATCATTTATCTAGCAGTATCAAGGGATTAAAAAGAGTTTTTTACAACATATTTTTAAATAGATGCATCCAACATAAGCTACTGTTATGCATACTTTTAGCATGTGGTCCTTGAAATCACAAACGTGAGTCTAACGTGACTGTGCAGATTTTGGTAGTCTGCAGTTCATCTCAAAGGTCCTAAACCTAAAGCAACCCCTACAGAACTGCATCTTAAATAATCTGGCCCCTAGATGTGAGGTTATCACTGTAGAATTGTTCTCCCTTTAATTGCAAGAAGTAGTTGTGAAAACTTTATCTGAAGTATTGATAAATGTTCTCAAGTAGGAAAAATACTTCAGTAGTTAGGAATAACTATTTTTTGTTATTTCAGTATCCAGTGTCAAGTGCTTGCTTTCCGCAACAAGCACACAAGACAGAAGAGCAACAGCAACAGCAAGATAAACTGATTGCTAGGATTTCTATTCTAGTTCACACAGAACAAGCTATTTTTGTTGCTGACCCAGAACTGATAATGAATGAGATATTGTTCAGACAGATATATATGTAAGTCACAACTTAGCCAAATATGTAATTTATGCAGAGCTCCCAGTTAAGCAAAGTCTTTCCATCCTGATCATCTGCAGAGGCTATTGATACCCACCACTACCGTTTACACATGATATTAAGAGCCTGTTCTGCTGTAGAGCGCAGGTATGCACTTCTACTATTAAAAGGAGCTCCCAGACTTTGTTCAAAATGTCGCTGCTGCTGCCTGCCCCCAATCAACATTGTGGGTTAGGCTAGCCCACTAGTGACCAAGCTACAAAGCCCAATGCTGCAATTCAACAGCTTGAACTTGTAGCCAAATTGTGACATGTGGGTCCATTCCAGACATCTGCTCCGAGGAGTACGTGCCTGCAAAATCCACGCTGATCAGCGCATCGTGAAGGTACAGGACAGAAACCACTGCGAGGATGTGTGCCTCTTAGTCCTACAATTCATAGCCTCTAAAATTTCCTTTCCTTGCCAAACGTTTCTTCTCCATTATGTGCTACAAGCGGAGTCTCATATTCCAGCCCTGCACCCACAGCTACAGAAGCACACACATACACGCACACCGCACTTGTGTATCCCACCTAACAAATGCAGGCCTGCACACACACACGTCATGGCCACGACCCACACCGAGGAACGCTTGCCACAACGCCTCACACCATTTACCACACAGATAATCCCTTGCCGATAAATATATACGCACGTACTCCACATCCCTGTATCTATCCCACGCCACAAGCCCAACCTCAATAAAAACACGCCATCTATCGCACACAACAAACCTGCGCCCCCACGCGGAAACCGCCCCTCTCCGTGTCACGCAACTCTCCTATACGTACTGCTTGTGCACTCCTGGCACCCCCAAAGTGCCCGGTCTGTTGCAGGGCCTGGGGCTCTGTGTGTGTGTGTGTGTCTGCGTGTGTGTGTGTGTGTGTACACCCACGTGTGCAAGTTATGTGTGAATGTTAAGAGTGCATGTACGTGAACGTGCGTGACTGCATGCATCGTGTATACGAATGCACACGGCGCATACAGGTGCGTGAGGCTATGCGTGAGTGGGTAGTGTGCGGGTGTGTGCGTGACCGCGGCATAGATACGGGCGTGCGTGCGTAGCGTGTGTGAGCACACGCATGGGTCACGGCACGTGTAAAGAAGACTATATACGGGGGGTGTGTGTAGCGTGCTGCGAATACATGCGTCAGTGCCTGTCTGTATAGCGTGAATTTATAGACCGCGGTGCAGCGTGTACCACCGCATGTCTGTCAGTTCCCCCGTGCGGTTGTGGGGGTGCGCGTGTCAGCCAGTGCGGGTGTGCGTGCGTG
>VZSZ01000215.1:21206-51070 GCA_013398815.1 Ibidorhyncha struthersii
GCCCCCCCAATTAAAATAATTAAATTAAAGGAGGCAATTATATGCTTACATCCTCCTGTGTCGAACATTTATAATCTAATCTATTTAGGCTCTAGTGTATTTCATATGGACGTTTTCAATTAAAGGCGGGTAAAAACAATTTATTTTTTTCCCCCAGGAAAATAAGAATCTAAGAATCATTTTTAGTAGCCTTATAACCTGCTCTGTCACTTGGATATATTACATGGGTTTTTTGCAAAGTTTTAACACACAGTGTAAAATGGTATTATAATTTAATTAAGGTAAAATATGTCACGTGTCCCATATCTGCATGGCTGTCATTAGTACTCCAATTTGTAATGCAGCCTCTATTATATTTGCACTTATTTTTCTGTCTTACCCAGAGTAGGCCACGGTAATCAATTTGAAATTGTTTGAGGATTAGCAAAGCGAGTTGCAACAGGAGACCTTTGTAATTAACTTAGCAGTGGGTTTTGTTGGAACAGATATGCCCTAGTAGCCCAGCCGCTCTGGGCTCTGACAATTAGGCAAGGTACAGGAAAAACTGTTGCAGGTCCAGCTCTCATATTTAAGGTCTTTCTTCCCCAGAACACTTGATTTCCCTTCTCTGGTAGATCCAAGTTCAAAGCTGTCCCTGCTCTGAGTCAGGAGACGGACCAGATGCCCTCCAAAGCCTCCTTCCGACCTGAATTATTTTATGATTCCATGATGAAAGACACATTTCCAGCAGATTGCATGAGATCTTTTTGGACTGCTCTATTGAAAAACACAGGAGAAAAAAAACCCGCCCAACCAACCAAACAAAAAAGCCAGGTCAGTTTAATCTTACTATGTGCATACTTCATTTTTCAGGAAGGACAGAAAAAGCTGAGAAATAAACCCCTGTTAAATCCCTGGAAGTCAACCTTCCCTTTCCAAAACCTGACCCAAATACTTCTGCCACCACGCGGGCCGTCAGGTTCCCCTGTTGTGCAGGGAAATGTGCCTTTAAGAGGCTCTGGCACCAAGCAAGCGCAGCAACTGTTCCTCTGCGCAGAACAGATGTTGGGGCTTCGGGGTGACAATCTGTTCCAGCGTAGACCTGGAAAAAGCAGATGTTTGTCAGGCTCCTTGGCTCCCAGTGACTCCTGACCCGACCAGCAAAATGAGCAAACATCACATCATACAACTGGGAATCGGTGTAATAAGTTCAGCAGAGGAGCTCCTCACAGCTAGTGTGTTGTTAGGCCCCTCACCTCACCCCACAGTTTTGAAGGCCTTCCTGTGTGCGACAAAGCTCCCCATATGTCTCTCTGCATCTGCAAAGGATTTTTTAAACACCGAGTCTAGGGTTTGTTGCAGTTACTTTCTTAGGATATGTAAACCAGTAAGTCTCAGGACAGATTTGTTTGCTTTCAGTAAGAATTTTTTAATTGCTTGGGTTTTACCTTGTAAATATCAGCATTAAATTTAATCGTCCTGGGTTTTTTTCTGGAGAATGTTTTTCAGGTTTGAAATGGTATGTGCTTGAATGCAGCACTGGTACTTTAACAAAACATTTCTTTCTCCAAAGAGCCAGACTAGTTAAATAGTTATTTGCAAAAACAAACACCAATGAATAGTAAACATCCCGGCTAAATATTGCATTGCTGCTCATGTGCCTGGTTTTAGTGTCTTGCCTCCTACAACAAGTAAATGGAACGGTTTTCAACAGCATTATGGTACAGGGAATAATTTTGGTGTAAAAGTCAAGCAGGAAAGAAATAGATAAACCCCTTTCCGCACCGTTTTTTAAACCTAAAAAGATCCATAAATAGTTTTCTCTTTGAGGAATCTCTCATAGGCGTTCTTGCACACATTTCTCTCTATGCTTGCCTCTTTGATACTATCATGGCTTTACTGCCCGTATCAGAATAAAAAAGGAAATTTGCACTCGCTCCTATTAAAGTTAATAACAAACTCCCACATGTATGCATTTCCAAAGGCTATTAATGTAATGTCTGCTCTCTTAAACATGTGGTGGTCAGCGATTTGCCTTGTTTCTTTCAAGCCTGAGAAGATGCACAACGTGCTTCAAGCCTGCCTTCCTCCTCTCCTGTTACACCAATGCTACATGAAGTAATAACTGTGCTTTTAGCCACCATTATTCCTCACTGAGTTGTTTTTCACCTGAGTCGCCTAGAAATAGTACCGTTCACATACAGTACACAGCTCTCTTTCCAGAGGATTGTGCTGTGTGCTAAACTCTTGGGCTACAGAAAATACGGGAACATCTAAAGAAGAAATGAAAGATACCTATAATTAAAACATGTCAAGATGACACCAGCCGCATCCAGGCTCTACTTACTTCAGAATTTTAGGGATTTTATTAGCAGAAGGAAGAGAAGGGAGGTTGTGATCCCTTTCCCATAACGTCTTTGGAAACCACCGGCACGGGAAGATTGAGGGTGTTCACAACCAACAACACTCCAGGGTATTCCAGGGGTTTAAAGCATTGGTCTTCTAATCCCTCAAGGGGCGTATGCAATGGTTTATCACAAAAAAAAACTTCAGTTACAGGTTTAACCTAATTTCTGGCACTCACAAGCAAGTTGTTCAACAGAGCCACTCAATATTGCACAGTCCTTGAGGAAGAAGTAATCTTAACAATTTGTAACAGGAGAGGAGATGGCTAACAAAATAATTTCCTTCAGTTTGCCATTCCCACTAGGAAAAATCTGGCATGTACTGGTACAGGCTGTTCCTGGTCTCCTCTTTTTTAAGTCAAATTACAGTGTCACCAAAATATGAGAGGTGTAGGAGGAACATGCCTGTGATGTTGTTCTGATACATTCATACATGCACGCTGAGCTTCAAATTACAGCTGAACCCCAAACACCAAAGCGGCGTGGATGGCAGATAACAGGTAGTGTTGCCAACACCTTTGCACGGACACAGGTAATGACTTCTGAAATGGAGCCAATTTCTGACCCATCTGTTTCTCCACTCCTTTTGACAAGGCTTGCAACCCACAGATGAGGAGCACCCGTTACAGGGGGTGCAGGAACTGCAGCTGTGTCAAGCGAGAAACACAGATGGTCTAACTAATGCCTCCTGATCTAACTAATGCCACCAGCCCTCAAGTCAAGCATGTGGGTAGAGTCCATCCCTGAGTGGTCTCCGATGTCTGCTTTTATCACACTGGTGAAAAATATCTCACTCAAATCAACCGCAACACAGCTTCAATGTAACCTTCTCTTACCTCCTGTTTTGAAGTTACCAATTTCTGCTCCCTTCTAGGGAAAACCTGCAGGACCATTGCAAATGCATTTATCAATGAAAACACAATGGAAGCTTCTAGAGGGTAAGCCCAAAATGGGTCTTTACTTGCATAAATGTCTGTTGGCCATTGAATTGCTGGTGTTGGAAAAAGCTTGCAGAAGACTTGTCTTTACAAAAAAGTAGGGAAGTAATGCAGATGTTGCTTTTGTCTGCTGGCAAGTAAAATAAGGCATTATATGAGTTTTACTTCGGTGGTTTGGGGGTTTTGCAATTAGATTGCAATAGCTTGTGTGTCATTATACATTTAACAGACTTAAAACCATGGTTAGTAGTGTAGCAAGTAGGTTGATAAAGTGGATCAGCATGTGCACCCAGCTATGCAAAAATTTTTGGGATTCTCTTGAACCCTAAGGAAAGAACCCTGTAATTCCCTGTTTTCTCATGACAGGCCAAGCATTTTCTCATCAACCGTAAAGAACCAGAGCCATAGCAAGCTTGATGGGAGAGTGGTTTGTCGGTAGCCACTTCAAGACAAATATGCTCACTGTATCTTCCTCCCCCCCTGCTGCTACTCAAACAGCAGGTCAGGAAGGCACGAGGCAGTTGTAGCAGCCCGATGTTCATTACAGCTTTGGCTATATCTTTTTCTTACACCATTTCCTGGATGGGACTCTGGAATAATCACAAAAGACTCCTCTAGAGGACTCACTCAGGTTTTATAGTCAGGCCAATAAAGGCTCAGAAAGGATTTTGGAAGCCTAGTGAGTGTCTCCAAGTTGTACTGTGGACACCTGCAAGGGTACATCTAACCATGTTCGGTGTGGACTCCTTCAGTTTCACGTTTTCAAGAGCTCTTCCTCCACAGTATCCTTTTGTCTGGAGTTATTCCAGCCATACAGATGATGAATGCATATGAACAGAGTACTTCATCATGGAAACTTTCTTTACTGGTCCAATATGAATAAAAACACTTCTCGAATAAACTAAAAATAATTCAGAAATTCAGAAAAGCAAGTTGAAAGTGCAGGAAAACGAGAGCTTTACAGGTCATTACTCCATCTAAACTCTTTGGGGTAACAGAAGCCCATTAGTCCATAAGGAAGATGGCCATGAGAATTTATCTGAGTATTGTTTCAGTTTTAGACTACACCTACAGGGTGCACATTTAGACTTTGCCTTCTAGGGAAAGCAGAAGCTAAACTGTATGATAACTTTCCAATAGAGCTCTTCAGGGATGCCTTATAAAAGTCAGAGAAATCCGACAGACATCTTAAAAATACCTTTTGGCAAAAGTTTAATCTACAGAGAAATTCCCAAGAGAGAGCTCTAATTAAACATAACACGGTACACTCAAAATCCCAAGTCTTTAATTTTGTTTCAATTATTATTCTTTTAATATGTTTCCTCCCTTCCTGTAAGGTCAGTGATCACATACTAGCCAGGACACAACACCAGAAAGCCTGGCAGGGGACACAGGGCTCAGTGGCAAAGTCTGGGCAATATGCTCTCAAGCCCTCTCTGCTACAAGTTTTTCCACCCAACTTCCTCACCATTAACGCGACCAGGAAAGTGGCAGCGTGGTCTTGTGCACTCCTCAGAGCCTTCCTAAACCTGCAGCATATAAAAAAACCCAAGCAAAAACATCAAAGAGGGGAAGGGAGCTCACAGCTTAATTTTGTAATCTCATTAGAAATAAAATTAAGAAGTTACTAGAAATTATGCTGCATTAGAACCTGAAGAAGAAAAAGATTACAGTTACCAAGTGGCCCTATACACTAGCGGAGACAGAGATAATATAAGCCAAAAGCTGAAAGTTAAACCCAGATTCGCTGAAATAAAAGACAAGGCCCATGTCCATAGCAGAAAGGGTAGATAATTATTGGAACCATCAAACAAAGGAACTGATGGATTCTCTACCCCTTGAAATTTTCTAAACATCATCAAATTAGGTGGTTTTCTCTTTGATAGATAGATAGATAGATAAATGGATATTCTCTTATATAGAGATATTCTCATGTATAGAGATATTTATCAAATAATAATAAAACAAGTTAAAAGTTTGGGTTTGTTTATTTTTTTGTTGCAGCTGATTAGTTAAACCACGCTGGCAATGACTGAATTCCTTTCACTGCTGCCGTGCTGATACATGGAGCTGTCTCTGAAAACTGGACTTTCTTTGGGACCCCACAGACAAGCATTGTGGCTTCTTAACAGTGCAGAAAAACCAGCAGTATATCATGTTAGCTTAAGCTATTTAGCATGAATAACCAAGGACGCAGTCAAGAGAGATCTGACAGATTTAGATGAAGTGACTGGAGATGATACCAATACCAGCTGTCTGCTCCGTGGCCCTCTGCTTGATGCCTCAGCAAATATATGGTCTGTGAAACAGGCTGGCTGAGGTACAGATTTCATATTATTTGGCCCTGTCTATGCTGGCAGAAAGGTGGGTTGGACCTGAGTGCCAGCAGTGTCTTAAACCACTGCGTTTTGGCCTCCCAGATCCTGTCTGTTGGTGGTCTCAGCAATGAGGAAGTGGCAGCACAGATTTCAGGGCAGGAAGGACGCCAAGCACAAGCGCCTCAGGGATCTGGAATACATACTGCGTGTGCTGTATACTGCAAAATAGCACCCTGGCTAATAAAGCAGACAAGCAGAAATTATACTGCATACTTCAGTAGGAGCTACTCATTTCCTAATGTAAGATGACTTTAACACAAGGTGAAGAGTAATGAGGCGTAACTGAAATTTTTGAGAAAAATATTTTCTTCTTGTAAGAAATGTATTAAAAATTAGAGGTGTATTTTGTGTGTGTTTGTTGAAAATCAGACAGAGATTATACACAGATATGCAGCCAAGTAATGTCAGGTACTCTCATTAAAAAGTCTCATTCAAAGGCAAAAAAATGTAGGCAACTTTGCCAACATATTCAAAAGCTATTGCTACACAAAATTACAGAATCATTCCTATCCTGCATACCAGTTGGGGGTACAAAATGCCACAGGCGAGTTTGCACTCACTGGACTGATTGCAATGAAGAGCTATGAAGAGTAAAAGAAAAAAGAGGCTTGTTTAGCTGAGTTTCCAAAGACATATTCAAGCATCCCTCACTTAGAAAGTCTAATCTCAAGCTGACATTGCCTATGTAAACACTTTAAAGCTTTAAAGATTGCTGCAAAGCTGAGCCAGGTGAAATCCACAAGTGGCTAGAAAGCAAACCCAAACTCATTCTACAACTTTGTCCAAGCGCAGCTCCATAGAAAACCTTGTACTAAGCCCTGTTGTGACATCCATCATTTCTTAAGAGGTACGGAGCAGCCACCCTCATCAAGCAATACTCCAGATGGGTTTTTCCACACAGTAGTGCAAGGGAAGCAGGAGTAGATGAAGATAATGCCAAAGCCAGCACAGATGGCAAACACTATAGCAAGGACCTTCCAGGAGAAGTCCTACCAAGCAATGGTCTCATCTCCCTTTGCAGAAATACCACCACTCCTAGACAGCAGAGGCAAGAAAAATTGCACGTTTTGGCAAAATTTGCTAGCAATTTTGGGTATTATGCTCTTAACTGCAACTCTTTAGTTTGCTGCACAGGATTATCCATGTCTGTGTAGAGAGAGTCCCTCAACAGATGCCATTTTACACTCTCCAGCACACACCCTGCATCACAAAACCCTACACATTTCCAGTGTCTCCCTTCACTTCACAACAACCACCACTAGTTTAACACAGTGCCAGCTGAAGCTGTTCCTCCTTTTGACTTCTGAAATTGGTATATGTGATTCTTCAAAATTTGTACAGTCCTGTTCTTCTTTGGACAAATGTTGCTGTGAAAGTACAACACAAACTTCGATGACATGCTAGCAAACCAATATCCTTACAGCATTTCTGCTGCTTTGCCTTCCCTTTGATACACTTGGCACTTAAATCTTGTGGTGAAAATGGCCTGGATTAAATCAGTTTTGGGTTTTTTTTTTTGCAGTTGCTTTTCTCCCAGTTGTCCCAGTTTTATCTTTTACTGGATGTGCTGGTGCCTGCTATATGCTAAAAGACCACAGTGAGGCAGGTATGCTCAGTGAGTTCCTGCCAAGCCTTTGGGATTAGCAGTTTATTTAGTATTCCTCCTACAGCCTGTCACGCTGGCCTATGCGAGATTTCAAGCAGAAAGCAGTGATTACTCAGAATGCTGCTCCTGTTACTTTTAAATTTGCTTGGCTGACTCAAGAGGGACTGAACTAAGTCTGCACATGCTCAAGGACTTCCAGTCCTCTCAAGACAATTATTTTAAGGTACTAAATATTGTTCTTGTTCAGAAAAAAATAACATAGAATACACAGCTGAATTTTCCAAAGGACATCATTAAAACCTGCGAGGCTTAACCTAAGTACTTGATTGCAGAAACAAACCAAACCAAACCACTCAGTATTTTGTCAACTGGAATATCAGCAACTCAGGAAACTAAAGGGGTGATTTTGTGCACTTACTATACATCTTGTGCTTTTCTGAGATTCACCGACATACAAACACAAATCATCCCAGAACAGTTACTCCTGACATCAGCTTGGGTAAAGGGCAAAATCAAGTCCCCCATCCTCTGTCACTGCTTCAATTCCTGTGGAGAAAATGAGCAGAGTGTTGCGAAATGAAAGAAGTAAAATAATGAGGCACTGGATTTTCTTCCATTTATATGAGAAACATCAAACTATGATTGATTTCAAGCACACATGAAAAAGGCAGAGGGGACAAAAAGAGCTAATTTGTGGCTTTGGATGTGCTACCAAAATGCTCGTTCCAACAAGCTGTGTCCCTTCCCTGGCAAAGTGCCCTTTTCTTCCCTTCCCTTTTGTGTGTCCACATAATTTCCTGATTATGCAAATGCACAGCAAAACCAGTTCATCTGAAGATGAAAATCAAGATAAAACACAAAACTGAACTAGTACATGAGTTTTTGTGTCATCTGCCATTGCACAAGGGAGAGTTTGCTAGTCCGAGTTGAGTGTGTTTGAGCATGAGGGTGAGCAAAAGCTTGCACAGTGGAAGCAGGTGAAGTTCCAGCTTTCTCCTGCACCCTTTTCCAGCCTGACACACTCTTGCTGCACAGCTGACATTTCTGTGAGATTCCCCATGGGTTTCCCATGTTTTACCAGGTTTTGTTATTCTAAAATTCCGGATTAAGCTATAAACCATCTCAGATTTTTTAGATAGACTTAGGCTACCCATGCACCATCGGGAAAGATGGCAACTAACTGGCTAAGGGAAAGCTTCCAGATGACAGCACCACTTTCTGAGAAACGCTCCTCCTTCCCAATATGCTTTTGAGCGACTTCCTCATCTCTTCCTTCTCGCAGAGCTGCACTGAGCCAAGGTGCTCGCTCAGACGCTTTTTGATTCATTTGGAATGAACAAAATAAAAAGTCTTCTGACTCTTATGCCAATCCATGAGGCACTTCTGTCTTGCACATGCATAGTTTTTGTCCTCCCATCCCAAAATAGACATACTAGAACCAGAGGGAAAATGAAAGCCAAGAGAGAGGAGAAAGTAATTTCCATGCAAGGGGAAACTACGCAAACTAATACTTGGATGGATCCCCAGTCAAGAGATGTGATATGACAAAGGCCCATAAAATCAGGAATGGCACAGAGAAGATGGACAGGCAACAATTATTCACAATTTTTTATCACACACAAGTAGGGACATGGAGTAAAATTACCAGGTTTGAAAACAAGTTTATGGAAATATTTATTAATCTAATTAAATTGCAGTTTTAAAGTAAGAATACATTCCTATAATGAAACACTGCTGCAGCTGAAAATATAGAAGGGTTCAAAAGAATTGAAATACATTATTAAAATGCTGGCCTCAGGGCCTTATTTATCCTTTTTTTTATATATATATCAAAAACAAACACAGCATTTCAGCTCTGAGCTCTGTTCTTCAGAGGAATCCTCTGCTTTTTACCATGTACAAGGAAAATAACAGCAATAACAAATGGTGCCAGCCCTGGTCGCTCTCCGCAGGCAGGAGAGCTGCCTGAGCCTATGGGTGCCACACCATACCCACCCACACCAGGGTTAGAGAAGTCCTTTGAGGCACAGGTCTGGCCTCCCCTGGCACAATGCCTGCTATGACAGCAGCCGGAGGACACGAGGCATGTGGAAGTCACGAAGCTGACAACTTGGGGCAGATGCTGGTGGTGCCCCTGGGTCTGAAGTCTGTCTGCTCCCCAGCGGGGACCTTCATGCACTGTAAGAAGGAGGCACAGCTGGGGACGCACTCCACTCTGCACCAGCATGGTGTGGGAGGGAATTTCCAGGCTTGGGCAGGACAGTCTGCACAAGCCTGCCTGAAGGTTTCTGTTTCAGCAGCTAGTGGTACATGAGAAAGAGAACAGCCTAGGTGAGAAGGGAACAGATACATGAGCTGCTAACCGGTGGGAAACAGGCTCTATTTTGGACTCTTAGCCTTCAGCACTGCTTCTAAAATGCACAGGTCTGATTTTTTTATACTTATTAAAAACAAGAAACTCTGAAATAATTACTTGCCTAGCGGCTGCCTGCTCACTTTGGGACTCAGTGGCCATAAACACAAATCTCCACTTTGCCCTGTTTTAAAGAGAGTACCCTAGAGTCTAATAACCCCCACTGTAGATAAATATTGGACTAAAAATCAGTGAGTGAATGATTTTGGCACAGTCGTGAGGGCACAGAGAGCAGATTTGCACCCCAGTCTCTGATCTGTGGAACTTCCATACTGTATACAATGCCTCCAAGAGGAGAAAGACCAACCTGAGGATAACCAGGTGCCGATGACAGCCACAGATATGTGGGAGATCAAGGCCTTGGTCCCAGCACCACATCAAGGATGTGTCCATGAAGATGTGCTTCAGGCTGGCAGAACCACACCATCCTCTGCAGCACTGCCAAGCTTGAGGATGGCTGTAGGACCTGAAGGGTAGAGTAAAGGCAGCTGTTAGCCTCTGCAGACACCAAAGCACCTGAAGTGTTTGAGTCTGAGGGAGATGGTACCTCTCTTCCTGCATGACAGCACTCTTTTCCAGTTCAATATCTGTTTCTCTGAGCAGTTACTGTGCTCTTTCTGCAATTATCCTCAGAAGGACTCAGATTCTCAAACTACAGCGTAGGTGAACGGTGTCATTCAATTTGTGCACTCAAGGAAGGTTTAAAATAGGATGAGAAGCAAAAGGTTATTTCACTTCAAGTGGAAAAGAGACATCATTAAAGGAACTCAGAAGTGCCCTGTCAATATTAAAGCAAACTGGTCAAGCAGGGTCAGTCAGGCACTGAGAGCCTCTGCCGAGCGTGGCTTCTCTGGCCAGACCAGGAGATATGTCTAGAAAGGGGCTTTTCTCCTTCACTTTCATAGCATCTAAATGAAGTGGTACAAAATACGCTGGCCAGAAAAAAAAAAAAAATCTGTTTGGAAAGAAGGTATAGTCAATTTTAATCACTACCAAGATTATTAACTGCATGTAATTTGTAGTGTTTGTAGTGATTTACAGGCCACTAAGAAACAGCATTCCCATACATGGCTTGAAACAAAATTGTCTTCAGAATTTGTTTACACATTTGAAGGATCTGTCAAAATAACAGACGCAATATTTGCATTTGATGACAAGATTTACCTCTTATGAAGAAAGGGTTAATGTGCCTATACACAATTCTTAGCTTAGTCATCTTTTGAAATGCATCCTCTTCGTAGGAAATACTGGGGACATCTGATGTGAAACATATTTGGTGGCTGAGCTAACCAGTTTTCCCAGCTCCAGTGAAGATGGTAACAAGTAACTGCAGAGGCAATGAGTGTTGAAACAGTTCAGTAATGCATTTTCTCGCTAAAACTGGGTAATACCGTTTTTCCTCTCTGTAAGAAAGATAGTGACTCTGTCTCCAAGTTCTTCAGCAAATCCCTGTAAATCACGTAAAAGGAAGGCTGTTTCTACCAAGTATCTAAAAAATCTGCAAGGAAATGCTATGTAAGATAACTCAGATCGTCTTACTCTTCTTAATTACACTGTATGGAACTACACTTCAGAAATCAAGTACATAATTAGAACCTAAAGAGTAGGAGGCTCATTTTTAATTCTAGCTACTTGATATAATTATATCAATGCTACTTACATGGATCTTACTAGTACAGTAATATGGAATAATTCCTCTGCTAACAGGGAAATAGTTTGGGTTTGTAACAGTGCTGCTGAGAACAAATCAAAGCCTCATATTTATTGAGGTTATTCATATCTAGTGCAGTGCTTGACATCAGGCTAGCCATAAAACCTGGTGCTGTTGTTAACTGAATAAGCAAGCTTTCACATGTATTTCTATTCATAATATTACAGCTGTTTCAGCTTTCCTGTTTCAAGTAGAGAAATATTTATTTAAGGATTACTGTAGCAGGATTATAGCATGTCTGAAGGTTTTCTTGCAGATGTAAATTTATTTAAATATCACATGAAATCCTGAAATACTTCTGCCAGAGTGTGATTTGTAGTTCGAATCTGGATTTAACCACTGACTGGGCAGAAATGTACTCTAAGGTAGCTTTTCCAAGAGAACTTCAGTGTTTGGAGAAACAACGTTGCATCAACATTTAATGAAATTTGTGGGTCCTGGTAAGCCTGGGTTCTTACCTCACTGAAGAGCTGCCAAAAAAGAGGCTTTTCCTGGATTCCCTGACATGCACTGAGTGGGCGGTGCCACACCTCCAAAACACTCTGAATGTTCATAGGGCTTGAAAGCTTTTGCAGGTCTTGCAAGTATCCTTGTGTTGGGGACATTGCTTTGCAGTGAAAATAATACTTTGGTTAAACACAACAAGTCACAGTAACACCAGCCATAGCTCAATGGACAAACCCATGCCAGAAGGACACTGGCAGAGTTAACAAGCTCAGTGTTAGGATCTCAGGTGAGACATGCTCTTGTACCCTGAGAAAGACACCCCAACAGCACTCTCCAGAGTATTCTTCCTCCCTCCATTTTGAAATTTTAAGAAAAGCAAACAGATTAAATTAGGAGTAATAAGTCCTGCAAGGCAGATGATACTGTTTTAAGGTTGTTTTCACTATTAAGCTATCAGAAGCTTTGGCTGAAAGCCATGGACCACAGTTTCAGAGTAAATCTTAACCAAGTGGTCATGCCCAACATGGAAGCGTTGATCAACTCATTCCTCTGGAAAGAGAGCAGAGGCAGCAAGGCACTGCTGGCACTTCCCTCAGAAGTATATACTGGGTTGTGAAAAACTTTGTATCAGAATCATTTCTAGACTGCAACTCTCCTTAGCTGGCTTCCTGAAAGACAACAGTTTCAGAAATGTGGTAAAATTCCAGCCAGTCATTTCCAAGTTATCCAGATGTGACAAAGTGACCCTGTTCCTGTATTACATTTTTAGTTTCTTCCTTACTGCAAAAATTCAAGTACTATCGCATCATTTTGGTTCCATACTTCCCCTACCCCCAAATTCCTTTTGAATGTATGTATTCAGTAAAGGTGCGACAGGAACAAAATCCTGTTGCACGGGCACTCTGTGATAGACCTGCTGGATCTTAAGTTTCTTGGCTCAGCTTGATCCAAGGACCCCAGGGATGTTCAGGGCCCCTGCTCAGGGCTGGAGGTAAAGCACCAA
Source organism: Ibidorhyncha struthersii (assembly GCA_013398815.1). Lineage (NCBI taxonomy): Eukaryota > Metazoa > Chordata > Aves > Charadriiformes > Charadriidae > Ibidorhyncha > Ibidorhyncha struthersii. The sequence goes on from VZSZ01000215.1 coordinate 34,087, forward strand.
GTGCTTTACTGCTGCTGGGCAGCTCTAGAGCTAGGCAAGTGCATGACCTTTACACAGCTGATACAAACCCCACAGAGTTTACGTAGTAAAATCAATGCTTTCTCTTGGATTAGCTTCAAAATATATTGGAATCTGGATGAAGGGCTTGATCCTGCAGCCTGTCCTCATGTGAGTGATCCTATTCAATGCCATGGTACTGTTTACCTGGCAATGGGCCGTAAAATGAGGCCGCTGTGTACCGACACAAATGTCACTGAGCAAAGGGTCTCTAATTTGCTGTAGAATGAGGGATGTACTGTAAAAACATGTTGGAAAAAATTCTCCTCACATCCAATCCTTGCTGAAAGGAGAAGAACTAGAGAAGGGACAACTCTGATATAAAGCCACAAAGAAACCCAGTCTCTCTTAGATAAGGTAGTTCCAATAGATTTTTGCAGAAGCTAAAAAAAGAGTGTGAGGAATGTGTGTACTGCTCAGAAAGTAATAATAAAAGAGCACCTTCACTTGCATCAGCAAATCCAGAATTTATTGCCAAGGAAAGCCCAAGTTTTCTCCCCAGTGACGGAGAGGACTCAGTTCCAACAGGCATCAGAAACAAAAATACAAAACCAAGAACCAGGGGACACCCGGGGCTGCCGGCACCCTGATTTCAGCAAGCAACTCTTTGAAAAGAATTAAAAAAAAAAAAAAAAAGAGTTCTCTGTGTGGAGGTATCAATGAAATAATGAAACAACTGGGTTTGTAGTGTGCGTGATTCAGGGGCATGGAATATTTTTTAAGTGGCTGGCTCAATAAATAGGTCTTGTATTTTGCTTTTGCAAACAAGCAGAAAAAAGTTTTATTAATAAGGTGTTTTGAATGTTGATCTGCTTGGCACAATCAAATGGACCAATCCAAAATCCAAAACAGTCACTGCAAAATATATTTTGGAACATATTTTCCCTCTGATCCAACATAAGTGGTTGCCAACAAAACAGTGAAAAATGGCTGAGGCACAAATTTTGATATTAAAAACATATTTTATTTCAGTTGTGGGGTATTTTCATAATGCCCTTCTTAGAAGTTTATTTATGTGGTAGAACTCTTCAGAGAAGCATAGGATAACCACGGTGCACAAAATAATGCCTGATTTGCTGATAAGCTTGAAATATTTCTTTTTTTTATCTTTAAAGAATTAGCCAAAATAAACTGCAACAACACTAGTACTGGAAAAAATAACAAAGCAAATGATCCATGGAGATATCTCAAAAGTCACACAAGTATTCCCTGTGCAGCCACTGGCATACTGAAGGACATTTTCAATACATAAGGACCACAAAGCTGAACATAATTCTCCCTTATATCTCATGGTGGTACAGGAAAAAATAGTAAAGACATTTAGCTCAAGCCTGACGTTACTCATTTGCCCTTCTCAATGTCTTAATTTGGCTCCAATGAAAATAAGTCAAAGCAAAATAATCTGAGAACAACAAAAGTCTTAATGGTTATAGCAGCAACGACCTAGGAAAATGAACCCCTGTCCTCCTGTGCTTTCTTGAGAGAGGCAGGCGGCTGCTGCAGCTGCATTTGCAGTGGGGTAAGAAATGTTTTGCTGCACTTTCCAGCCTGGGAGACAGCCCTGTTGCCTGACATTTCCTTCTCTGCTGTCCCAGAAAGATGATTGCTTTGTATGCTGGACTGTTGTCCTCTTGCACTAGCTCCAAGCCACACTGCTTTTGTGTTATTACGTATACTGGCAGGTAAAACTACTAAATTAAAAAGGGACACTTTCTTTTGCAAAACTAAGAGTCAGAAAACTATGAGAAACTAGATTTACAGCTGCCTCTGCACCCTTAGTCCTACTCCTTTGTATGTTTCCCCTGGGAAATGATTGTATAGCAGAATCACATACTTAAATGCCGTATCATAATGCACAGTGTGTGCTTGCAAGGGTTGCCTTTTGAAATTAAAAATAGATTTTTATTTGAATTCTAACATCCTCTTCTGTTTGTTTCATGTGATACCCACAAGAGAAGAGTAGAGAAAAATCAGCTGAAATATTTCTTTCATTAGAATTTGCCGATTCAGTGATATTAAACATTTTGTGGTTTTATGGAAAGATTGTGACTTTGACAAAGTTCCAACAGAGCCCATACATGTCCTAAACAGTCTCTCAGCACTCTTCACTGGTTTCCTGACAAGGAGTCATCACCCAGCAACACAAGTTGCTATACTTTCAACTCCTCGGGAGCCCACAGTCCCACAGTTTCCAGGATCTGAGACTTGCTGCCTTCCCCAGAGCCAAAGTTGCAGTCTCTTTCATAGAAAACCTGATATATAGAATCATAGAATGGTTTAGGTTGGAAGGGATCATCTAGTTCCAATGCCCTGCAATGGGCAGGAACACCTTCCACTAGACCAGGTTGCTTAAAGCCCCATCCAGCCTGGCCTTGAACACTTCCAGGGATGGGGCATCCACAACTTCTCTGGTTCAGTGTCTAACCACCCTCACAGTGGTGAAGTTTTGTGGCTAGGTGGAAGAAACCCAAAATATTAAACAAACAAACCCAAAATATTAAAATGCCCTGTGCCTGTGTCAGAGGAGGGCCCCGGCGCAATCTGCTTCCTCCTCACTCAGCAGTTGTTCCACTTCCATTGGGCACTTGCAATCTGGTGTGAGCAACAGGCAGGGATGCAGGCTGTGATGGCTACGGCACATTGCAAACGCCCAGAACAGTAAAGTGAAGAGAGAGAAACAGCAGTGATGGGTCATCCTGTATTTTCTTTGAAACCCAGAAGTGTTTCTCTTTGCTTTCCGACAGCCTTTTGCAAACAGAGGGGAGATGATGATGCTCAAAGAGAAGTCATAACATCCTCAGTAAGAAAAAGCATAAAAAACCTAAAAGATGGGTTGACCCTTAGTCCCTCTTCCCTCTGATTGCCTTTTAATGGGCAATCAAAAGCAAAGTCAAGATTTAGTAGACCCTGGTGGTGTCTGTCCTAGAAGTCCACATGACACATTTGGTGCGTGCTGGGGTTCTTAGGAATCTCTCTTAAAAGTATTCAATGCAACAGGTCCAAGTAACCTGGGAAGAAGAGACAAATCTGCTGTGCACCCTTATTCACTACTGATGCAAATGTATGTGCAGCCTGTTTGTATCCTGCTGTCTCAGCAGAGACTGCGTCCACACTAAAACCTGGATGCTGGCGCCTGCAGCAACAGGAAGCTCGGCCCAGGCTTCAAAACCCATCCAGTAAGCAGGGAAAATGACTGTGTAGGGAATAGAGCTGTGTGCCGACATTGTACTGTAATCTCCAGGGTGGCTGCCACCTTGACGTGCTCTGCACATAAACCAAAGGCCAGGTTTTCTTAGAAGGCCAAGTCACACAAGTATCTTGGGGAAACAGGGCAAGAGCTTCTTTACTGGAGCACCCAGCCACCACCATGAAGTCCTTGGCTGTTCTCCTCTGTCAGTTCCCCAGCTGCTTTCTGATACCCCTTCACTCTGTTTACTTGTATCATGTCCCTTGCTCCTCCACTCCATCTCCCTCAGACCCTGCAGGTGCTGGTGACAAATGGTCAAGGATGGTCTGGGACCTGCCTTCAGCCCCTCGGGGAAGTTATCCCAGCTGGGTGCAGGTGGTCCATTGCCCACTGCTGGTGGTCAGCTCCACTGGCTCTGCTCTCTCAGCTCAACCAAAGCATGCCCACACCACAGGACCACCTCAGTGACATTGCCTATACACTATTGTCTCTCACTGCCTTCAGCAGATGGGACGTGGTAGCTGTGGGTGCCCTTGAGCAAAGACATCCCATCCCCAGCACTGTTACCTCCATCACCGTCTCTAGCCATGCTCACCCACGCCCTCACCTGCTGAGGGCTCTGCATGGGCTGTGGGAACCCATACCTCCACTAGGGGATTTCTGGAGAGTACAAGCCATGCCATGGCTGTTCTTTCCCCCACTCTTCAAGCAAGGACAGCAGGAAAGTCATGGCCCATGGAGCACCCTGCCTGTCAACAGGAGCTGACCCCACCTCCTCCCTGTCCTCCAGGTCACTGCAGCTTGTCACATCTCTGTCTGATCTCAACAACCCATCAACACATGTGAATCAGAGCAGCAAATAGCATCTTCCTATCTTCACACACCCCTGCTCTGGGTTCACTGGTCACTTCACTGCAAAGGGCATAGCAGAAACAGGATCTTTTCTGCACTTGGCACCTGGCTGTGACAGCCTGGAAGCTGCCCAGCTGGCCAGAGCCCCTTGCGGCCCAGAGACCTGAGCCCAGCTCTCTGTGGGGAAGGACTGGCCGCTTCCTCAGGTAGCACGGCTCATGGGCACAGCCTTCGCTTCCCATTTCCAGGCAACCAAGCCACAACTGTGCCGGCCCGTAAGAACGTCAGCCCATAGAGCACACAAACAATAAGGAAACAGAGCCAGGAGCGTCACCCTTTCCTGCACACGAGACCGAAGAGCAGGTGCAACCACAGCAAGGGCAAGACAGAAATACCCTGCCAGGCTTGAGCTGCTCTAACGCAGCCAAGGAGGCTTTTGGAGGGGGGACCCACAGGGTGAGGCAGTGCAAAGCAGCCCTGTGAGCCACCTTCCCCTCCCTTGGCACAGGGCTCTCTGCCGCATCTCAGATGGGTACCTGGCAAAAGCAGAGCCAATTCTTTGATTTCATTACCTTCTAACATTTTCTGCCGTTATCCTTTCGGCCGCCAGTAGATGGTGATACTTTATCTCCATCCAAGATGCATGTGTATGCTGGAGAGCCAGGGAGGCAGCATGACAGCCTGTTTGAGAAGAGATTGGAACAGAAAAAAATATATATAATTCCAAAAGTCAGGCTCCAGACAGCCCCCTGATTGTGCAGATGCTGATTTTGGAGGTCTAACTAATATTCCCAGCCCCACTGAGGGGTCCTGGCTAGATTTACAGAGCTGCAAAAACTGCAACTTCAACTATCACTGGCTTCCTGGTGTGATCCTTTGTGTGTTTGAATGAGCGTGTGAGAGGAGGCCTGAAGGCACAGCTCTTCACACAAGCTGCACAGTCTGCGCACCAGAAAGATGAAGAAAATTTATTTATTGCTGAGAATGCAAATAATATTCTCACCATCTCTAACGAAGCAAAATGAAGGTGTGTTTGGTGATCACGTTCTCTTGAAAAGCTCCCTTTATTTTACAGACTTGTCTTCCTGCAGCAAGTGAAAAACAGTGTAAATCACCAATCTGCATGGCAGTGTAAATTGCTGATCTACACAGGCCTCTGCGGAAAATGTACTCTCACACTTCCAGCTCATACAAGTTGCCTTCAGAGCTGCACTTGTGCAAGAACTAACCTGATCATAAGAAAAGACAGAGCAGATCTGGCTAAATTCTGCCTGAAATTGCACTGGCAACATTTTTGTCATTCCTGATTTATTAATGTATCATTTACTTTGGGGCAAGACTGGTGTGGTCATGAATGATGTGGTCCTAAGCACAGAAAGGGTGTCAGGACAAGAAAGCCCTGCCTAACGCTAAGCCACATGGCCGGCCACCTTGCAGGCGTGCTAGGAGTGACTGAAAAAACATGGACCACAGCAGATCTTTCCCCTGTTATTGCTCCAATTACAGGCCTGATCATCTTCTCCCAGAAACTCTGTGGGTTACATGTGTGATTATTTTGTCTGTCCTAAAACCATTGCTAACACAAGCTCTCACCCATTCAGCTGGGAGCCATTTTTGGCAGGTGCATTTCTTAGATGTTCCCACCTCCATTGCCTGGAGAAATTACTTTACAGCCTCACCAACTCATCCTTGTTTTGCCAGGATCCACCTCCACAGGTGCTCCAGGTTGTGCCTTCGGTGCCACCAGCCCATACAAGCATTTCACAGCTTAAAGTTTGTCCAGCTCATGGCCTGCAAAGGGCAACAGCAGATGCCAAACCTGTGGACACCTCATGGCAGGGAGGGCAGGACGCTACACAAGAGGCTGGGCTCAATTCAGTAGTTCGCTCAGGGCATTAATATACTACCAATATGACCCCGTAATATAATTATGAAAACAGGGATCTAAAATCAGTTCTCCCTCTTACACAAACAGTACACGTAGCCCAGCAAAACGGGCATCTGAGAAGGAAGCGGCCTCAGTTAAACCTCCCCAGCTGGTGGATGCAGCTATCGCTTGGGTTTCGCCCTTACCTACTGCACAGTTAGTAGCAGTTAGCAGTATGTTTTTTCCCTCAAAGTACAATTTTCAGACAACTAATTTGGACTCAAAATATCTCTCTCTCCTTAGGGTTTGAAGGAGACAGAAACGCAAATTAGAGAGGAACCATTCGGATTTAGCAAGAGGCTGTAAACATTTCACCCAACAAAGAGAATACGCATCAGCCGGTAATTTTAGAATCCCATAAAAGAGGCAAAAGCCACCCAGGCAGACCTCAGAGAAAGACCTCCAAAACGCACATACAGAAATAGGAGATAAAACACTGAAAACGGTCCTCAGAAGCTCCCACCCAGAGCAGTAAGACTGAGATTATGCTGGCCAGGCCCAGGAGGGAGAGAAAAGAGCAGTCGGGGCTCCGAGAGCACCCTGGTGAGGGAGCGGTGCCCGTCAGCAGCCCCAGCCTGTGTGTTTCTCACCTTCTGCAAGATGAAGTCCTGCTTTGAGCCTCTCCTGCATGTGTGGGGAATAGCTGACTGCGGCAGCTGGCAAATGGCTCTGGTGAGAACAGTAAAAGCCGTCATTAAAATTAAANCAACAGATACATTTGACAGAAAAATCACATCAGAAGCAGGTTATGGGGAAATGCCTGTGGTGAAATTGCAGCTTCGGGCTAAAGAGGCACCTGCTGTGCCCACTGTTAATTAATTGCCATGGCGTCAGATGCCACCAGAAATGCCTCACCATGGCTATGCAACATATAATGTTACGAGGTGTGCCTTGCCTGTTAAAAAGTTTCACTCTGTGCATCTCTCCAAGCAGCTTGCTGGGGAATAAAACCCCTCAAGCTACCTGGCAGGATAAACGCTCCCAGTTAGTCTGGATCCTGCAGTTCCAGGACAGGACTGGGGCAGATGGAAGTTCAACAGCATGTGCCAGGGAGGCTTCAAACCTTCGTCATCTTAAATCAGTGGTCTCAACCCAGGCACAGGAGGAGCTGCCCGTGGGAGGTGTTCCCCATGCAAACTGCTCCACACGGTTTTGATAATTTCTGCACCCCTTCTTTACAAGATGCATCACACGATGCCACAACGGATGGCAGAGCTGGGCCAACTGGGAGCTGAGGCAGCATCTCCTCCCAGGTCTGTGCAAGGCTGTGGAAGAGAAATTTGTGTCCCCAGACCAGGCACTGGGACCCAGACCAGTTTTATCCACTTGCCTGCAGGCACATGGGGGTTCCCCCTGCCTTCCCTTCACGCTGTCCCCCAGCCTGCCATCAGTGGGGACTCAGCCCACCCTTCTGCTGGGTGAAGCCTCAGAGCTGTCAGGCTCCGTCCCCTCTGCCTTCCCCCTGTCTCACCGAGTCACTTGTCACCTCTGAGCCGCAGGGTCCCCACTGCCCCCTGCCTCCATCCTTGCTCATCCTGGTCCCCATCCCACAAACCCTGTGTCCCCACTGTCTCTGCCTGGAGAGGACCAGCTGTTTGCAAGGGATGGAAAGCCTGGGCCAGCACTGCCAAAGGATCCTTGGTCCCAGTGCAACATCAGGAGCAGCACCAGGCCTGTAATACCTTCATCCTCACTTCTCTCAGCACCATTTTTTTCATGACATGACTTTTATGTTGCTCTCTTACCAGCCACCCCTTTTATCCCTTAATTTTAGCCATGATTCTCCTATCCCTATTTGTAAAATACTCCCAGGGATGTATCTGTCGTGAGAGCAGCTCCCGCCCTGAAGCCTCACCACACGCCAGGGATGCAGACAGCCCCAACTCCGTGACATTTCAGCATCAGATTTATTATTAATTATCAGTGTCATTATTACACAGCACCTACGAGCCCTGGCCGTCTAGCAAAGCCCCGCACAGAATATTAAAATGCTAATTTCCCTCTGAGATGAGAACTTTCTGGTGTCTCTCTGCTCATTTGTTTGCAAATGTCGTTTTCCTGTCGAGGCTGTATTCCCAGCAGGCGCAGCAAGGAAACGCTTGCATAAACAGCCCCTGTTTAAGAAACCATGTATCTCACACATTCGTGCATTATAGCCCTAATCGGGATTACTGTGACACTATAAGAAAACCATTTTGTTTTATCTGATGCATTTTTAAGATCTTATTGTGCCTTCAGAACGCCTCCATGCAGTGACGGCTTTAGGATATATGGTGGAGAACATAATTTTCTTCTGCAAAGCGTGGCTTAGCTGGCTGTAATAAGTTATATTAAGGTGCAGCTCATTTTTGTGCCCCTGTGTAAGTCTCCAAATGGCGTGCTGGTGTGTGACTGCTGCAGCTGTCCCGGGTTTTGCCCTGGTATCGGGTTCTCGCTTGGAGAGCAGGCGACAGCGCAGCTCTTGGCAGCGACGGCTGTCCTGGGCTGGCAGCCAGCAAACGCCGGAGTCGATGTGAGCCCTCACACCACTGCCGAAGGGCTTAGGGGCTGTGCTACCAGGCAGAGACACCCTCTCTATCGGCACAGGAGAGAAACCCCTCTATTTTTAACAGCAGCGATTAATAGGGTATGGTTTTTAATGCTAGTTGATAGGTAGGTGGAGAGGTGGCTCAGGGAAAGCAGAGTAAAAGGCTGCAACTCTGCAAGCAAAGAAGTGCTGTTACTCCTTTCCCTCCTGCACCGAGTTTCCTTGGAGAGCTGCATTGAGGTGCCAACCCCCTGAGCATCATATTCCCTTTTTGCTGCCGAAGTATCTCCTGAAAAATGCTTGAACTCTATTCTCCTCAGCTGCATGATTTCCAGCAGTTGATGATGCACGGGAATTGTTTCAGGCTATATTTTAAGGTAACTAAACCAGCATTCAGTTATATGGCAGAGGAAGCAAAAGAATTTGGCATCAACAAATGCAAATACAGCAGTTCAGCTTAAAACAAACAAGCATATTAAACCAGGATCTCTCCCCACAGGTGTTTTTTGTAAGAGCCTGCCATTATTATCCCTCTGCCATTGAGCAAGACTGGCAGCATTATCTCAAGTTGTGAAATACCCCTAATGCTTAGAACTATTTCAACAGCTCTGAATCACGGGGGATACAGAAACACAGCCAGAAAGTAGCTTGGAGAGAAAGATGGATGGTTTTTACAGCTTTACAGCAAATGTCACACACATGCATAGTATAGGCCGTCTCATTAAACAGGGTCTTCCTTCTTTTTACAGTCACAGTACCCATCGCACTTAGAAATACCTGCCTTATGTTAAGGCCACGTGTGTGCCTCCAGGTGCTGTTAGGAAGCAATTGCAGTGGGGTCTGCTGCTACCAGATGGGATCTCTACATGACCGGTAATAATCCCCTCCCCAGGTTAGGGATGCAATCGTGTTTGCAAGTGTTTAAAAGTGTATTACGAAAGAGACACAGCTAGCACACCTGAGTGAAACAAGAGAGTCAAACAGACTGGGACAATTTGCGGATAAAAAAATGAGTTAAGATGTAACAAAAAGCATTGCAGGTACTGGCTCCTGTGACTCTTCGGGGCTAAAGAAGTCACTGTTGCAGCAGCCAGAGTTGATACCCGCAGATGCCTGTCTCCCAGTACAATTACTCCCCACTTCATTTCTGACCTGCCCACACATAGCTTTAATTCCGAGGTGGTTCAAAATGTACAGAAGGGCCAGAGCAGACATACTGACTGGTTTTGCATGGACGGATGCCCTAGAATGTCACAAACTTCCAGAAAAACTCACCAAAATCTCTGTCTCGCACAACTGCCACTGCTCACAACCAGGGTCTGGCACTTCTCCAGACTGTCCAGCCACAAAACTCAACCTAATCTAGTCCTAGTGGGGAAAAGAAGGAAACAAATGAACAAGAAATAAAAATCAGAACCATGGCCATGGTGAGCTGTGCTGGGCAGTTTATTCCAGCCCGGCTTTTCATGGAGGGCGAAGAAATCGTGAGCAGAGAGAAGCAAGACTGAGCCAACAGCACAACCAGCAGTGCTTTCTAGGGCAGGGGCTGGTTCTTGCTCTCCTGCTGAAGCCCCCCCCCTCTCCCCATGCTGCCTGGGGCTGCCTGGTATTCTCGCTGCCAGCAGGATGCTCTGACAAGCCTCCGAAGCAAAGGAGGCGAGTGTGGCACCTGAGGAGGGAAGCCCCAGCCGCTGGTGGGGAGCATGGAGCATCCCAGCTCAGCTACATGAGACCTGTGGCAAGTGGGAAAATCTGCTGCGCCTGCTGATGGTGCTAATGGTGCTTGACCGGGCAGGCTGGGCTCTTGGGGTGCCTTTGCTCTGCACATGAACTTAATCTCCGGCGTTATCTGACAACTCAGACACAAAGAAGCCAAAATACGTGCCCAGTAATCTGGAAAACAGGTTCCCTGTGCAAGCAGCAAGACTCAGGCAAAACACAGCTTATCTCCATGGCAGAGATAGGGGAGGGAGGCACTTTCTGTAAATCACAGCATTGTCCTTTCTGCACCGGGAACACGTACAGATCCTCTTTGCCCGTTTGGCCGGGCCCCAGACCACAAGAGCACTCTGGTATGTAAACAGATTCAGGCACTGCTGCCCAGAGGAGCAAAACTCCCAGCCCGCCAGTCTGAACTCACTGATGTTTGCCCCATCGCACCACCGAAGTGCCCAGCTGCCCGCTCCCCCCTTGCCCAGACAGACCTCGCTGCTCTGCCTGCCCCAGCCAGGCGCCTCAGCAACTCCTTCCAAGCCTGCAGGAGATCAGCCTCGGCCCTGGTGTTGGCCCCAGCGTGGGCAGGTGGGGGGCTCATCCCAGAGGCTGCTTCGCTTTGTGGCCTTGCCCCGTTGGCCCCACAACCAACGCTCTGCTGTGTGATCATCCTCATCTCATCCTCCTCCAGCCCCAGAGAAAAGGCGCTGAGGACGCCTGCTTTGGCAAGATAGCCCTGAATCCAGCGCAGCTCAGGGCTACAAAACTCTGCAGAGAACAGGCTGACCCTGGGGTGGTGCTCACTGCGGGCCCTGTTGGAGGTGGGCAAATGTTGGACACAGAGGCGAGATGTCAGCATCAGGATGTACATGGATGCCAGGCAATGGCAGACCAGGCATTTCAGGGCTTCGCTCTGCCAGGGCCACTTCCCTCTGCAGCCCGGCCAGAGCGATGGGGTTATGGAAACAGGTTGGATGGTAACGCAGCCTTCAGCCTCGCCAGCTGGAAGCATCCCTCTGATGGGCCCCCGGCCTCTGGTCCTACCAGAAAAACATAGTATCATCTCTGGCCAGAGCGATACCACCAAACCTCAACAGCTTTCCTTTTCCAGCTCCCTCCTGGGCTCCGTCCATCCCGTGGGATTTGCCAGCAGATGGCAGGCAACCCCTGGCAGAGGTCCTCGCCAGCCACAGAGGTCCTGGCCAGCCTCACTTGGCTACTGAGCTCCTTGGTCCCATGCAAACAGCAGAAAGGTCTCCTGCCAACTCTCCTGCCCCTTTCCCGGTCATCCCCACACCTTTTCCTACACCAGGAGCAGCACGGAGCCCTGAGCCCGGGCGGGGGCAGAAACACAAAATCACAGAAACACTCTGTGGGAGTTTGCAGTGCTGTAAGGAGGTGGAGAAAGAGGAGCCAGTGTCCTGCTAAGGCTGCACGGAGGTGTTTGGTTCTAATCCCAGCAGTGCTGAGAAGAGAGCTGCACCTGATGGCCATGTAGCCCAGAGAAACACTTTTACATTAACATTGAGAAGAAAGAGCAAGCCTTTGACCTCGCACAGGGTTATCTGTTCAGATCAACCTTTGCTATGGAATTCTTTTTTTGTATTTAAGGAAAAAGAAGCCCATTATCAAAGACACCGTGTCAACACCAAGGCGCAAACAGATAGTGTACCGCAGACTTCAGATTCGGGGCTCCTGTACCTACTCACCCTGGTTGGGCATTGCCCGGAACACAGGCAAACAAAACCCATACTTACAAACTCCCTCATAACACCATGGAGGCTGCAGGCAGAGAGACCTGCCAAGCAGAAAACGGCAATGGCTAGGGACAGACAGCTCATTTTCAAGCCTCAAGAAGCTGTTTGCAAAAGCAAAGCTGTACTGCAACAGCTTTGCTCTGAAGCCTCCCAGTGAAACCGGTGACAAGTCTGCTCCAAAAGGCTCTAGGAAAGGAATTGGCTCAGACCTGCACTAAAATTGTTTGAGGTTTGTGTGACAGCGTTTAGCCAAACTCCTGCCGAGAAATGTGAATTTCAACATTTGTAGGTAGCTGTCTATTAAGAGGAGAAAACACACAAAACAACCCCCCCAAACTGATAAACAGCACCAGCTTCCTAAAGAGCAACTCCTCCGTTGGCAGGGCTGCAAACCCCAGCTCTTCCCCGGTGCTCCTGGGCTCATCGGGAACCATGGCCGGTACCGGTGGGACGGCTCTGGCTCCATGGCCATTTCAGCTCAGCTGAGCTGCCCCAGTTCTGCAGGCTGCTGGGATGGGCAGCATGGCTTCACGGCTCTTCGGTCTCATGCAGCTTGAGCATACTCTCACCAGCTGCCAAAGGGTGTTGTACGTAGCCTGTACGTTATTCATGCTCTGGCACCTTCGGCGTGCAGGGCCTGGGTGCTCACAGCCCGGGGTGTTTCTCACTACAGCTCTCCCCTTGCAGATGCATACATAGCAGCTCAGAGGAGTTAAACATCTCTCCCAGGGTTTGGTTAACCAGCATGACCAGTGGGGTTTTGGCCTCCCATTGCCACTGCCAGTGGCCCACTAGCATCTGGGGGGACTGCTGACTAAATCCTCCTCCCAAGAGGCTGCTGCCCAACACAACCCTGCTTACGTGTAGCTAGATGTAGCCAGACTCTTTACATTAAACAGGTCAGAACTGACTTACCGTGTTACACTTCACAATATAACAGGCAAGAAAATTTTAATCCACGTGTCTCTGGACAGTGGGTGGGAACCACGGGTCTGTGATGACCCCACCACCACTGAGGTCCAACAGCAATGACCACTGCAGGCTCACGCTGCCCAGCTATGCAGCAAGGAGAATAAGCATCCTGGTGTTCCAAGAGCCCAGCAGAGCAGTCAAAAAGGGGCTCCTCACCGCTCGCTGGAGAACCTTGTTTAAAAAACAGAAGCCGGGAGAAACTCCTGCAGAATGGCACTTGTGCATGGTTCTATCATAGAATCACAAAATCATTTAGCTTGGAAAAGACCTTTAAGATTATTGATTATTAAGATTATTACAACTGTAAACCTAACGCTGCCAAGTCCACCAAGCTGAGACAAAGTCAACCTAGCCCATTCCCACTGGGTCTCGCACGCACACACACATACACATATGCACAGGCACACGTGGCTGTTAAAGCATGTTCTGGTGACAGAGAAATGTGGGGTGATTCAAAAGAAAATAATGGAGCCGCTCCCACCTGCCCGTGTGAACGTGAATCATATGGGCTCAAACCCCAGCCAGATGCAAATCAACAGATCATAAATGAAATATAAAAGAGCACCCCCGGAGGCCTGGCAGCCTCCACCACCTGTCTCCCCCTCCCAGGATGTCAGTCCTTCTAATGGGCTCTGGAAGGGTTTGTTCACATCCTCCCCAAATAACCCCGTGCTCATTCCCTGCCAGCACCTGCAAAGGGAAGGAAAAGTCTTCATTTTCAAGGGCTTTCTCAGAAAGGTCCAGCTCTTGCTGTCTTCTTCCAGAGCGGGAAAGTCATTCGAGTCAGTGTAGGATTTTTGCTGGTAGTCTTCCCCCAGTGCAGCTGCCACCTGGGACTTTGGGGCGGGCAGGTGGAGCTGCAGAGGGAGGAGGCCAAGAAGATGATGCTGGTGGGGTGCTAAGGGTCCCTCTCTACAGAGCACGAGGGGCAGCCAGGTCCCTCCTTGCTGTTTAGCATCATAGAATAGTTTTGGTTGGAAGAGACATTTAAGATCATAGAGTCTAACTGTAAACGTAGCACTGCCAAGTTACCACTAAACCATGTCCCTCAGCACTACATCTACTCGTCTTTTAAATACCTCCAGGGATGGTGACTCAACCACTTCCCTGGGTAACCTGTTCCAGTGCCTGATAACCTTTTCAGTGAAGAACTTTTTCCTAATAACCAATCTAAACCTACCCTGGCGCAACTTGAGGCTGTTTCATCTCGTCCTGTCGCTTGTTACTTGGGAGAACAGACTGACCCCCACCTCGCTCCGACCTCCTTTCAGGTAGTTGAAGAGAGCTATAACGTCTCCCCTCAGCCTCCTTTTCTCCAGGCTAAACAACCCCAGTTCCTTCAGCCAATTCTCATAAGACTTGTGCTCCAGACCCCTCACCAGCTTTGTTGCCCTTCTCTGGACACACTCCAGCACCTCAATGTTCCTGCTGTAGTAAGGGGCCCAAAACTGAACGCAGTACTCGAGGTACGGCCTCACCAGTGCCAAGTACAGGGAGACATTCACTTCCCTAGTCCTGCTGGTCACACTATTTCTGATAGAAGCCAGGATGCTATTGGCCTTCTTGGCCACCTGGGCACACTGCTGGCTCATGTTCAGCCAGCTGTTGACCAACACCCCCAGGTCCTTTTCTGCCCGGCAGCTTTCCCGCTACTCCTCCCCAAGCCTGTAGTGCTGCATGGGGTTGTTCTGACCCAAGGGCAGGACCCGGCACTGGACCTTGTTGAACGTCATACCGTTGGCCTCGGCCCATCAATCCAGCCTGTCCAGGTCCCTCTGTTTGAGGCAGCAAGTCATCCTGCAGCCCTGCAAGACATTACCAGAGACTCCCTTCTTGCTTCAGCCCCTCTGCTGCCTCCCTTCCCTCCCCTGGTGGGACAAGGCTGCCAGCCCAGCAGATGATTTACAGAGGCAGCAGCTTCCTGCTGGTGGGGGGCTTGCACAAACCACACCTCACCTAATCCAGAGGGGCTGGCGGGAGCCCCGCATAAGCATGGCATTCGCAGACTTTCTTTTGCCTGTTATGGCCAAGGAATCTGGCCATCAGCCCTTTCTGTTGGACTTGCAGGTCAATGAGATGCATTTCCTCAGCAAAACTCGTGTCCTCCAAACAGAAGATCCAGCTTCATAGCAGATGATATCTGCCATACTGCTGAACTGGCTGTCTCTCTCCCATGTAGGACTTTTCTTTCCTTTCTAGTTTCCTCAGTAGTCTCCCATGAGGCCCACAACACTTCCATCCCCAACAGGATAATATGTAAGAAAGTTTGAAGACAATAATCCCAAGAGGGCTCAGGCTGTGCTCTGAAGTATGTGCTGTAACGTTAGATGTCCTGATGGACCAGACCTGTCAGACAGGTCCTCAGAACCGCCAGGACCCACACAGTACTGGCAGCAGAATATCCTCTCTGGCAGTAAAAGTGAAGGCAAACAAACCACCTAAGGGCTCTCTGAATATACTCCTTTTTTTTAATGCATCTACCATTAGCCATAAAATAGCATCCTCAGGTGGAGGCTGCCAGGCATTTGGAGAAGAGAGGGTTTGTTAGGACTGGGCAAAGCTGAGCCATGGTGTGAAGAGGGACATTTTAGCCAAAGCTTACAGCACTCCTAGGAGGTGAGAACGGGGCAGGGAAGAAAAGATCAAAGGGGATCAGACCTCCCCCAAATCCAGTGAACTGCCAGTTACTGTGTGACCCTCCTGCGAGACAGACCTTAAGCACAGGAAAATGAGGTCTGGAGCTGGGACACTGTGGGGAAGCAGGAGGACATGCTTCAAAACACTTCCAAAAGTCCTACCCCCACCCATGCATGGGACTCATCAGACCCTCTGAGAAATGTCAGGGCCTGAAACATGTTGGAAGATGGGTTCTGCAGGCCCGCTCCATGGAGCTGCAGCAACTCAGTGCGTCACCTTTCCGCAGTCAGGAGTGAGCTGCTCCTCACGTGGCACCTTCCACCTCTGCCTCTCCCACCCAGAGGCCCTCAGGAGCAGCATGCGTGGGGAGCAGAGGCAGCGTGCAACATGCCCGTCGCTGCGCTGGCTGGCACCTCACTTCTGGCTCCAAGGCTTTTTCACGCTTTCAGCTGCTTGTGCTCTAACTGGCGAGGGCGGGAATTGTGATCAGGCTCTGGGTGGGGGGGGTGAGAGATTTTTTCTGAAGCACCACAGTGTTTGTAAAGCATCCAAGAAAGCAGACCCCACCGCCAGAGCCTCTCTGTCCCAGACAGGAGAGCAGCCCAGCAGCAGTGCTACCCTCTCCCTGCCCACCCCAGGCACTTCTGGGACCTTCCCAAGACACCCACTCCCTGCAACGTGTGCTGACAGCTTCTGTAAGGTGGGCCCGTTGCTCCTGGGGGCTGGAAAATCTCCCTTCCCATCTCCGCACGTGGGCCTCACTGTCGGAGCCGCCCAGCGATGGTGTGTTGCGTTCACCACCCCTTGCATTCACTACCGCAGCTGCAACCCAAGAGAAAACCTCTGCACCAACCCCACCGCTTCCAGACCTCCTCAGAGGACTGACTCACTCAGGAGTTTGCAAACATCCACAGTAGCAAACCTCCACATCAGATGGGTGCTGTGGTCCATGCAGGGGCTGAGAAATCTGCCCGTGGCACAGATCACCTCCTCTTGCAGGAGGGAGGGTTCTGGTTGGGAGGAGGTGGGTCGGGGCCAGGTAACTGCGTTCCCCACCAGCAGCTGCGGGGCTGGGAGCTGGTCCTGCACCCAGCCGAAGGAAGCGATCCCATTATGCGGTGGGGATGTCTGGCCCTGAACATCCTAAGCTGCAGTACTGGGTGTAAACCTGAAACCTGCTCTGTGAATGCTCAGCGCTGTTATATTTAGGATGCAAAGCTATTCTGGCTGCACAGGGTATCCTGTTTTGTCACTGCATTTTTCAGAAACGAATTACTCCTTAGCTCCATGTTTGGATATGTGCGTGACAGGCGCAAGGCACAGGAAACTTGGTTAGTCTTTCTTTTTTTTTTTTT
>VZSZ01000215.1:53174-173233 GCA_013398815.1 Ibidorhyncha struthersii
CCCCCCCCCCCCCCCCCGTCTTTTTTTTTTCCTAATATCCCAAGGCATTCCTATTTGTGGATGTGGGGAAGAATCTTACCAATGTAGGCTCAAATGCCGGCCGTGGAAAGGACATCTGAGGCATACATCATGCGGCAGGACCTGGTCCACAATTAAAACCTTGTCTGCTGATGATAGGTATGAAGAATTCCTTTCTTCAGTGCTTTGCATATTGGGGCTTTTTATTATTTAAGGCACACGGTTAGTCTTGTGGGATGGAGACTGCATAAAATGCATTATTGCTGGCTACCACATCACATCTGAGAGTAACAAATACCTGATTTTTTTTTGTTCCTTATTGTAAAAAGTCGTATTCAAAAAATAATGCAGATTCTCCTTTACTAATGTATTTACAGCATTTACTGCTAGTGTAAGCAAAGCAAAACGCCACTCTGCCAATGGACTGGGGCAAAGGTATCCTTTCTGCAACAACTTCAAACGCCAGTTGGAGATTTCACGTAACTTCTCAGAAAACATCATCAACACACATTTTAGCTAAAGGAGCGTATTGCTGAATAGGTCATTCAGCCATGTTTTCAATGTATGCAATGTGCACGTAAAAGTTACACACTCTCAAGTTCTCTGTCTTCTTCAAGACCCTTCGAAGAACAAACTACAAAATAATCACAGAAACAGCCTCTTACAGTCCCTCCAGTATGCTGATATACGGAGCTGGAAAAATGGATCCTATAGCAGTATTCCAAGGCAAGCACATTATATAAAAATTATTCGGTAGGTTGGCATTACTTTCAGACTTCAAATAATAATAATCATTATTTTTCTAAACACCTACTGTGGATTATCTTGGATATCTGTTACATAACAACTGCGGTACTCCCACAGCAATTCCAGCAGCTCAGCTATGACTGTACACACATCTTTCATAACACTGGTGGTGGCTTTAATCTACCTCGAACAATTATTGTTCTAATAAATATTTCTTGCAACTGAAAAAAAATCAGCATAGTAATCATGCAATAATATTTTTCTACATTACTATAAAAATGCCAAAATAAACCAAAGCTTTTGGTTTTTCTCTGATCATAAATAAGGGCATGAAGTTCTCTGGGATGTAAAAAAGCAGTACCTGCCTGTTCAAAAAAAAAAAAAAAAAAAACGCCCACCATTACAGGTAAACCATCGTTCACCTTTGCTGGCTGTTGGAACAAGTTCCAGGTTTAGCCAGATCAAACTGATGCTTGGCACCAATATGATGCTTTTTGTGTTCGAACAGCACACAGAAATTACTCCTCACATAGAAATTACTCCTCACACTACTACTGCGTATTGTCCAGTACTAAAACCCGACAATATTACAGTGATTATTATTTCCTTTACAGAGTGCCTGCAAGCGCCAGTGATGAAGCTACCGTATCAGGACAAAACGACTGTTCCTGTCTCAAGGAGCTTACAACGGGTGTACAGGGAGGTGACAGATGCAGACAGACGGGAATGTATAATGAAACACTGAGACAATTTTTCATTAACACAATAGGTACCACTCATAGCACACCAGTAGCTTAAAATATTAAACTTCTGTAGACATCAAAGCCAAAGGGTTTTACAGAGGGATGCAGAAGACACCCAGGGGGGAATTTTTCAGAAATTTATGCAACAGGTCTTCTGGAACAATAGGCAATTGGAAACACAGCATAAAAATGCTTATTTGGAAATCTAAAATAGGGGGTGTAGAGGTTGACCTGATGGGATGATCAGACCAGGAAATAACTTCGATAACTTCTTGATTTGAGTAAGAGGGAGTAAAGCATCTTTAGCAAAGATGTGCAAGCGAAGAGAGCAGCTCTACATCTAATGCAACAGCGATGGCAGAGCCAGGGCAGTAACACAAAGCAGGAAGCAACAAGTCAAAGCAAGAGACTAATAAACAACCCACTCCACAACTTTCTGAATGGCTGTGAAAAGTGTCTGGCTGTCAACAGAAAAAGAAATGACACCATAATTTGGATCAATATGATGAGGCTCGATTAGACTGTAAATTGCATGACCAGGTAGGAAAGAGAGTAAGAGATGCTGTAGAAGAACAAAGATTGGGACAGAGCCAACATCAGAGGTTTTAAGGACAAGAAACAGGACAACAGAAGCAAAAAGGAATCTATGAGGGGTATAGAGCTGGGGATGCTCAGTTGCGTTGAGGCTGAAGCAACAGCTCTTTATCCATGAGGTGTCAAAGGTGCAGACTAAGCTTCTTGGCGAAAGGCTACTTCTATTCTCACCCTCGTGCAAAAGGCACATCAGAAAGCGAAGCCTCTTTCTTAACCTGACTGGCAGCGAGAGTAAATCCCAACCATTCTTACACGTGCAACTGTTATGGAGAAAACAGGTGGGATTTTTGGAAGAAGTTAACTATCCAACTATGAAACAATGGTTGGATGGAGCAGAAACACACGGACCAGCAAAGCGCACAAACCCCCACTTTGAAAACCCACCAATATGCTCTAACACGTGCTTTCCATGTTGTCACCTGAAATACTTGAAATCCTCCAAGGTCCAGCAGGAGGAAGAATTAAGAGGGCATTCAGCTTTCGAATGCAGTAAAGCAGCTTTTTTTTTTTTTTTTTCCAGAAGACACGTCTTCAGTATTGTCACACAAATAATAATGAATCTCAACAAGTGGCATTGGCATGGCATGCCAGAATACTTTTAAGAAGAAGGCAAAACCTAAGAGAACCACTCCATCGATTCTGTTTTCCAAGAGGCTTCATTCTATTTTGATAGACACATACCCATGAATATCCTCGTGGGCATTTTAAAAGCTGTAATTTCAACTCTGAGGTTTTGCAAGCTTTGTTTTGTGTGGTGTATGATATCATAAACATCCTGAATATAATTACAACTGCAATTTTGTGGGCTATATTTTCCCTCTTGGTAGCCCAAAGCCAATGTTTACAAAAACTTTTCATCACGCTTATTTGATTTGAACTTTTTATTATTATTACAAATGTATATTATTTTATTAAAAAAATTCACACTGAAGCAAAGTCAATTCCATTTCATTACAACCAAGAATATAAAATAAATGCAATGAACTCATAGTTTAGTTTTAACAGTCATTTCAAGAGTGACATCAGGACAACTTAAAAGCAGTAAACTCAACTCTAGAATGAGAAACAAGTATTTTGCTCTGTGGTTTTGCTAGCCCATTGGCACGGGTACTGCCGAATGTGGCCACCACAGATCTAGAGCGGCAAACTTTTGTGGCAGCATGAGGCGCATACACAATAATTTCTAATGAAAACTACAAAAATGAAAGATGCGTGCATGAAATTACTAGGAAAAAAAAATAACTGAATAGAGACAGGCACACTTCCACAAATAGTAAACATGGGAAAATACAACTAGAACAATTTGAAAAGTTAACTACCTTACATATATAAAAAGTTTTTTAAATTGCTGTTAAAAAGGACATGTTCTGTCCAGATTTTGTGTAATACTTTTTAGTGTCTACACAAGACAAATTTTTAAAAAAATTAAATAGTATTAATTTACTACTAAATATTTAGGAGATAACAGTGCATTAAGGACTTTTTTTTCATATAGTAATAGACATCGCTCCTGTCTGGCGACATTTTTAGAAGATTACGTATGGCCTTATGTACAATACATTTATTTAATCCTAAAACAATTCTTTGCTTAATGGTGTTAAAGTACCATTCCTGAAGATTATGAAGGGGAACTAAGCTTATTATGTTTATATAAAATATTATACATATTTGAACACTTCTAGCTTCCCGCCACCCCTCCCGCTACGAATGCTCTTCCCTCCCCCTCCCCAGATACAGTGTCACAGATACAGTGCAGGACTCGCAGCTTTCCCTATATTTTTCCTTCATTGTGCAGTTTGCGCTACAGAAACTTCACCAACGCGGACCACCAGGCTGCTCATCCCTTTCACTCCCCACACGTTTGTTTTCTCTGAGCCACGATGGCAAAAGCTGTACTCAGCAGCCCGCTCTCCCACCAGGAGACCAGGATGGAGACGACAGCTCTGCTGGTGTCACCTGCCTCTCGGTACCAGTGTGAAACACTTCGGTGAGGGTGTAAAGATTATGGGCAGAGACAGAGCTGTGAGTACTACTGAAACTGCAAAGGCAAAAAATAACATAAAAATGAGGTTTGTCCTGGCTTCCCACGACACACTGCACGATTCACTTCTGAAAGCGGAACGTTTTTACCTGACGGGATGACCCCTGGAAAGCAAGGCTTCTTCCACTATGACTGCCACCCACCCCAGAAACGCACGTCGAGCTCCCAAGAAAAGGCGAATTATCTCACCACCAGGAAGGAACTAGAAGAGGGCGCACAGCCTACATTTTGCAGCAAACGCTTTTGCTTTTATTCACTCTGCTCCCAGCTGTGAGTTTGAAGGCAACGGAGGAAGTCAGCTCGGCTTCACGTGAGCACATAAAAGCTAGAGAGGAGCAGCGTGTGGCCATCTATCAGACCTAACCAAGGCAGAAATGCCGGTTCAGCTTAGAGAGAGGTCATGGCAGTCACTCTAGAAGCTGGAAGCTCACTCAATTAAAGCACCTTACATTGCTGTGAAGTTTCACACTTGACACACAGATTAATCTACACCATAATTTTGCCTTATTTGCACAAGAGCCCACCTTAACTAACCCTGTGGTAACATGTCTCCTCGCCACCTCCTGACGTTATATGAATTTTGATGATCAGCTGCAGGCCACAGTAGGGAGAAGAAATGTTAGATAAATATAATGAAAAAGACAAAAGGTTTTTGAGAGAACAGAAGGGTGAAAAGAACAGGAGCGGACAAAAATTACTCTGCCGAAGGTTAAGTTTCCAGAAATGTGACACTCAAGTCACAAAAAATATAAAATAAATGTTACTTTATGGCATTGGCCAAATACCCATTAGCTCAAAGGTACCTCATCCTAACATCGGTAAGAGGTGCGACACTCAGTTATGGGAAGAATGTAACCCCAGACTCTTTGAAATAAAATAAATGAACAACTAAAATCTGTTCTTTCAAAGAGGCTACTAGGGTATGTATAATATGTAGCATTTCAAGGGTTACACATTGAAAGTATTCTTCGGGAGATTATTTTTCCCCAGAAATAATTTTTTCCTTCAAATTGCTTCATTTAATTTTCACCACCTTCTTACCCATTTGATGACAAAGGTAGGTTTTAGTTGCTTTTCCAGAGAAGCCGGGTGTCGTCAAAACCACATGATGGTAGATACGGCCAAAGCAAGCCAACTGTTCACAGAAGATACGAAAACAACACGTGTTTGAGGAGGAAGAGCGCACGAAAGGTGATCGGGAGATCAAATCCAGTAGAAACACGTACGTGTCTAGCTGTGATGAAAAGCATTCTCCTCAGAGCAAACAGATAGACTCATCTTGCTATCTTGCTAGGTCTGATCACAACATCGCTGTGAACGTGTACGGGTATATACAATTTTTTTGTATGGACACAGGACAGAAGAGAACACACTGCTGTATAGAAGCCTGTAACATTAACCATTTACATATGAACTCTTCTCACTTCACCTCTTCTCTGGACACCAGTTGGAGAAGCTTACTGCTGTTACATCGCTAGTAGCTTTCTAAATGCATTTTCCCAGGTTTTCTGCAACAAGAAAGGCTGAAGGAAAAACGAAACTGTCCCAAATTACATGTTGTGTCTCCCCGAATAACTGTGGTTGCAGAAGTTGGACAATGATCCTCTGATTATGCTTCTGAACTCTTGCTTATTTACTAGGGATTTTCTGCCAGCTACCCATCCACTTACAGTCCTTAGGCACAATCAAAACATGTTTGCCCTAGGGAAAAAGAAACATTTCGGTGCAATCAAGCGCATCTGGTGTAACTAATCTGGGTTAATCACAGCAATGTGAGGGACACAGAATATGCATTATAAACATGAAAAAGGAACAGTTTTCAACATGCTTTTCAAACTGCACAAGAATTTCTCTTAATTATTAATTCTAACATAAGATGATTAAATGCATTTCTTTTTGCAAGTCTTAGTATTTCTGTCACCTTTATATTTAGAAAACCGACTCAAGAATGTGAAAGAAAGCTAAATTTATAGAACTCTCACATACATTAATCAGCTGCTTAACAGAAAAACAAGCCTGTCATCCACATTCCTACTGAGACTTGAGGGCAGTAAATACATTTTCCTGACTATTTTGGTGTCCAGCCTGGGAAGACATTCCATTCTTCTGTTCCAACAGATCCTGAAAGCATCTCCTTTTTATGTGACTGTCCTGGTTTCATTTAAAATAATGCTTAATTTAAAACTAGTCAGAGCATGATCACTGTGATTTCAAGAATTCAATGTGAATGAGTTAAGAAATACCAGCAATCTTCTGTTTGGCGTTCAGTCCAGTAGCATGAAGCATATTTGTCGCTGCAGAGACTTGGGTGGGTTTTTTCTTTTTTCTTTTTCCTTTTTTTTTTTTATTTTATTTTCTTTTTTAAACTTTTTATTTTTAAGACCTCGCCTGAAAACTAGACTAATAAAAACAGAATAGTAAAATACTCTGGAACAGTAAAATTTTGCTGTTCTTGACATCCATGAGCAAAACAGTAATATCCTGTGAAAATAACATAGTGCTTTAAAAAGGTGCAATATACCTGTATAGCTAAACTGGTTTGCCTAGTATAAAACTAACTATATACAAGCTTGAAAGCCTGGGAGTTCAAGATTTTAAAACTTTAAAATCCCATCAAAGAGATTGAAAAGACAGATTTATGGCAATCACTACAGCATAAGGAAGGTGCACCAGGAATCCTTCAAAATTCCAAAGGTTAAAGAAGTTAAGTGCTGGGTTCAGATCAGAAGGGTTCATTAGAGTAACCACAATGGAGCACATGCAAGGGCAGGGAGGAAGGAAAACTTCACGAGAATCTCCTTTATGGCAATAAAGGGACAGAGGATGGGGCGGGGGGGGAAGTCTTCAGTGAGTGAAGTTTTCCTTTTGTCACGGTGAATTTTATTTCTGCATCATAGTTTGTATTTTTGGTTCCTCTCATCGTTATGAACTTCATATTGCTGGAGTCTTCTGGCTTTTAGTCAATTCCTTTCTGAGTGCAGTCTGTTAGCCCTCTCAGTACCTGTGGGACTGATGAGATTGGTGATACTGGGAGCTCTGCTGAGACGACGTGGAATAGCCCATTGTACTCTGGGACTGAGAAGATCCCTGAATGTTGCTTTGGTAACTCAGGCGTGAGCTGGAGTGCTGCAGGAAAAGAGAGTTGGATCAGAGGAATGAAAACCAGCCTGTTAGGACTATGCAGCTCAGGAAACTTTTAACCTCTCTGAAGCTCATTAAAATATGACTGTCAGAGAAGCTGACCAAACAGTGTTACTGTTTAAGGTCCCATAAAACAAGTAATCAATCTGATCCGCAGTCAGCCTTAACACAGCACACAAAATACCTAAGGTCAACGGCAGACACCTAGAAGTACAGCATGTACACACCCATTTTTTGATGGAAAAATACACAAGACGAGAGCAGACTCCATTGCAAAATTCAGCTATTCCTTAAACACATCTATCATTATTCTAAGTGCTATTAATGCAAAACCAAACTGCTAGGCCACTAACACCCTTTTTGAGACAGGTAACACTAAATGTTACAGAGAAACTATTTATTCTGCTCTTGAGAAAAAGACAATCATGACCTAAGAGTGACTCAATTTATATAACTGAAAAAATGTCCAGTAGGATTAAATAATACAATTTTAGGTGAGTCTTTCAAACTGCTGCCTTATCTACTGGAAGCAAGGACAACTGCTTAAAAGTGTGCATGTGTATGTGCAATAACCTAACATTTCATTTTCCTGACTGTTTTTTTTCCTCTCCATTGTTTGGGATGTTAGCTTAGTGGACCCCAATCTCAGCAAACTAAATTCATGGATCAGACCTCCAGCCTGCTGAATTTGCACTTTTATTACCATATCCATTGCCTGTCCAGAATTAATAATGAGCTGCAAACCCATGCAAGCTGCAAAAACACTTTGCATGAAAAGTACTGCTCAATGAACAGAAGACTGTCTAGCAAGGTAACCTCCACCCCAATTCACAAGAAAGAAGAGTCTACAAAAAAAACCCAAACTATTTGCAGTCAGCAAACAGCTTGTTTCTAGCCAAGTTAAGTTTGGGGTCAGACAGCCATTCAATAAAAACTGTTCACTGTCCAGTGGATGGTTCTACCTGGCTACGTCCAAGGGTCATCAGCAAGACTGTGGTCAACAGCAACCATATAGGAAAAGTGTTAAGAACCTATATTCTGATTAAATATCAAGATTATGAGTTATGGAAAACCTCTGGAGAAGTTTGAGTCCTGAATGGAAATCCCATGGAGACAATGGGTCTGTAAGAATACCACATCCTCCACAGACCAAGCATCTGCTCAGTGAAGGCAATACCTTGATCAGCGGTCTCATCTAACCGTCAGATCCCAACCAGGAGAGCTGTGAAAGCCTCCTGACAACTTTTCAGCTGGATGATGAACAGCAGGAACCTACAGTACAGGCAGTGTAAAACACTTCTGCCCTTTGTTCCTGTACATAGCTTTATACTTTTAATTTTACATAAACTGTAAAACATACTAACCCCTAAAAATATGACATTACTTTTTCTGTGTTCTGTCTAATGTAGGAATATGAAGGTTGCTTTAAGGGGAAGCACAGTGAGGCTAGACAGAGAGGTAACAGTCCAATCTCACAGACTTCTGTATCTCAATATAATATCAATATAACTTCACTTTTTTGTAAGGGTCAGTTTGGGCGGTAACAGCATGCTGGCTTTGGAAGAGACGTCTCCCAGCAGGCACGGATGCTGTTAATAACCAGATGATGCTTGGCCTGCATGGTTAGATTGTTAAGAGAGTGTCTGAAACCTGGAATTTGTCTCAAAATTCTGAAAGTTTTTGCAACTTCTAACAGAAAAGAAAAAGAATTGTGATAATTGCTATGGCTTTATAGGAACTCGTTCTGGATGAAAAACATCAGTTTATCATGTTAAGCAAAAAATCCAAGGTCACATAAGGAATGCTCAGTAAAATTCAACAAAATTTGCACTGTCATTTGTGGAAGCAGCATGTGTCGGGGTTGGAGAACTACAAAAAAAAAATTCAACACAGACTTTAGATCAAAAGCTACATGAAACTCAAAGCAAAGGGAATCTTCTTCCTACTTCTGAATAAGTTATAATGGAATAAAATTAATGCCATAACACTACAAGAATGCATTAACTTGCCCATGCTTATTTTTGTTCCACAGAAGAAATTTTGTTTTTAACGAAGTCAGACTTGGACAAATTGCAGACATTCCTTTCTGGAACAGAAGACAGTCAGCTAGAATTTAAGGGCAGGTAGCCAAATGCAAGTGTAAAAATGGATAATCAGACCATACAATTTAGCAAGTGATGTAAAGGAAACATACAGATCATCATTTTGATGCCTGTGTTGTTAAAGTTTAGAAGGAAGAAGCCACAGGGGGTAAAAAAAAAAAATAAAAATCTAACTATCTGAAAAAATCAGATTTAGACTGCTACCAACTTGTAAGGGGGAAGTTTTCCAACAATTCAGAGAGCTGTATAAGGATTCTATAATAGATACCATCAAATGCAGCACACCAGTCCTCAAAATACAGACCAAAACAGGCCAGCCATAAATACTGTGTAGTCAGACAGCTGTAGTGATCTGTCCAGACCTCAAGCCTGTCTGGAACTTTTCATAAAAGAAACCTAGTTGTCTTTACCCTTAAATTGCCCTCAATGCCTTCATGATCATTTGTAACTAAAAGAGTAGAACAGAAATGGGAGAAAAATGTCTGGCACTGAGAAATCAATTGTCTGTGGAGAACGTCTGGAGGGCTAAGACAAGGCAACTCCAGAGCAGAGTTTTTTTAAAAGCTGCTTATTTTAAGTTTAAAGCATCCTGAAAAGACCCTTCTCCAAGGTGGGATCCTCTGAAAGGCTAGTAGTAGACAGAATTTTTAAATCTACCTTTAATATCTACCTTTCTCTTATTCTGCTTTCAACTCATTACTGTCCCAGCAACTCACAAGTATTGAAGATCCTGGTAAGTTCAATACTTTCTATATTTAGCTTAAGTCAATTTTTCAGTGGAAAATATAATTCTAGTAAGCAAAGAGAAGTACGCAAATCCAAAATAATTCAGTGATGCTGCTTTTACTTATGAATGCTACTGTACTGGAAAACATGAAATCTATTCAACTTCAGTCACAGTAGAAACAATGCCTGTCTGTGTGCCCTACTTGAGCATGAATCATACTGATGAACCAAAACACCATTCCTGTGCTAACATGCATTTCTTTAACATCAGAAGAAGACTTAGCAAGATACTAGAATAAACTACAGAGCCACTCCATACATGTGATGTTATGAGGCAGAATGAAGCAGGAATCAAAAGAGAGAGCCTAGTTCTCACTTTGCTTCTGCTTCTCAGGATCTGCTTCTCACACAGGATTTAATATTGCTAAGAGCTGAGTATCCTGAACTTGATCTAATGCAGCGTTTACGTGTATGAAATAGTTCCACTGGCTTCAGTAAGATTACTCTTAAACATAAAGCTAAGCAGATATTTAAGTGCTTTCCTGGAGTGGACTAGTCCTCAACACTTTACAGGGTGCAGCAGATAGGACTCATAGTGGTATTCTACTGAAAATCACTAACCACAGAACAAAACCTTTTCACTTTAAACATTTAAACCCACATTCTTATCTAATACAAAGATCCACCAGCTCAGGTTACATGAGAAATTCATTAAAACGTGATCTGTTCTTGCAGTGGGGAAGGGGGAAAACGACATTTTGCCCCTACAGTATCCAAAGCAGCAAAAATTGCAGAGGTACCTGATAATCTGAAGGCATGACAGGCCCGCCTGAGTTAGCGCCTGAAGGCCCTATGCGTGGTTTCTTGTTGGGAGGCACCTGGTTGAGGCTGGAGTCCTGGCTGTGCTGGAGTCCTGCGCCCGTGCCCCCTCCTCCGGCACCAGCGCCCCCAGCTGTCCCGTTGGTCTGGGTGCTGTTCTGCTGCTGCGGTTGTGGCTGCTGCGGCGCTGCCTGCGGCTGCTGCTGAGGTGCTGTTTGCTGCTGATGTTGATTCTGCTGCTGCTGATTCTAGGGGAAGGGGCGACACAACACAGTCATCGCTTGTTCTGAACGAGTTTGTGAGCTTTATGGAGTCACCGACCCCAGTGCCACCGTGCCCGTGGAGAAGGAGGTAGGTCCACCTGCTCGAGGGGGAAACACAGCAAGGCTGCGTGTCCGGAGAAACGTGTCCTCGTTACACTCTTGCACGCTTTATGAGGGTATCCCATTTGCAGTTCACTTATTTTTTGTCGTGGTTGATTTGGTTTTGTAACAAAGCAAGCTAGACTGAAACTGAACGAAGGGTCCAGTGACTCCTACAGCTAGCCAAACGCTCAGAGAGGAGGATGGAAGGAACCACTTATAAAGCAGTAATGGCCTAATGAACTGAATCAACCCCCCACAAAATTTCACTAGTGCTCAGTGGCAGATGTGGTGAACCACAGTAAATTATTCTAAGTGCTTCAACAGCCTTGTTCACTCAGAATCAAAACCACTTTTCAAACTTTCACAAATGACATGTTACAATAACCCACAGGAGGTTGGCAGTGTTACTGGCAGAAAGGTAAGCAAATTGAGACCAGAGAAATGATATAATTTCTTCCAGGTTGCAAGGCAATTCTGTGGCAGAACCAGAAATGGGTTTCATTACCATTTTGCTCTCCTGTGTGAGTACCTTGTAAAGAGTGGCATGCTGGGAATGCATGGTGTGCTGCATAGAGGGTCAGAAAATCTTACTGAAATAGCAGAAAAGTGAAAATTGACCAGAGACAAATAGGTGAAGATCAAAGCGGAGGAAACAGCTGAGGGAAGAATCTGGCAAAGGAAAGAGAGGACTAGCAAAGGAAGAGAAGACAGGCAATTAAGATGACAACAGGACCTGGCAGGAAGAGACAAAGATAAAGGTGCCACAAAAGGGAGAAAAAAAAGTTAAGATAGGGAACATGACAGCAAAAGACATTGTACTTTTCTGGCTTCAGAGGGCTACAGACTAAAAAGAATATTAAGGAACTGGAGGGAACTTTAGAAAACCAGCAGAGTGCAACTCTGCCTTCCGTGGCTCGACAGTTGCAAGAAAGACCACCCATCTGTCTGCTTTCAAGCACCAGAGATGACTCTTCCATCAGAGCACTGAAGCACGTAAGAGAATTGCAAAGAAAAGCAATTTAGCTCCAAATGTGAGATGTCATTTGTTCATCATGGAAAAAACCAACAATTGTCATGGCTTGAATTAAAAAGCTTTACCACCCTCCCTACAATATACTGTATGGAACATTTCAGGATAGTATTTTTTTCCTAGGATAGCTGCTTATGTAATTATCAAAGCTCTGGCATGGCAGCCTTTTATAAAAACCTCACATTATTAGTTTCTCGGAAATCATGACAACCAGTTGCCACTAGCAGAAAATTCTTGATGCTCCCAATCACCAAAAGGCATTTAGTTACCTCAGATAAATGACAAAAATCTGTATCTATGCCATTCATCACAACAGCCTCCCAAGATACATTCAGATGAAATTTGCAGTGATGTATTCATTTAAGATTACAAAGAAGCCTTGCATCTTCAAGGACTTAAGGGTGGATTGCATTTACATTTCACATTTAGCAAAACCAATAATGTATCCTCCTGCTTGTAGTCCTCAAATCCCATCTTAGATTCTGTTTCCTGGGAGATTTAAACTTTAATAATTTTAAAAGTTAATCAAGCTAGTGTGTAGGAAAAAAACCCTGTTAAGCAGCAATTTACCTTTTAATAATGGTTTGATCTTCACTTATACAAGCAAGCACCAATAACTAAGGCAGGATTTGTGCTAGAATTTTGAAATTTGTGTTTTCATAGGGGTGTTCGGGTGCAAGTGAGGTGGTTGCTACTGTGAGAGCTGAAAACCTGCAATTTTGGTACATGTAAATATAGCAGGAACTCTCACAATTAAAGACAACAGTTTGTTGTAGGTCCCACATTTCGTGCTTTGGATATTAGCACAAAATTTACCTGACTAGTCTGAGCTTGCTCTTCTGTGCAGCTACTACTGCTACTGCTTGGGTAGGGACTGAGATCTACTCAGTCAGACTCTGGGTAGGGTCTGGCTGCACCACCTTAGCACACAAAAACAGCTTAGGCCAGCAAAAACATCATCCTCGGGTCAGTCTATTTCATGGTGGTTCCTAAATGAATAAACTTATAAAAAGTTTGTAGTTAGCAACATTATTACCACGTGTCACCTCTCAAGCACAAATTACCA
This sequence comes from Ibidorhyncha struthersii, assembly GCA_013398815.1. Classification (NCBI taxonomy): domain Eukaryota; kingdom Metazoa; phylum Chordata; class Aves; order Charadriiformes; family Charadriidae; genus Ibidorhyncha; species Ibidorhyncha struthersii. The sequence continues at coordinate 66,567 of VZSZ01000215.1, forward strand.
AAATGAAATTCCAGTCCTGCCTAGAAACCAACTGAGCAGAAACTTGCCTAACAGAACTTGAATAAGAAAAGAATCTTTTCACTTTGTTTTACAAACACTCATTTTAGCTTTGGTAAGGATTAATGTATGCTTATGTTAAAGGTTATTCAATTCAGATGCAAGTTCCAAATAAACAAACACAGGGAACTCCTCTAAGTTTCCAAAAGACTATACAGACATGTATGGTTTTTAAAAACAAACCGGAAACTAACACTATAATTAAAAAAAAAAAAAAAAAAAAGAAACCTTTCACTTGAAACAACCTCATAAAGAAACAAAACATGGCACAGATCCAACTTTCAGAATATCTTTTACCTTCATATTTTCCACACTGTGAGAACACATTCAATGGGTAATGCGTGACTTAAGTTACCTAAATGGTCTGAAAAAAGTTTAATTTGGAGTGTGTGTAAATACGTGACTGTCACCAGCAACCTCAAAGACTGTTTATATAATGACTGTTTTGAATATAAACATGTCATTGTTTTCCCCCCCCCAACACTCCCAGGAAAAAGACAGATATTTACTCTTAAATAGATCAACCTAACAAAAGCCAGAGTCATTTTAATTCATAAGGTTTGTTCTTGTTTTTGAAGCTGTAAGAGTTGAAGCAAAGCTAGTAACTAAATTACAATTAAATCAGCATAATGACTTTCTTTGTATTTTTGCTTAGGTGTCTGTTTCCTCTTTTTGAAAAAACTATCTGGACACAAAAATCCAGAATGTTACCACTTGTTCTCAGTATAGAAGAATCTACAATATCTGTTCCAGAACCAAAATTTACTGTCTGAAATGTATTGTGATAGACACACTTTTAAACTCAGCTAGTTTCTCATGTTACGCAGAAAATCTGAGAACAGAAGACGCATGTAGTCAAATAGTTTCTCCGAAAGATTAACAGTCCTTCTCATGCAGTCCTCAGATAATTGCAGTTTAAGACTCTTTTCTTCACATTTTGCTAGCTATACACTACTGGTGGTATCTCACTGTACACTTTTAAGGGAAAATAACAAGCCATTTCATACACTATAGCAGTATTGTCCAGCCTTCGCAGCATGACGGGACAATCACTGCAGTCACGTAGCACAGCTGAGCTACACGCACAAAGCAGGTCAGATTATGTTGCAGACACACCAAAATTTACTACGCACACAAACAAGTTCTTGCCCATGTCTATGGGGCTATGGGAAACAGAGTATTTAGAGCAGATTGTCGCTACCAGAACAGTTCACGGTCCTTATTACTCCTTTGTCTGAGGGCCCTTAAAACATGATCAGGAAACCGTGTGCAGATGGATGAAATGTTCTGATGTAGTGCCAGAAGCAGGCTGCCACTATTTATGAGACCCTGACAGCCATCTACTTTCAAATGGCTGGATGGATGCCAGTCATACAATGAAAATGCCATTCTTTTCATGTGAGCACAATGTATTTTCATCATGCAGTGCAGAGGAGGTAGCAAGGTCCTCTTGGAATGATGGCAGCTGAAAACAGGCTACTGCTGACAGAATAACCCCTCCAGCTCATTCCCCACAGGTCAGGGCAAACTGCTCTGGTGATACCACCTGAGACACCCCAGTCATCTGACACTTTTAATCTGTTTGGGAAGCACTGCTAAGAGAGCCTTGCCTGGAAAACACATTTTTGATTAACTCTTCATGTTTCATTAGTTTTCATTTGGTAGCACCATTACTCTTTCATACTGCATATGTAAAAGAAAAAAAAAAAAGAAAGGAGTTTCTTATACCTTATCTCCTTTCTCTTCAGGTTCATCTTCATTGAGGAATTCTCTTTTAGGATATGGAATCTGACAGCCAGCAAATACACTGAAACACAGTAAAGAGTAAACACTCCACAAATATGTACATATGACGTAGATTTACTTAATGCTATACTAAAAACAAGTGAATATAAACACAATTTAATTTCTTGTATTTCCTGAGTCCTGTTTCTGTAAGCGAGTGGCACTGTGGGCACTCAAGACAGCAGCAGATACCAGCAGCTAGGTGCTGATCATAACCTCAGATCTCTCTGCTGTTGGCATGAGGCCATCATTTAGAAATCATGGCATGGTTGAGCATGCCTCAATGCCAGAAATCACTTGTTGATCCAGATGGCAAAATGAACAAATACACTGTCAGAGGTTCCACAACACCTAGTTGGAACGTGCATGGCTCACTGACTAAAGGGACTGATCCAAAGAGTATCAATGTCTTACGAATACACCTTGCTTACAGTGGGCTTCAATATATTTGTCAATCACAACTGCAGAGTTACTTTCAATTAGCTTCTCAGGTCTTGCTTAGAGAGAAAAAAATAGCTTTTAAATTAATCTGGCTAATGGGATTTGGAACATTCCTTAATGTTTATGGCAGAGACTGTATCATAACGTTATCCTGTAATCCATGGGGAGCTACAGCTTTACATAGGATAGTATCAGATAAACACAAAATAGAAAATTACTGCTACATTTTGACCAGTATCAGTTTTTTATATTTCTGTGCCAGCATTCAGAATACAATCAACGTGACATGATTTTTTAAAGTGTGTAAACAGCTCCTAATCTAGCTGCTATGTAGTGTTTGGCTTATCCAAACAGATAAAGAAAGACAAAAAAATCTCAACTAGTCTCAACTAGACTCCTTTTGCACTCCAGTGGCTGTTCCCTCCTTTTAGTGTTGCCTGATAGCTGAGGAAGCAGTGAAAGCAAAGGTGGAAGCCTCCCTGCATGCAGCCAGCTCCTACAGATCATAATGCCACAAACCACCACGTTCATAAAAACTGGGAAGAGAAACTGGAAGAGGAAAGTCTGCCAGTAGGAACTGAATATATAATTTGATTTTTTCATGACAATAATATATAAAGGTATAAAATCTGTACTCTCAAGCCTTCTGAACAAGGGACCTGTGGGACTTTAAGCAGCCATTGATCTCTTCACTTTTCTCTCCTCATACTGTTACCCTGTGCAAGAGGGCATTGGAATAGGCTGTAGGTCAGAGAACTGTCACAGTCCTAGGGAGAGGCACAATGAAACCAGTCAACAGAGAACAGGGCTCTGTGAGGCTGTGTAGGGCAGAACAAGACAGAGATTAATTCTCCAAATACTGCAATAATACTGTCACACTAGCTTTGGTAGTACATTCAGAATTCCAACACTAGTGCGGTACTGCGTTATTATTGTCCATGGCCCCTCAGTTCTGGCACCAGTAGATACAGACACTCCAGTACTATACTAATAGTTTCTACTGAGCATGCACTGAGCTACTACTTCTTGTGGATATAGGTAGGTATCTGAATTTTTCAGCTGTCATCTCATATCAGGGCTTAGCATTTAGCAGAAAGAAGACACCCCTGGAGAACACAGAAGAGGGAATACATACTCTGACGTAGGCAAAGGATCCTCTTGAAAGTAGGGGTCCTGCAAAGCCTGCTCTGAGGTAATTCTCTTTGTAGGGTCCATAGTAAGAAGCTTCTGAAGCTGCAAAGTATAACATTAAAAAATAGCAAAAAGCTTATCAAACTATCATTTTTCAAACTATGACTTATATGTCTTGGATTGTGGATTGTTAAATTATTTGTGGCTTGTCCAGACAAGCCTAAGTTAGCATTGCTTTTTCAGTAATGTTCCCAAGAACCATAATGCATATCCATCAAAGACCTATGGCTGTGAAGAGCTTCTCACGCAAGAAACAGTTAAGTGTATCAGGCTTATTAATTGCTAAGGCTGAACCACTGTGCTATAGCAACACTAAATTCAGCTATTACAGGTTCATAAAGCACCATTTTTAAATAATGGTGTTTTGTTGTGGCACACATATAGCTTTTACACTGTTCTGTACTGCTGACACAACAGGAAAAAAAGTGTCAGAAGAGACCGAATATAACCAGGACTCTCCGTATCACTTTAGGGACAGAAACGGTAAATCTTCATCTCTCGCACTGGTGACATTCCACAGTCAGAGCACTCTGCCACTCATGCAGCTCCCAAGCCCACTCTAATTGCTATTGAAATGAGAAAGAGAAGGAGCAGACCCTCCTTTATTAGCTAGAATGCTGTTGACTGCAGCAGGCTATAAAAGAGGATTACAATATATTAGTAGTATAAAACAGGAATTATAGGGATAACATACCATTTCTAGTTATTTATTTATCACATTCTGAAAACCTCAGTAGGAAATTTGGGTGCTCAAATTACATCACACAGTATCCTGCTCTCACACAGTACTCTCTTAATTCAAGTCAGCAGTGAAAATAAAATGCCTTCTGCAAAGGGCATTGTAGCTCAAACTGTATCTTCCAGGCCTCCAACAAAAATTCCCTGGATATTCAGCAAAAGAATGTGATTTTTGGCATGTATATTTGGGGCTTTTTGTTCCAATAAATGAAAAATCTGACACACAATTCTATATTTTGTATATACGGTACGTAAACAGCCTCAGTAAAAGCACTCATCCTCATCAAGAAAGATAATTCTCTGTATTTCCCTTCTCAGTAGTTGTAGTTAATCCTGCTTTGTAGATGAGGTCTTATCAAATTCTCTGTACTTTTGCCACTTCCTTCCCACCTCTCTTTATTGCCATACTTTATGTACCATGGACCCCAACAGACCGACAACACTGGGCTGTTTCTCCACCCATCAGTTCACTTGAAACCAGCTCCTGAATTGATTCCTGCTGCTTGTCCAGAAATACATCTCAAGACGGCCCTGTGTTACACACACCTGGAGAGTTTGCACAGCACGCTTATTTACTGTGTTTTGTGTTGTCAGATAACCCTTAACCCTATGTTTCCTGCATATCTTAATAAATTCAACTTCTAATGTGCTGTCAGCTCTCTACACAGTGACTTCACATGATACAATCAATACAGACAACCATTTTGGTATTCAATACCTTTATTTCAAATCACCATCTCTCCCTACATGTAAAATTTTTGTCAGTTTTAGTGGCTTGTGACACTATTACAGGTGATGCAAATTTCTTCTTCCTAGTTCCTCCACAGTGACCGCAGGACAAACACTCATGTTTTGTATAGGGCAACTCCTGGTCTTCAGTACCAGATGTGGTCATTGACAGAAGAGTACAGAACATCAGCCTCTGGCCCCTGGACTCCTTTCTCAGAATTGGTTGCTGCAGTACTACTCAAGAGAAAGCTCCTCGAGGCTGCTATATGGCAGAAAACCGATCACAAAGCTGCCTCCAAACATGACCTGTATTCTTTGTCATTCAAAGATAACACTACTATACCACAGCAGAAGACCTAAAGATATCTTCCACCTTTTAATGATGCGCTCATTCCCTTAGTAATCCCACTCCATCCCAGAAAACATAATCCTTTTGCCCATTCCAGATGATACCACACATAACATCACTCGAAGTGAGATATCCTGCCAATCACTGATGCTACTGTGAACCAACTTACTTTGACAAAGTCTGATTTTCTGTAGCTTCTGTTGCTCCTAGGAAAGTGAATGAAAAATGCCTGGACACAATTTGTTTTCAGGGTAGCAGCTGCTAACATAATACAGAAAGCCTGTGAGACTGGACTTCATTAACAGTCTCATACTTCTCAGCAGCTCTCAAGATTGCCCACTGTCAGGCTCTACTGGCCTGACCCGACAGCTATAAATACTATGCTTGTAACTCTTCCAGGCCAGCAAGAAGAGATGTCTCTTCCTGGATGGAAAACATTCTGCCCTTCTACTTACAAAGTAGATGTGTTCAGAGGTAACCTTGCAAGATGGAGGTTACCTCAAAAAAATAACTACTTTGGATATGGACAAGGAGTTTCAGGGAGTCTGCTTCAGAATACATACACCTCCAAGCTCATTAGCAGACATATTTCTAACTTCTTGATTTGGCAGTGCAATACACACCTTTACTTCAAAATGTGCTTTTTTTTTTTTCAGGATCTTTCACAAGACAAGGCAGGTACTGAGCCTCTTTGCTGTAGCATAGCTGTGGCAGTTCAGGTACATGGACCTCCTCAGTGCAGCAATGAGGCATGAAGAATCATAGAATCATTTAGGTCGGAAAAGATCTTTAAGATCATAGAGTCCAAGTGTAAACATAACACTGCCAAGTTACCACTAAACCATGTCCCTCAGCACTAGAGCGACACATCTTTTAAATACCTCCAGGGATGGTGACTCAACCACTTGCTTGGGCAGCCTGTTCCAATGCTTGATAACCTTTTGGGTGAAGAAATTTTTCCTAATATCATCCCCTGGTGCAATATGAGGCTATTTCCTCTCGTCCTATCACTTGTCACTTGGGAGAAAAGACCAACCCCCACATTGCTACAACCTCCTTTCAGGTAGAGAGTGGTAACGTCTCCCCTCAGCCTCCTTTTCTCCAGACTAAACAACCCCAATTCCCTCAGCCACTCCTCATACGACTTGGGCTCCAGACCCCTCACCAGCTTTGTTGCCCTTCTCTGGACACGCTCCAGCACCTCAATGTCTTTCTTGTAGCGAGGGGCTCAAAACCACAGTATTCGAGGTACGGCCTCACCAATACAGGAAGACGTTCACCTCCCTAGTCCTGCTGGTCACACTATTCCTGATAGAAGCCAGGATGCTATTGGCCTTCTTGGCCACTTGGGCACACTGCTGGCTCATATTCAGCTAGCTGTCGACAAACACCCCCAGGTCCTTTTCCACCAGGCAGGTAAGGAGGTTGTCCATGTTCCTGAGCATTCTTATGCAGAGCACTGGGAGACTGACCTATTCAAGACCAACCTCCATCTCTATGGTTGATCACTGGAACCACCCTTATTCATCCAGATTATGGACAGGGAGAAAAATTTCACTAAGAGAACCTATTTTGCCAAGAAAACTGTCGTCTTCATGATGTTCAGAAAGAGCCCTTAGACTTCTGAAAATCTCTGTTCTCGTTCTCACAATTATATATGGGAATAAACAGGTAGACACCTATATATTTGTTCAGTCACCCTGTAATAACCTTGTCTCACTCCTTCTCCATCATGAAAAGTTCCTTTGTTTATATATACATAAAAGCATATATAATATGCCATAGGGTCGCAAAACGTGTACATATATTTTGCCACCTTATAGTTAGCTGTGTGTTCTTTAGAGATCTGGTTAACCCACCCAAGATGGCTCTCAACTTAGTGTTCATAGCCATATAACCTGACGAATTAGCCATATAAGCTGACGGCAACCTATTTGCTTTTTTTGCCTTTCCACCAGGCTTTCTGGTGCCTTCCACCTTTAGTAGGAAAACAGGGGGAAATTCAGGTGCTAACTAACCATGTCTCTTACAATTGCCATCTTTTCACTTAGACTCTTCCTCCAGATCATTCCAATGTGTGCCCAGTAAACTAAATTTAAAAAATGTCAGTTATTTTTTCTTGAAATCTCAGACTTATGTGAATGCTTCCCTTCCACCCACTTGGGATCAACCTATTCTGTTTCTACAACTATTTGTGTCATCATCTAGCAGCTACAAGTCAAAAAGCAAATCTTTGCCAGGACCTAGAGAGAAGACTGCTATGCTGAATCTCTAACTAGTGATGAAAACAGACCACTAGAACTCAAGCTGCACTAACAGCCTCATTACAGAGACTCCCTGTTCACAGCACTAGCAAAGTCACTTTGAACTTTATTCCTAAATTTAGACAGCACTAAGTCATCACAGAGGCATCTCGAAATGATGCTGTATTAGAGCAACCCTGTACCCACCTACAATGAATGACTCAATGAGGTACCAGCAAATACATGTTTAGGGATATTGTTTGGAATCACTCACAGAACAGAGGTGGACTATCATTAGAGGGAAGAAAAAGAAGGGGAAAAAAGAAAATTACTACAGGAAATAACTAAATTTCTCCTTTCTTCTTCCCTTTCTTCACAAAACTTTAACTCTTGGGAGCTTTTTAACACTTGAAACAACATGGAAACAAGGGATATATAATACTCACTACAGTATTTGCACAGAAGTCCTAAGGGTAAGGCTGGGTACACAACTGCCTTCCAGATCTTAATTAGATAAAACATTCAGATCTTCAACACCAGCAGTTTAAGCACACCCTCAGCATGAATGTATATGAAGAAAACATCTCAAAAATGGCTAGTCAGTGATAAATGGCTTTCTTTAACGTTTTTGTTCATTAAAATGAGATAGAAGAACAGACACAGGTATTACCATTAGAAATGCATTTCATTCGTATCATCACAGTGATTTTCAAGTTGTACCTACCAAAAGAAAAACTTTGCTGTCAGGCTTGACTTTGTGTTTCTCCATGTATTTTATGAGGCTACTATTGGCATATCTGAAAAATACAGTTAAACAAAGACATTGCTGAAATAATACAGCATTAAGAATATGGAACTCTACCAAGTAATCACAAAAACATTTACCAGCCCTTAATAAGCAAACTGTAAAAAGAACTGCTATCAGAAAACTGGTCAGCTATTTATCTAGCAGTTGACACTCTAAGCATGCTTTTCATTAATAGCAGTAGTATCAGCTGTGTACAGATTATTTCCACGGAACATGCAACTTTTATAGTGTATGGATAAGTTGTTGACATGGGTATATGAGAGAGAAACTAATTTTGAAGTTTATACTCTGGTTTTCTAAAGCAACTCTGCCACAGAAAATGTAGAGCAGTTCATAAGAGCACAACAGCTAAGCTATTAAGTTGTTTCCAGTTGCAATTCAACAGAGCAGTTAGTTTACCATTCTGTCTCCGCAGCCCCAAACTGCAAACCATACAGTCCTTATAGTTCCTTAGCTCAAAAATGCCACAAATATGTACAACCCGTGGCTTGCCTTTAATCTACAAATCCAGAGGTTATCTATCGCCATTTTCAAAGGAAATAAGTTTCATGCGCAGATAAGATTCATATCTTATCTAAAGCCAGCGTAATTAATCCACATCAGAGGTGGAAACAGAATCCAAAACTCCTGAATCCATGTCCTCTGCCTTACAACAGAGTCTGTGTTGCTCCTTACACCCTCTGATCTATCACCACCACTTCACTAATTTAGACTAGTTTAGCCAAAGCACCAGGAAACACTAAAAGTGGAAAATTCTTAGATCCCAGACAGGCTTTGCATCACAACCTATTGAACACGTTTACCTTCCACAGAAATTTCTGTCCACTACTTTACTGTCTCCACATATCTGCTAGTCAAAAGAACCAGGGAGGCGCTTCCCTATTCCTTCTCACAAAAAATTAAGTTATCTTGAACAGCTAATACAAGTGGTTTAAGCAAGCTCATTTGTCTGTGCCTGCCATAGATTAAATGGTATTTATGACGACCCCTTCTAGAGAAATGAGGAGGCCACTCAGTTGATCCTTTTAACAAGCAGCTGAGGGAGAGAACACCATTCAAGCAAAACAGCTAATTCAAACAGGACAGCTGTCACAGCATTAGAACTCAAACACTCCAAAATCCCCTCCCCAAAAACTCGGAGGATAGGAGCCAATTTCTGCCTATTGCTACATTCGCTGGACTGTTGTTGCATTATAATCACTTACGTTGTTCTCCTAAAATCTTTCTGAAGAGTTGGATATTCTGGCATCTTCCTTATGTCTTCCCAATCTTTATCTTTGGTGGGGGGGGAAAAGGAGAAGCATTTACAATTCTGAAAGTGTAGGTTAAGTAACACACAAGAAGAAATAACTACAGCAGTTGTTTGACTTCATTTGTTGGCCAGTGCTATTGTTCCATAATTGTCAGCATTTCCAAATCCAAACTGACAGCTTCTTCATACCTATACAAACAACTAGTCATTTCCTTTAGGAGAGGGGAAAAAAAAAAAAAAAAAAGTATCAACTCAGTAGCATTACATCTGATGCTCTAATGAAAATAAATTACCTGCAGGGAATCCCATTACACTGAAAATGCGGTCTAGCTGATCGTGATGAAAAGGATTACTTGTTTTGATGTCCTCCTGACGACAGTGAAATATAGGTTCTGAAGTCAATAGTTCAGCAAATATGCAGCCAATTGCCCAAATATCTAAGAAAGAAGGAGGATAATTCATGCAAACTTACTGTACTTCATCACTCTGTTTTCTGTTTCTGCACAATTTCTCAACAAACTTTGTAACTACAGTAAGAAAAAATGCCTCACAGTATAATTACCTACAGTACTTTAAAAATAATGCATTAATAAAACACATAAAAAAGGATAAAATATGGAGATACAGGTTTTTCCAACCAAATCAGAGTCTCCAAATTCTGCTTCAAGTTGTTCAGTGGCAGTCCAGCACTTACCTTATTCACAATTATGGCAGAAACCTACACAATAAGCTGTGTCATCAGCAAATAAAGGGCATTCAACTGACCATCAAAACCAAACCATAAACCCCCCATAAAGATACACTGAAATAAAACTTCTATCACATATTTCAGAACAATTCCAACAGACGATTGATAACCAAACAAATGCTAAGAAGGAAAACAGTAATGACTCATATGTTTAGCCAAACAGTGCAAGCTAGTTAAAATGGAGAAACAAGATCCTAATTTTAATCAAGAGTAGAGGAGTGATTACCAAACTTTAAGAAATAAAAAAGAAAATAAAAAAATAAAAATGTCCTACTTCACAACTGACTCCCACTGGAACAATAGTGGAACTGTCTCATCTACATCTCATGTACATACAGAGAACAGCAGCATGATATATTGATGTTTTAATGAAAGAAAATAACGACCTCTATTTCATAAATTTCTCATTAATACGCTTTTGAAAATTAAATCTATTGTGGACAAGAATATTAATTTCATTTACAGGAGGAGAAATTTCTAGATTACACATATTCATTCTAATTACTACTATCACCACCCATCTTAGTGTTCTGTATGACCTGAATGCTTTATTATGCATATTAAAATGAAAGTGTGAATTTGTCAGTGAGAAGGTTACTAGCAGAAAAGAAGTAAGCTTGCTACATTGACAAATACGTGTCTGGGATATAACTCTGGGAAAAGATGCAGACCAGATGAATAAGGAGCATAGATTGCTGAATACAAGAGTGTGGAAACTTGCTTAGCAGTTGAGGTTAAACTAGATGACCCTGGGAAACCTTTTGTATTTTATCAAATTTAATAGCATAAATATTAGAAAACAATTTACCCCTATTTTATAGGTCTAAGAGATAAAAAAATTGCCCAACGGAGTTTGGTTAGTTAGATTCAGACTAAAGAGAACACCAAGAGAAGTCTCTTGTTTGTTGCAACTATTCTGAGACTCAAAACCCGACCTGCCGTCAATGGTGGTGTTTGGCCCATGCTGCATGTGAGACACATGGCTTCCTGAAGAAAGAAAAAAGCACTGCTCTCTTTACATAGGCAATGAAAAAAGAGCCATCACACTCTGTTTGCCAAAACAGATCAGTTCCATTTACATCATGTTACAGGTGTGGTACGTGGGGTGTCCTAATTTATAAGCCTTTCTCCCCACTTCCTTTACAGGAAAGTCTGATAACATTTCGTTCAGACTTTACAGTTTCAACAGGGTATAACTTGCGTTGTGCATTACATCACTTTCTCAGGGTTTTATCTTCCTTTGATTTTCTTATTAGCCTTATCTGCATGAAAACAAGATCTTTAGCTCTTGAGATTTTATCTGCTCAAGCAGCTAATGCAGCATATTAATCACAATTTCTGGCTGGGTAGTAGGCATAAATTATCTACTCTGGAATGGAAATTACTTACTATTTGAAGAATAGCGTCTTCATTTAACAGTACCTATTCACTCATTTTCCTACTAGATAGCAAATCCTTTTGGAGACGGCTTTATCTAGATGCCAGAGGAGTTGCCGCCCTCTCGGTTTTCATGGCTTTCTGCAGTGCTCACTGTCCATCACGTAGTGAGGGAGAGGCTGGGCCACTGCTCATTATCCTGTTCATTACTGCTCTATGCAGACTGACCTCTTCCTTTTAAAGAAAAAAAAAAATCTAGTATTCTTGTTGCCAGCAAAGCTCAACTGGGAAATCTCCCTGATGTGACACAGCAAACTTCAAAACTCTGTCCCTCCTTCATCAGCTGAACTTTGTGAGAGCAGAGCCACTGTGGCAATGCATTCCCACTGCCTGACTCCGTGATTAATGCAGAGAGCACATTTAAAACCCTTTGAGAATTCAGAAAGGCAGACATTGTACCAACTGGAAATTACATCTGAATAAACACTGGTAACTCCCAAGCTGCTCTTGTAGTTTCTATGGGATGGCATAACTGGACAAGTCAAGCATGAGAATACTTTAGCTCTGATCAGTCATTATAGTCTCTAATAGTTCATAGTGCTGGGATTCAACCCTTCAGGTCTCTTGCCAGATACTCTTCAGCTTCAAAGAACTAATATAAAGTAACCCAAAATACTTAGTACAGAAAACCTGAAGCTTTAATTTCCGTAAGTGAAGATTAAACAGCTGGAAAAAGCCTTATAGCCATGCAGCTCAAGCAGGTCAGGGTCTTCCCTTCATGAATTTAACTTTTATGTAACCTGATCTCAAACACACCCTTGGCACATATTGAAACCATTCTCACAGTTAATGATTTTCTGCCCAGTTTGGCTAGTCCCTTTTTTTTTTTTAATAACATTCATAACTTACAGTAATTATTTACCACATGTGGCATTTTTCCTTGCAGGAGTGCCTCATTAAATTCTGGCAAGTTTAAAAGCTTCATCAATACAAGCAGTCCTAATAGGTATTTATCTCCTACATTGTTCATATTAATCAACCAAATACAAACTTCAGCTCTAACTATGGAAAAATTTGTCAATAATTAGCAATTTCCCTACCCAGTGCCATTTCATTTCCATTTTCGTTTTCAGTTTGTGGTGACTAAAAAAATTAATCATTATTACATCTATTCCAAATCTATTCCAAATAAAAAGTATTACCCCTCAGAAGTAGGCATTTATAGGGGCAAAGCTTCAAACAAATAAGTATTTTCCAGCTACAGTGCATTATTAATCTAGTGCACATCTGCCTCTAGCACAAGAGGAACTTCTTATAATGCTGTATAACAATTTCATTATAAATAACACTTCTGTTTAAAAGCAACTGCCAAAAATAAGAGACAAACTACAGACAGTATTGATTCTAACTTGTTATATCCCAGAACCACTGAAAACAGGGCCATATAGGTCCTACAAGGTTGCATTGGATACTAAACATTTTCCCATCTGATGTCCCGGGAGGATCCTAATAAATATAACAGAGTAATACAACCATTCCTATAAGGATGGTTCTGTTTCCTATGCTTTCCTATCATTAGGGTTCAGGAATGATCCGTGGTAAAAGGTTCTCACTGTTGTTCGTTTTTTTGCGGTTTGGGTTCCTCCCATGCCTCCAAGACTTCCAGACTCCCCACTTTGCCCAAGTTTACATAGAAATTGAACGCAAGCCAGTTTTGCTCCCTGGCTCTGGAAAGAGGGGTGGGAGTGAAGGTCTCTCTTACTCCTTTCCCTACACTCCTCACCAAACACCATGCTCAGGTCCCATTCAAATCTATTCGCCAGTGAAATATCCTTCCACTGCAACAATATTTCTCAAGCACTACATAATAATTTTATAAAAGGAGCAAATAGCCTTTTAAAGATGGTCACTTGTGGATGGCAAACAGACTTGCCGTATGTATGCCTGGGTGTACAGATTACTAGAATATTTGTACGGCTGTCCACGTCCCAGTTTCAGAACCTGTGACTCTAATAGCTTTATAGGTCAGCTACTAAAGCCGAGAAAATCCTGTGTGTCCTGCTCTACTTTAGTGCTGTAGCCAAGGAGCAAATACAAAAGGATGCTGACATAGCTGTTTTAATGATAGGGCTGATTAAGCAGACAAATGCTCATGTATTCTTTCCTTTCTATGGCACAATAATCTCATTTTTGTATTTGTTCCAATATTTTGGAAACATTCTTTAAAAATATTATGACAATTTAAGACAATAAGATAATTTATTAAGCAATAGCCTTGATTCTCAAAATGAAACATCTTTTCCCATGCATATCAACTACAACGCTTCATTGAAGACAGGACATAGTCAAGACAAAATACTTTATGCTTCTTAACTATATCCAAGAAAAGAAATACATAAACAAGCTCTTAGCCTCACAGAGTTCTTTAAGAAAATTCTGTTAAAGAAAGCAAGTTAAGAATGGGAAAACATCTATTTAGCTGCAACCAATCTGTGGAATTCATCATTAGTGAGTTTGGTCTAGCAGCTCAACCAACCTGCTTTTTTTTGTTTCGTTTTGAACACAAACTCTAAACTCTAGGACTTGTCTGAATGCTGGTAAAGGAAGCAAACAGTGGATGGACGCCAGAATACAGCTTCTCTATGTCTGCCAAGGGCTAATGCAACAACCAGGGTAACCAAAAGCTAGTCAGCACAGCCTTAGGTATACAATCCAGGTATGCCTATAAAGAGCTACAATGTTTATATAATACTCACCGAACCTTTCAAATCATACAATCGTTTAGGTTGGAAAAGACCCTTAAGATCATAGAGTCTAACCATAAACCTAACACTGCCAAGTCCCACTAAACCATGTCCCTCAGCACCACATCTGCACATCTTTTAAATACCTCCAGGGATGGTGACTCAACCACTTCCCTGGGCAGCCTGTTCCCATACTTGATAATCCTTTCAGTGAAGAAATTTTCCCTAATATCCAATCTAAACCTACCCTGGTGCAAATCAAGGCAAGGACAACAAATACACCAACATATTCAAAACCAAAAAGGTGGCTGCACAAGCAAACATGTACCTAATATTTTCAAATAAATACCAATTGGTCTAATGAAAAGATACAACTTCTTTATAAGAAAATCTTGCCTCTCTTATGCTGAGTAGAGCGGCAGATTCTAAACTTATCTGGAATCTTTACACACAGTGACCTAAGAACACAGAAGAAGAGTTGTGGGGGTTTGGGGTTGTTTTTTTTTGTTTGGTGTTTTTTTTTTTTGTTTGGTTTTTTTTACACTGGATTTAAATACCTAGGAATTAGATTTAAAATAACAATATGCCTTCAAAGGGGAATTTCTCATTTCTTTGGTCCAATAAGGTGACTAGAACATACCTGTTGCTATCACACACAGACACGAGGGAAAGGTCTTCCCTTTCATACATTAAGGTCTCAATTTTTATATGCTTCATTGAAACTTTAATTGGCAAAACAGAGGTCAAGGAAGAAGTGGTTACTAGCCTTTTAAATTTGACACTTTAAGAACTGGGAATGGGGTCAAATATTTGCATGTGACAGGCTTTTCAAGGGGATGCAAAAAAATTATGTCAGTGGACTAAGGGTCAGAAACTTGCTATCACTCATCAGTAAGTTAGGCAATGTTTACCGATCTTTAACAAACAGCATCTCAACAGAACTTGACTGAATAACAGAAGTTTATACTGTAGAGCCACAAAGATGAGTGTTCTGCAGACAGAAAAAATACCTCTCAGTAATCTGCCAAAAAGTCAGCCAAACACGTGTCTAAGAGCAATGTTTTATTTCAAGACCACGTAATCTCCTGTGCTGTGATGCAGAGTCAAGATAATTCAAAACTTTTAAAGGCAAAACCATACTAATTCAAATCAGTTGGGAAATCTATTACCCTCACACTTTTTACCTGTATGCCTCCATCCTAGCCTTTTAAACTAAGCTGCCCTCTTCTCATTTTTGTACTAAGAATGCAATTAATTTCTATTACCGCACCTTAAAAATTTTGAAGCATCTTGACTGAAATTCTGAGTTCCCCGCAATCAAATTTTCTGCAGGGCTTTAGTGAGACAGCACTTCTTCATTCTCTCTAAACAGAATTATTTTAGGTTGTCTAATATTTATTTTCCCACTTAAATTTCTATTCCTCAGTATATCAGCATTAAATGAAGATCCTGGATCATATGATTTCAGACTTCTACTGTGGATTAGACACATTACGTAGCTTGCAACATTACACTTAAATTACTGTGGTAAGCTTGACAACATAGGTACAATAGATTTGATACAGGCAGTGGCAATAAGACCAGAGGCCCTAAGTAGTCCTCTCACGCAGCAAAATAGGATTGTAAGCAAAGAAACCCTGTTAAAGAACTTAAAGATTTAATTTCCAGAACTTCACATCCAAAAATTTGGAAATTCCAGGTTTATTGTTCTATATGCAACCTTGTATTTTCCTTGTGCAGCCTAAGTACTGAAGAAGACAGGAATCCTCAAAGCAGGGAAAACACAATCTTACCAACAGTTGTACCATAGAGCACAAGAATTAAAATTTTACCAACATTACACTGCCTTTGTAAGGGTTTTCTGTGTCTGTCTTCCCAAGTACTCCCCCTCACCTCCCCAAATCCTATACACCACATTTTCACCAGCAATTCTTCAACTCTTCAGCTGTGTCTCCAAGACTGTTACTGTATAAACTACAGATTAACTATATTAGCTAGAGGTAGAGCAGGCTAACACCCTTGAGAGACAGAATACAGTGATGGTTGCATGAATGCAGAATAGAGTGATGGTTCCCATCTTCTTTCGTCTCTCAGTTCTTCTCCCAGAAACTGGGGTGGGCTCCAGCCTCAGGTGACGTTGCTTCAGGGCAGGGAATTAGGTCACTGGGACAAGAGCTGAGTTCTGGCAAGGAAAGTGTGTTACAGCCTCATTTTCTCCCTAATCCTAAGACTTTAGATGCGTCAGAGATGGCAGAAGGCTATTATTTTTATGCCAACTCCAGCATCTTCAAGATGTAGTAAAGAATGTAGTTACTTTTGTACCAGCAACAGCAGTGCTTATACCTCAGAGGGTCCAAGAGGTACTCTGGTGGGCTGCCAAAGCTTCTCACAGAAACAAAAGTAAGAAGAAAAGTGTTCTTTCAATGACAACTCATCAAAAGCACAAGGAATGTAATGGGTGACACAAAAGGCAGCTTTGTAGCCTCAGGGGTACTTCCCCCCACCAAATATCAAACAACTGCAGCAAGTAAAGGAAATATGAAAGCTTCTCATTGCAAAGGTCACAAGTCTCTCTTATAGTGCAAAGTATTAGGCAGGTCTGATATAGAAATTGTTACCATTTCCTCCTGTAATGATGAAAGAATTAAGAAAAGCCAAGATATGCCGCTGTTTGATAAAATAGTATTTACAAAGCTTTTCAGGGAACATCCACAGCTTTGCATTTTCACTTTATCATATGAAAAAAATGATTGACATTATCCTATGATCATAGGACCAGGAACTCCTGATCACTAATTATGGTGCTTTATCATTAATTTCCCCCCTCCTCCTCCATTTATTGCATCACTGCAGGTAAGTGTCCAACATTGCACGAACTATTGCACAGCACATTAGAGAGTTGTTGCCATTTTCTGTGCTCTTCTGAATTGTAGCAAATGAGAAGTGAGCAGTATATATTCTCTGAAAGGGAAATACATTTTTTTTTTCCCCTAATAAATGCAGAATATTTTAACAAAACATCTTTCCTGTACACAACGGAGCTCTTTGGAGGTTAACTCCATGCTAAATGAAGAGGGACAACAAGTTTATAATCTGTTGTGCGCTCTCACTTGGCTCATGTCATTAACTATTACAACTTTTTACTAGGTCCAACATGTCAACACCTTCAGAGCTAACATAAGGTGAGCAAAGGCCTGCTATCTGGTAGATTAAGTTCTAATAAGGAACACGTGTGAAGAGTGCTTTCCTGGCCTGTTCCAGTTCACAAGCCATGACAGTCTTTTCTGGGAATTATTAAAGCTTTTGATGTCTACCTTATTTCAGTTAACAGAGAGGAATGCACACAAAGAAATCTTGCATCTTAGCCCAGAGAGGCTTATTTGCCCTTCTAAACTGAGTGCTTTACAATAGCTTAACATTTCTGTTACTAAGGGGTTCAGCCTTACAACTGTTTCTAATAAGGCATTGAGAATAATTCCTACATACTTTTAAGCAAATCTATTGGATAGGCAATGAAATAAACTGCTGTGAAATGTAATTCTGCATGTCAGTCACAGCTATTGCCAAGAAGTCTACTTGTGAAGCAATCCCACCTGTCCTGAGAAAAAAAGTCATTCTACTGAATCAGTGCTGTAGTACTGAATGATTCAGTTGATATTGCTGAAATAACTGTGCCTGAAGATCAAACTGATGGATTAGCTAAAAAAAATCCTCTGCACCAGAAGTATGAACCTTCTTACGATCGCAGGTACTTGGTTTTCAACCAAAACCAACTTTTGTGAATCAACATTGTACCAAAGCTCCCTATTATCATTAACTGATTTCATCTTCAGGACAATACTAGTAAGTAGCATCTCCACTTTATATATAATGAAACAACACATAGGATGGATTAAATGACGTGGTAAACTACATACACCACTTGGGACTCAATCAGTATTTAAATTTAAGTCTCCTGAGACCCAGCTTACTGTTCTAAGAGATAAAACTTTACTGTCTGCCCCACATTAGAGCACCTCTGATCTGACCCACTGCACTGTTCTCATCCTCCTGGCTATTAAGCTAGTATACACTCCAACACACTTCTCAGACCAAAACAGTTCATGTTTTTTAAAATGTGTAACAATCCTGCAGACGATATTCCTTGAGTTGCTGTCAGCATCTCAAGTTTCCCCAAATACTAATTAATGTAGCTTTAAAATGTTCTATTTAAGTGACCTAATAATCCTTTATAAAACTTTACATTTCTTAGGTGATTGCAGTGATAAGGTTGTGGAGTGTAGAAAATGTTCTTCTTTCAAAAAAAGCGCATGTATAGTATTTTAGAGATGATTGTCAAGCAAAAGGAAAAAACAGCAGTAAATCATCCAGCACCTGCAATAACTAGATAAGAAAGCAACAATTAATCTTTGGTATTAAAATATTTTGCATCTCAGAAAAAGCATGAGAATAACTGTGATAATCAATATGAAGAAAGTTTACCACATGCCAAAATAAGTTTACCACAAAATATCACCTGAATCCAATTACTTCCCATGTCGTGTAACATTGCCCAGGGCATGAACAAGGCTCCCTTCCTGGGGTAGCCTGAGTTTTTCTTTTCAGAGTGTATAAATGAATATTTTCCAAACTTTTCTACTTTTGTAGTTTTTCCACAACCCCTTCCCCTCAAATCGAAATCTCAAAAAACAGGAATGTGGATCCCTATGCAGCAAACAGAAGCTGATTTTATTTTCTTAACTGTCTCTCATGGATATTTAAAAGCAGTCCCCATACTCCCATGGCTCCCCACACCACAGGTGGGGAACCTCCTCTGCATATCTTTCCTAAGGACTTTTCAATCTTTTGGTTGGCCCCATTTGTAACGCCTGGCTTACCAGATTTTCCAGATAGTTCTTATTTTTCCTCCTTCCCCCCAGCCCTCCCAGAACAAGAGACCAGAAGAGCTTTAGGCATCGGTCCAAGATTTCCAGAGGCCCCACAGCCTGGCCAGCATGCCAACAATCTGTGCGCGCACAGTAAGGACATCTGATGCACTCGGAACGTGTAGAACTTGCTGCATAGGCAATATGGAACACATATGCACATATTTCCATCCTAAATCCTACATAATACCCCCAGATACTTCCCTCTCTTTTTTTCCTGCATAAAGTTGAATGGAGCTGCTGAAACTCTGACAGATCCCAGCATTTGTTATAAATACATATAGCCTTTGATACACCTAATATTTTCCTGTGACATTTGCTTTCAAAGGCATTTTGATATCTGCTTATACCTTTCACACATTTCCAGCTTCCATAACCATATGTTAGTCTGGAAATAGAATGAGGTGACAGTGCACTCCCCAAAGCTTTAAATTACAGTTTCTCTATACCTAAATCTTGTTCGGATTGGTAAATGCAATTGCCACATGGCCATTTCTGACATTCCTGCTGACTTATAATCTAGACAAGTGAGGAAAGGTAACTAAGCAATAGAGATTTCTCAGCTTCTCAGCTTTATTTTTTCACAATAAATAATCCAATGCTTTTTCGGTGCAGGACGGTGTTTTAGCCTTGCTTATGGGGTGGTTGAATGATCAGTCTAAAGAACTCTTTCTCCAACAAAATTCAAACCATCTAAAATACTATAAGCTGTCTGATGCCATTTGTCAAATATACTATTTCTTTAATTAAGGCAAGTGGCAAATAGAGGTAAGATAACATATTCTTATTTGATAGCAGTACTAACTATACAAGCTGCAACTTGATAAAACCCAAGTCTTAATTATGCTATTTCCTTGATATTATGCTACAAGATGCCCCAGAATGAATCATAGCAGAAACCCCAGACACTTTCTTAAAAACCTATGATGAAAAAGAGTTCTTACTACTTACTTTACTTACTAAAACTTTCTTTTCTATTTTGATGTTCCCAGAGTGAAAAAAATAATCTGATTAATGTTTCCTTTCAAGCTGAAAGTCAGCTTACCTTTTCCTTCATTTTGCCACAGTCATTTCCTTTACTTTCCTTAAAATTATACTGCAGAAGTCTTTGCCCATCAATGAAAGGAGCACTGTACCTTGCCACTTACTTCAACCTTGTTTCTTTAGTACTTTGAGTATAAAGGCATTTTCTGTTGTACTGAAGACTTTCTGTAAGTTCAGTAATTTTATTAACACGATCGCAAGCATTTTACATTTTTGCAGTTACTTGGTTTCACCTGAAGCTTGTTCAAGTTACTTTTATTTGCATATTTCACTTCTTTGATAGAGTATCAGGATCAATGAACACACAGGAACAGATTCTGGTTTTAAACTATGGTGCTGGAAATGTAGATGATCTTCCGCAGGCTACAGTAAATTTAATACAGATTTGTACTGCAGTAACAGAACAGAAACTGATCATTGGCTTCTACAACACCATTTTCCCAATTTGTATTCATCTGGTAAGTTAGTTGCTTGTAACTATGGTAAGCAGATTATATAGGAAACTTTATTAACAAGTAGGGCTTAGATTATAAACTAAATATTATTCCCCACAAAACCCTAACATGGGCTTATTACTATCCTTTTAGCACGCAGAAAGCAAAAGCTGTTTCTGTTTTTCAGCAACAGTATTTTCCTGACTCCTGTATCTCCTTAAAACATGTTATATATGTGATGAACAACTACTTGTTCTACAAGCAAGTAAATGAAAAGTAGAATATTTCATTATTATGAAGGAACAAATTAAATAAAGGGGGAAATGTCACTGAAAAAACACCTCTAAAATAATAAAATATGCTTATATAGTCTTCTGTGTAATACACAGTTCTTTCTAAAGAGACTGGGGAAAAATTGGACTAAATACAAAGTTAAACCCACAAAATGTAACTAAGATCAGATCCAGAAAACAAAGACAAAAATCCTAGGTGAGACAAAAGTCAAATTCTAATTGCATTCTTTGATCATGTGTAAGAATTATTTACATGCAAGCAAGCATACCTTGCTTTATTACTACAACAAAAAAAGGACACTATAGTAGACAATGCCCAGCTTATTATGACTACACTGCAAATAATTAACATTATATGTGAAGCTGAGATACGGAAAAAAGTATTAGATACAGAATACAGAACATACATTAAAAAAAATAAAAGCAAGACTAAGCCAGTAAAAAACTAAGCAAACATCTGAATTATATAGCAACTGTTAGACAATGTGGAGTGTGTTGCAGTAGAGAACTGATGACAATGCACTCCTAGTAAATTCAAACACAAATATTTCTCACAATGACAAAATTGGAAGAGAATAGACTAAAGCTGGCATGACATTGCTTTTAGCCTGACTTTACTGATATTTACTAATTATAAAAAATTACATCTTGTATAAAAGGCTTAAGAAAATAGCTACAGAAAATAAGCAGCTATACCAAATACCCTGTCATTTCCTCCTTCATAAATTGCTATATCTAATCACCTTTCTTCTAAATGATTATTTCCAACTGAAAAGCAGTTAAATGAGAATCTTATATAATTTATGAGTTATTACTAAAAGCGATACATTAGGGCTCCTGAGAATTATGTAAGATTAAGAGACGTGAAAATTCTATTTCTTGCATAGAAATTTACGAGAGAGCTTTAAGAGTGGCATCCTTTGCCAAGAACATTAGCATTCAAGTTAAACCTTCCCTGGTGTGCTTAGCTCATTAAGATTGCCTTTTTTTAAGCGCACATAATGCTAGAAGCAAAACACAAGTCTGGACTCAAACTGCAGGAACATCACCCCTGTCATTTTGTTACCCACTTCTCCCCTTTGCCTTAATTAAAGCTGCACAGAGATGACCTCCAGGTACCTTTATTCTTTTGTCTTCACTCACATCCTTCACTCAGCCTACAAATCTCACCTTACAACCTTCCTTGTTTTCATTTTCATATTTTTTACTTTGCTGCCCAAACTGTTTCGAGTGCCCTTGGCACTCACGCTGCACACCAGGCACTACTGCATGACCCATTCACACCCCTCCTGGGGATTCACCAGTGTGGGTCTGATACAAGAAATAAAAGCCTCAGAAACAATAAACTACTAGCAAAACCAGATCTCTCTGAAACAGCAGCATCCTCTAAACTTTCATGGGGACTCCCTTGTCTATATTTTAGTATATACTACAGATCCCTCAGGGCAAGAGCCAAGTAATTTATGACATAATTAAAAAAAACAACAGCGTTATACCAATTCATTTTTCAAAGAGATATCCTGAGATAATGGTACATATCACTCACACAAATCTGCAAACAATATGCTATCTATCAAAAATAGCTAACTGTCAGTTAAGGCAACCTCCCAGTACCACAGAGGCAGGTCACTCAGTAATCTGGTCTGCTCACATCCATGTTTCACAAATCAACACAGTCAGGGCAGCTGAAGCATCTAATTTACAGGCGTTTAAGGTAATCCTGTTGGTATTTTCTTTAAACACTTCTAGTAACTGTTCTCACCCACTACAGGGTGCAGCAAACAGACTTCAGAAGTCAGCATCCCAGTTGCACGGTGGTAGATACAATGCAGGCCCTAAACATCTGCTTCAGACAACGTGGGATTGTGCCACAACCATGGGTTGGTGGGTGGGTGGGCACTACAGGGCTCCATCCCCAGCACGCACAGGAGAAGACACCCTGGGAAATCAGAGGCCTCAACCAAGACCGAGCTCCCAAGGGAGGGTGCTGCTTCCCAGGACTCAGGCTGCAGGGGGACACTGGCCTCAGAGCGGGAGATAGACTCTGGCTGGGGCACTGCATCACCAGCAAAAAGGAGCTGTGGGAGAAGGTGAAAAGACTCCATAGCATCATGAAGAATAAACAGGACACGAACAGGGTCACCTCAGGGACCCTGCAAAGGTTTCTGGAGAATATTGGGCTAAGTTTCTTCATACAGATACTACATGTGTCTTCTTTCAGAGCTGCCACTTAGGAGTAAGGGAAGAGCTGGTTGGGGATATGATAATCAATGGCAGCCTTGGCTGTAACAACCATGAAACTCTGGAGTAGTGAAGGCAAGTAGAACACAGGCTGTGGGCTTCAGGAAAAACTGGTTGGATCATCAGGGCCTAAAGATGGTGGTTAATGGTTTATACTCTAAGCTGGAGGCTGATTACAAGTGAAGTACCACAGAGGCCTGTGAGACCTATCCAACTTAGTACCTTTACTAATGCCAAGGAGGAGGAGCTGGAACCACACCCCATCAAGTCATGAATGAGGGAAAACTGGGGATGGAGTTGATATGGTTGAGGGTAGGACTGCCATTCATGGGGAACCAGATAGACAGGAGGAACGGCCCACAGGAAACTCATGAAATTCAATGAAGACAAATAAATATTTGAGCACCCATAACAGACTAACACCCTGCAATGGTTCAGGTAGGGGACTGACTGGCTGGAGAATACCTCTGCAGAAAAGGATGTGGGGTTTCCAGTGGGCATCAGGCAAAACATGAGCCAGCCTGGTTAGCCTGCTGTAGACTAACAGCATCAATATGATGTATTTGCTGTATCAACAGGAGCACAGCCAGTAGCCTGAGAGAAGTGATTACTCCCCTTTACTTAGCACTTGTTGGACCACATTTAGGCCACTTTGGGGACCTGAATACAAGACAGACGTTGATAACCTGGAGCAAGTTCAGTGGAGAGCCATCAGAATAGTCAGAAGTTGGAGAACCTGCTCTGGGAGAGGAGGCTGAGGGACACAGGCTCGTTCAGATTGAAGAGGAACTTATGAGCAGCCCCCCTAGTACCTACGGAGAGGTGACTGAGATGATGGAGCCAGGCTCTTTACGGTGGTATACAACAGGAGAATGAGAGATTACAGGCATAAACTGAAACAAGAATCTCTGACTAGGTATAAGGAAAAAAATGTTCACTATGAGGATGTTTTAGGACTGGAACAGATCATTCAGAGAGGGTGTGGAATCTTTGTTCTAAGTGGTTTTCAAGACCTGTCTGGACAAATCCCTCAGCAGCCTGGTCTGAATTCAGAGTGGACCCTGCTTTGAACAGGAGGACGGACAGAAGACCTCTTAAGATCCCTTTCAATCCAATTGAATCTATCTGCAATTAGTATTTTACCTTGGACCAGGAGTTTGCTTTTGAAATGCATCAGATTATCCACACCTATGACACTTCTGCTTGCACTGCAGAGTACCCTAGGAGAACGCGACTTTAACAACCACAGCTCTTTCCTTTTTGAAGCTTTACAAGATTACAAGATTTTTGAGCCCATATCAGAAAACCATATAAACCAATGCAAAGAATATTTTTAGTTTAAAAACAAAACAAAACAAACACCACATTTAAGATGTCTTAACATTAACCTTAACTCATTTTGAAAAATAAAAGCACAGTCCTCTAAGTTCCAATTTGGATTAATCTTTTATGGATTGGATCATACTCCATCTGCTGCTACTTCAGGAAAAAAACCCTAGCTGGTCAGCTCATCATCATATCTAGTATAACACTAACCTCCTTTACAAAACTTAGAGGTAAACCTCCTTCTTACGCAGAACTTACCAATGGCCTTTGTGTAATGTCTGGCTCCAAGTAACAGCTCTGGAGCTCTATACCAGAATGTTACCACAACTGGATCCAAGTCTGCCAATGGCTTCAAAGGTGAGTTGAACAATCTCGCAAAACCCATATCAGCTGGGGGAGAAGGAAGAAGAAAAGAAGGAAAAAAAGAGAAAAAGAACCTTTAAAATTTTAATACAAAACACATCAGTGTTTAACAGTATTGCCAAAAAGCAATCATAACAAAAGCTCAAAAGCATTAAAATTTACAAATGAAAGTTTCTAAGAAGGCAACAAGTTACTCATAACACTAATGGGCCAAATTTATTTAAGGCTAAATTCCATTTACCTCATTTATAAAATGATGAAGGATGATGTTTGACTTTTGTTTTCATCATCATATTGTAAAACTTTACATAACACAGACGCCTGTTTTTTTAAATAGAACTGTAACAGAAACCTGGTTAACTAAAGTCAATAGTAGTAGGCCTCTAACATACATTTTTCTCTTTTATTTTTATGTATGTTTACAAAACTGTGACCCTTTGTGACTGCTATATATTTACCCAAAGTGCAAAACCAAAATGACTGCGGTGTAGATTGTTTTGCACTATTTTTCAAGGTATGTCTCCTACTTGACTTGGATGAATGAACTCCAGAATCAGAAAAAAAGTTTTTAACTGATAATACTGCAATCAGTGAGTCCACACTGTTACAGAGGTATATTTTAAATGTAAGCATTCATTTTATATAACTCAAAAATTCTCTCTAGAAACAACCTTGTAAGTAAAATTAGAAATGCTAGTCGGGAAAGTACAAAATTTGGGTGTATATTCAAAACCACACATTTTAATCCAAGTCTGAAAGTTATCTTTTGCACAACCTCACGTAAATCTTTCTGCTTCCAAAGTTATGAAATGCCAAGTATAATTTTCTTGCAGTTTCCTATACTAACACAAGCATATGAATAAAAAATGGTTAGCTGAACATTTTCAAATACAACAGAAGTCAAAGAATAGAAAAGAGGTTCCAGTATATTACTTCTTTCTTGATGATTGCCACATGCCTTATTAAAAAAAAAGTTCATATCCACATGACTAAGGCTTACAATCTTCACAGACGATAAGATTTTGGATAAAGACCATCACAGTTACATGTGTTTCCCACCTTGACGTCGGATTGCCTTTTGCATAGCAAACCTTTGGACCTCTACAAACATGCGCATTGATGTTATTTATATAAAAATAACTATGAACAAATACAATTTATAAGTAACAATGTTATACTAACTACTCATAGTAGAAGTCAAAAGAACCCCGGCCATAGTCATTTTTCTATGTGCTTATTACTTTGTTTCTTACAGATGCTTTTATCTCACCAAATATCCTTGGCAAGCTTTATAAATGTCTAATAATATGTTTGGAATCTCTTAAGCTTGTAAACTCAGTGAATAGATTTAAAATTGAACTAGACATTGTGTATATATATAATCAAAGAATAATGAAGATTTGTTTCTCTCTTACACTGAAGATGCACTTTTTTTAAGTAATGCCTTAGCTGTGCAATTAAATTTTCTCAAAACGTTTACCTATTTTGACTCTTCCTCTTTCAGGACCTTCACCCATTACCAGAATGTTTGCTGGTTTCTGGAAAACAAAAAGCAGAATATTTAGTTGACCAGCCTTTGATGATTATCTTCAAGAATAATAAACATATGTACATTTATTTTATAATGAAAACATTTCTACAAATACCCTTAGAAGTGTAAAATTACCATACCTTTATGTTTTCCTGACATTTAGTTTTTATCCCTAGTTACCAATTACACCATTAGAAAAATCACAAAGTACTTTGACATTTCACAGTAAGAAATGCAATCTTTAGTTTAATTTGCATTTTCCGCTTTTACCAGAATGATCATGTTCATTGGCAAGACTGTCTCCTACAGGAAAATTTTAGACCAGGCTAACATTTATGCTACACGTCAATAATCTGGCAAGAACTACTTTTGCTAGTGTAACTTATTGAAAATGATGCCAAATCTTGGTATGCAAATGCATAGATGAGAGTTGCTTTTGTTGTCATCATATATAACTATATTTTTAGAGCTATGCTTGTTTTCAGGGTATGAATGATAAAAAAACCACATTGGCAAAAGCATTTTTTTCCACAAAGTTGATTTCATGCTATGAAAATTCACTTAAAACAGGAGTAGACAGACAGCTACATCCACAAGCTTTTAACAGTGTAGACAGCAGCTTTACAAGTAGAACAAAACCTTTACAGGCATTTTATGCAATCTGCAGTTCATAACGAACTGCTTGTGAACACCGTATAAAATCTGCACATGACATCACGGCAATTGTTCTGCAATGAGGATCTAGGTTCCCTCAGACATCAATAGTCATTCCTTGGAAGCTTTTCCCCTATTGTGTTAACAGCTGTAAAAAAGTAAACAAGACTGAAAACATTAAGTGATTTGAATCAAGAGATGCATAACAAAGTTTCAAAGCAGAATTTGTGGAAGGTTCATCTGAACGTTATTTAAGATCCCTAATGCCTGAAGAGGTCTGCTCAAGCAGGATTTGTTCAAGAATCTGAAAGAGATATCCAGAAAGCCAACACCAGGAT
This sequence comes from Ibidorhyncha struthersii, assembly GCA_013398815.1. NCBI lineage: Eukaryota > Metazoa > Chordata > Aves > Charadriiformes > Charadriidae > Ibidorhyncha > Ibidorhyncha struthersii. The sequence continues at coordinate 94,178 of VZSZ01000215.1, forward strand.
CTTACTTCATTTCTCAGCTCCTAACATTTCACACTATTTACCTGAAGTGAGACACTCAAACTAGGATTACTAATTAAGTTCAAAATTGCAAATCCTTAGCATTTTTGAAAAACAACCAACCAAAAAAAAAAAAAACCCCNAGAAGCTGTCCTCTCTTCCCACCTCACTCCCAGTGCTAGGCATTGCTTTTTCCCTGGCTCCAGCCACAGCCACTCTTTCCAACCCTGCTCCAGATGCCATTGCCTCTTTTACTTCTCCTTTTCTAATTTCAGGATAATTCTCAACAACATCCCTGATTTCTCATTCCCCAAGATATTTTTGAAACCCTTCAAGAGGGAATATGTACCTCCTTCTTGGAGAATGCAATAGCTATTTTAACTGATCTTGAGGAAACGCTCACCAGCAGATCTAGGAAAGATAAAGATGATGCTTGCTTTTAGCTAATTTTTAATGATAATGAAATCAACACTTCAAGGCAACTGGTCAAACTCCGGTTTTACATTTATGTATTGCCCTGAATTTAATATTCTGGAGAACAGATCAATCTCACTCTGCATATTCAGAAATCAGGCAGCAAAGGAAGTATGCAAGTTTGCACCACACTTTACCTCTTTTAGAAATCACATAGCTAAAATTATCCCAACCAAGACAGCAAAATTCCATTTTCCTTGTTGGAATTCTTCCTTAAATCCTGCCTAGCAACCTTGATTGAAAGTTGAGTATGAATCAAAAACACTTCAATAGAACTTTAGATTCAGGATTGCATTTTAGGCACTATAAAATGCATTTGTCACATTAACAGAGCTGATAAAAATGTAGTTACTGCACTGATTTCTAGATTAGTTTTTTCTATAGAAGAATTATGTTGTAAGAGATAAACTGCATAACACCAGGAGATGTACTAAGATAAAATTTAAAATCTAAGCAGATAAAACGTGATGCTCAAAACAAAGTATCTCATAACATTTGTATTTTACCTTTAATATTACAAGATTCTTCAAGCAACAATTTCTTCATGGAAAAAAGTACTATGCTATCTGCTGACATAAACCACAATATTCACAGAATAGTTCAGGTTGGAAAGGACCTCTGGAGTACAACCGCCCTGCTCAAAGGAAGGTCAACTACAGCAGATTGCTCAGGCCTGAGTCCAGTTGGGTTTTAAACATCTCCAGAGACGGAGACCCCACAGCCTCTCTGTGAAATCTCTTCCAGGGTCTGATCACTGTAACAGTAAAAAAAAAGTTTCTTCATACGTTTAGTTTATGCCCATTGTCTCTTGTCCTGTCACTGGACAGCACTAAGAAGATTCTAGCTCAGTTTTCTTTACTCCTGCTTATCAGATTCCCCCCCCCGAGCCTTCTCTTCCTGAGACTGGACAGTCCCAGTCCTTCAGCCTCAGAAAGACACCCCTAACCCCTGAGAAACTTAGTGGCCCTGTACATACAGGGAATACAGTAGGAACTTGTCCATTTATGTATTTTTAAGCCAGAATGCTCTGAAGAGATGTTTTTCCATTTAAAATTTAAATCCATACTGATATTTAATCCACTGAGGATCAGAACCCTGCTCAGGCAGCCAGCAGAGAAGCATGCTGATTTATAAATTTACCAGATTACGTATCTATTAGCTCTTGTGAATCTCTCTGAGAGAGTCGTGGTGGGGAGAGAGGGAAAACAAAGGAGGAATAAAGCACAAATACAGAGGCTGGGCAGAGAATGGATTGAGAACAGCCCTGAGGAGAAGGACCTGGGGGTGTTGGCTGATGAGGAACTCAGCATGAGCTGGCAATGTGCGATCGCAGCCCAGAAAGCCAGCCACATCCTGGGCTACATCAAAGAAGTGTGGCCAGCAGGTCGAGGGAGGTGATTCTGCCCCTCTACTCTGCTCTTGTGAGACCCCACCTAGAGTACTGCATCCAGCTTTGGAGCCTTCAGCACAAGGAGGACATGGACCTGTTGGAGCGGGTCCAGAGGAGGGCCACAAAGATGATCAGAGGGCTGGAGCACCTCTCCTATAAGGACAGGCTGAGAGAGTTGGGGTTGTTCAGCCTGGAGAAGAGAAGGCTCCGGGAAGACCTTATAGCAGCCTTCCAGTATCTGAAGGGGACCTACAAGAAAGCTGGATAGAGACTTTTAACAAGGGCATGTAGTGATAGGACAAGGGGTAATGGCTTCAAACTGGAAGAGGGGAGATTTAGAATAAAAATCAGGAAGAAATTTCTCACTCTGAGGGTGGTGAGACACTGGAACAGGTTGCCCAGAGAAGTTGTGGAAGCCCCATCTCTGGAAGTGTTCAAGGCCAGGCTGGACTGGGTTCTGAGCAACCTGGTCTAGTGGGAGGTGTCCCTGCCCATGGCAGGGGGGTTGGAACCAAGTGATCTTTAAGGTCCCTTCCAACCTAAACCATTCTATGATTCCATGAAAGTGTGAAAAATTGAAAACTTAGTCTTATTTCCAAAAGAGCAAGTGCTTCTCCTGAGGCACCACCACCAATCTGGAGATGACAGGCATTTCATGGATGGCATCCTGATGCCTGCAGGATCCCCACTGATCTGCAGACCACTGTCTCAATAACAGTTCACATCGCGGCAGCTTCCTGCAAGATGAGAAGTCTTCACTCAATCCTATTCCTTAAGTCAGAAGGAGAACACACCTGAACTTGCTTCTTATTTCCCACATGAGCAAATTACTGCTCAGTTATCCGCTACTAAAAAGATAAGAACTTTCTGAGTTCCTCTTGATAATAAAAGCTGTTCTGGTTAGGAAAGCATTGTCAACTGTATGTACGCTGAACCAGTTGAAGAGTAACAGTAACCTGATAGGACCCACCTTTCTGAGATAAGACAAATGATATACAGCTCCTGTGCCCGTGAATTTTTATTTAATAAAAATAAACAGCTTCAGAGGAGCTTAAAACATAGGTCATGTGTTTTGTGGTTGTTTTATACAATAATGGCTTAAACACAATAAAGTAAAACTCCTCACCTCCCCAGAGCCTTCAGGATACAGGCCATGCTGAGAGCAACCCAACCCTCATGGAGCAGGGGAGGCTTCCTCAGGGCCTTGCCTAAATGAGCGGCACCAAGGCAGGGCAAGAGAACTTCACATCCTCAGGTATGGAGGAAATTCTTTAGGTTATTTCAGAGGGACTAATTTGGCAGAGATCCTCAGGAAAGTAGGTAACAAACGTTTCCATCATTAGGTAAGAGAGAGGACTGCTAAAGTGAATGCAAACAATTTCTGCTTTTTGGAGAAGGGAGAAGGTGTTAGTCTAATCTCTGGGTATGTAGGATTTTAAGTATCAAAACATTTTACTCTGAGATAGTAACTTAATAGTCTACTATAGAATTACAGTTTATTATGATAGAGTTACTGGACAGCTACAAAAATCAGATTAAAAAGGGGGAAATCAGAAATTAGAAAGCCCCGTACCTCATGTATGTGCAGGCTACATGCAAGTTACAAGTACCAGTCTAGTTCCTGAAAGAAATCTTACTGCTGTCCATGTGATGAAGAAACGGGGTTTTAGGTGGAAGAAAATATGAAGGCCCAAGCAGCTAAGACATCAAAACCTGACACTTAGAGTAAATCCCGTCTCTTCCTGAGAGGACAGGATTTTATTCAAGAAAGTTTTAGAAGTCCTGCTTGAAATTATTAACTAACTCCTTAGTTAGTAAGGGTGAGGTAACTCAACAAAGACTATACTTCTGAGGCAGTTACACCCCAATTAATACCCTCTCTATTTTCCTCAAACTCTCCCCTTGCTGAGAACACAAAACACCAGCTAGGAAGCAAAGCCATGCTGCTGAGTCTCCACCTATCTAGTTGCTATAGAAACAACAGAAACAGTAAGAGTTAGGAGTCTCACATTGAAGATCAGCTATAAAAATGAACAGAGAAATCCCTGCTGAGAAATGTAGTTGAGGTTTGACTGTCTAAAGAATATTTGTAAAAAAGAGCAAGGTCAACAGCAACGAACAACTGGTGCAAAAACCTGAAATGTCTGCAAAAAGGGATGTAGATGGCAATAATTTAATGGGTTCTTTACAAGTAATAAGCATAGATAATGTATTTACTTTTCTACATCAGTGGGAGAGTGGGAAAAAAGCAATTAAGAGATCCTGGTGGGAGAGAAATGAAAATGTTGGGCTAACAAGTATGTTTTCATAAATAATAGAAGTACCATGAATGAGACTCATATGGACATCCATGTTATCTTAATCAATATGCTTCTTATTTAAATATTTAGACAATAGATTAGAATAAAGGTTGAAGGAAAAGAAAACATGTATGGTTTTGAAAGAGCATAGTGGGTCAAAACAGGAACAACAGCCTAACAATAGATGGCAATACTTTTATTATTAATGGTGGTTGTTGTTGTTATCTCCTCAAGTACAGTGGTGACACAATTCTTAAGAGATTTGGTGCAGAATTACATTCCTGTGAGAAAATGTCCATAGGGACATACCACTTTCCATACACCATTCTTTATTGTTTATATCCAAACAAATGTGTTTCCCTTTTGGAATGTATCACTGAACAAAGGATAATCTGAAATTAAGAGGCTTCTATTGTAAAAGCTATTGCAAATCTTTTAGATAAAAGCTCTCCCCACAATTAAAGAAACTGGCTTGTGATGAGGTCAAGTCTCAATTATTTAAAAAAGCAACTGTAAACAGCATAGTGTTGATACATAGATGCGCTTGCAATTCAAAAGCCAAAAACAAGAGTAGTGGTGATTTCGTCTTAGCTTTTAGCACACTGCTACACAAAAGACAAAGGTCCTAAATGAGACGGTGTTCCATGCCATGGGCACTGCTCAAAAGACCACTGAGCCTTTAAGTTCAAGATCAAGAGGGAGCTGCAGATTGTTCATAGAAATTTGCAAACAAAGCTTTTGCTCTTCTCATCCACAAGGAAATGTAGGCACTTTCCTGCCTTAAGTCAATGCTATTCAAACCCAGACATTGTTTTCAGATCAATATACTGGCACACTGGTACTAATGCTTTTGATGACAACTGACCTAATGAACGCAGGATTTAAAAAAGAAATGATTCTAAGAAGATTTTATTATGCACTGCAAACCTCCAAATCATTATCCCTTCCATTCCCATTACTTCCATATATTGAAAACTGCATAGAAAATTTGTTATCATCACTTCCCTCTCCTTTTTTAGAAAACTGTTTGGTCAACATTTTTCCGATACTGAAGCACTAGACAAAAGTATACCATATAGAGTAAAATATCTTCACATCTGCTTCTCTTTACAAGCCTTTCATACTGTGAACTCATATTAGAGTCACTGCTCTGATTACACAGCATCACTTTCAACTTTTTTTTTTTCAGCTGTTATCCTTAACTTTACAAAAAAGACCTATCTGATTTTTATTTTTTGGCCTAGATTTTGTAAATCCATGCAATTTTCTTCTACTGGTTCTCTACTCTGTTAAAATGATTGACCTTGCAAAGCAATATCATTAACAAATCCCACCCATATATTTATCATTTAATTCAAATCAATGTTTCTACAGATATTATCAAATTGAGCAAGGCCAAAAATAAAGCTGATTACTACAGCCCATGATCTAAAAAGGCAGTAAAATCACAAGGAATGCACAATGCTTTGAAACAGTACATCATTCAAATGAAACAAAAACTTGTTTAAATCTAGACAGGAGGGAGAAAAAACAGAGGCAGACACATTAAGCAAATATATGGCAACACAGAAAGCAAAGTACCACAGAAGGCTTTTACAGCTAAATTAAAAAAAAGTAATAATCAGTCCAAAAGTTTTTGCAATAAAAAATGAAAATACAAAAAAATGCAGACACGTAAAATTTTACAGCTAAGTGTCACCATATTGTTATCTTTAAATCCAAAAGTGTACTCGATTATCATCAGAGGAATATCAGTGACAACAAAAACATTTTCAAATGTATTTGTAACATGTAGAAAACAAATTTAACACATATAACCATATTTATTAATATGATAATAATACACACATGGTAAGAATTTTTTTTGTCTCCACCCTTACTTCCTATAAAAATAACTTTAAAATGAAACATACACAGAACTGATAAAGACATGGAAGTGCGTGCCAGTTTGAGAAGAAAAAAAAAATCTTTTGCATAATTCTGAGAGATGGAAACTAAGTATTCCATCATAAACCACGGTGTCAGATTATGTTAGAAATTTATGTATTTCACAGCTGCTGAACTGATATGGTCAAAAGAATCATTAATTCCAGATACCAGAAATTCTAATAGCAACCAGAAGTGTGGAATTTACCTCAAGCTCTGGAACTGATGGTAAGTAGCTAGAAGTAGGAACAAACTGTACAGAAAATATCTGAAATATTTCTTTGGAATGCCTTAGATAAAGATTTTGGTTAAACACATTCCTTGCCTTTATCTGTTACATGTTGAGAGGGGAAACATACTGTTTTCATATCGAAGCTAGCTATCAAAGAAATTATTTCATGTTTCTGTATTATTATAAAACTTCTCCATGCACAGAAAGCAAAAGAAAGCAGAAATACTAAAACTATGCCTACAGTGCAACCATAGATCTGCGCATATTTAAAAAAAAAAGTCCCTGAGATAAAGTTTAAGATTATCTAGCCTACAACAACAGCAAAGATGTGACTACGCAGGCTTCATTACAGACTGATTTAAACCAGCCCATGACTCCGGATACTCTCTGGGGAATCAGTCAAAATTATACAATGCTTTGGGCTGGATGGGACCTCTGGAGGTCATCTGGTGCTCAAAACAGGGAGGTCACCCTGCTCAAAACAGTGCCAACTTCAAAGATAGAACTGACTTGGAAGCTGCATCAGGTTGCTGAGCATCATAACTCAGGGAGCTGCAATTCTCCAAGGATGGATGTTCCTCAGTCTTTCTGGTGGGCAACCCCTTGCACTGTCTGACCACTCTTACGACGAAAAATTGTTCCCCATCACCTAATCAAAATGTCTCTTGGGGAAACGTGTCCCTGTATACTTTCCTCCTTCCTCTGCATACCTTTTAAAATGGCTTAATCTTCTCTACAACCTCTCATTAAGCAGCTGAAGTCCACACTGAAAATGCTGCATGCTGCTGAATGCAGTGGCAGTAAAGTTGACGCACGCAAAGCTGTCACTGTCACCCTGTTATACTCCTTATTGCACCTTTGGCTGAATGGTTACACAGCTACGTATTTAACAACTGGAAACACGTATTTGAGATGACAGAGTCAGCGTAGAAGCCCAGACTCTGAAACACACTACAAATGTATTTTACCATGGGAAAGAAAGACCTTATTTCCCTCCACTCCCCCAGTTTTACCAAATCACATATAATCATATACAGACGAACTACCCAGTACGTTCAAGTTGCCATGCCTTTGGTTACTCTCATATACAACCACCCTTATGATAATGAAATCAGTAGTCAGGTAAAGTATTCATTTCTCTCTTTTACTTCATTTTTCACAGGTTGGATGTTCTCGAGAGGTAAATAAGCACATACCTCAACTGACATTAATTCTTTAAATTCACTCCCCTAAGCCCTACCCAGGCACTCCCCCAAAATGGCCAAAACATCTATGTTCCTTGTCAGAATGCTCTGCTTCAAAATCAATTTGAAACAATGGCTTCTTAGGCCACCACTAGAAAAGATATGCAATTTATAAATTCAAGGTGTTTGATCGTTGTTGAAACAGGAAAAGACTGTTCACCAAACTCTATTCCATGGTTAATCAATGGATAATATAGTTGCAATTATGTCACTGGAAAATGGACTGCAAACACAAGGGGAATATGAAATAAGAGTAATCACAAGAAGATAATATAATTCTGGGCTACATAAAAGTTCAGAAATGAAACAATCTTCCTTTCACACATCATTTCTTTCAGGTTTCTTATGGCTGACAGAGCATTAAATTACTGCAAGACAAAAATGAAAACTCCAGATGACTTTGGATGTCAGGCATTGCTTCTATTATAACAATCTCCACAATGTACTAGTGCACCACTGGTTTCACCCCAATCAATGACAATGCAGTTCAAGTGAAAAAGAAAAGAATGAAAAAACCCTCACATTAGGAGAATGCCAAAACATTTGACAGAAATTAAATTTTATGTTGCTATGCAACATTATCCAAAGCATTCTAAGTTCAAATATGCTATTGCAGCGAAGTGTTACATGCAACCTTGAGAAGGACAAAGAAGGGGGAAGATGGAAACAAAGAGAAAAATATGACCATAAATTATCAATGAAAAAGAAAATGTCATGGAGCAAATGTTTAAATAATACACTGAATTCTCATTGTCCCTGGGATTTTCAACACATTACAGTGCACGCTCTAGCAAAATTCCATGAAGCTACTCAGCAACCATCTAGGGCCTTGTCTTTAGACCTTATCTGGGCTCTTTGGGAGCACCAAATAGAGCACGGGACAAGACAGATTGCTCAACCTCTGCTGCCCCATTTCTGAGCGGTGCAGATGTGCAGGCCCATCGTGCACGGGAACAGAAGCAAGACTCACCTCAGAAATAATTTGGAAGAATTTTCTGCTTCTGAATATATTACAAAGAGGAAATGGAGAAATAAATTTCACTTCATAAAAGTACAGTCAAACTCTTCCTCTGCTGAGGCATCAAGAGACATCCTGAATCCCCCAAGATCCTGCAGTCAAGCCAAGTCTATGCATCTCTGCCATCAAGTCCTTATTAGATATTCTTCACACATGATCTTTACTCAGAACAACTACCCAAAGGCAAATAAACTAAGAAGATATTTGCATGTGTGAAACATTACAAACACTACCACTTTCTTCACCTTTTTAAAGGCAAAAAGCTAGGAGACAGCAAGTCTGACAGAACACTAACATGAGAGAGCCTACGACTGTACTAAGCTTGGGATTAGAATTTGAGAGGAGGGGGAAACCAGATGATGAGATTCTCATGTGTTCCTGCTGTTGGAACTCTTTGCTTATTTGCATTACTTTGTTTCCGTTACAGCAGCATGAGATTTAGACACCATAATTGCTGTATCTGGTAATTCTTTCAGTTGCAGCACTAAATTCCACCATCGCCAAATCCCAGCATTTGTTTTATATGATATTCTGACTACTCCTCCTGGTTTAGTAGGGTTATTAAGAGAGGAGGATGAAGCCTCTATCCAATCACAGGACAAATGACTGAAACCGAGCCTGCTGACACTGCCATAAAACATTTTGTTAATTGCCTTTCACAAAGTATCTTTGGCAGTAAAACTCCAATACCTCCATTCCCCAGAGAGTCTGCTAGAGTCAAAGAATTAACAAAGCTTTTCTGACTGCAATAAATAATATAGTACCAAACGAATAGTTCTAAGTGTAACCCATTTTCATTACAAACCAGCTTCTGCTTGGATATCTTAGATTGACCGAATTAGGTTGAAATAATAAAAGCCCTTTAATGGAAATTTCAAAGGAGGAAAAGAATAAGAAAAAGGTAGCATGCTTACCTAGAGAGGCTACTTCCATGTTAAGTGGGTCTTAAGAGTCCCTTTATGTCTGCACATGGACATGGGAATATAGCTTAAGGGACTCAGAACTATGGAATACGTTTATTTCATTATTATTATAGGATAGAAAGTTTTGGTAGGATTTCGAAAAGCAATACGTTGAGTTTTACAGGATTTTAACAATCAAAGCTTTATGTCAAGTAGTATTTCATATTATTTAATTAGCTCCTGTCAGTTTATTACATATATTATTTTGCAGCATTAAGCTACATTCTTTATCCACTTTTCATATATGCTCTTTTCCTATGCTTATAATCTCAAGGGAAAAAAATATGAGGACCCATCTCTCCTCCCCGCTTCTTTCATGCTGAGTCTAAAGATTAGATTGTCTAATCTTTATATGACCAATTTAAATGTCTGTTATACTGTAGCGTCAACTTCTCTTTTGCATGGAAATAACTTACAACGTAACTCCAATCTTTCTATAGTCCTTTGCAGAGTATGTTCTTGAAGCAAGCTCTTGGCTTCCAATATATGCAGGAATAAGTTACATGTCCCGTTCTCACCATGCTTTGTCCAGCAGATCAGTGTTGAGACTTCAGGAAGAAATTTTATCACCCTACTACAAGCCTTGATGACTACAGCAACGCTAATTGGGATTTAACAGTCCAGCAGACGATAAGGTCTCAGACTCACCATCCAGTTACCACGTTTCTAGATGACTTACTGATGTTATCAGTTGAGGCAGCACAACCTCACATGGCTTGCAGTGGAAAAAAGCCACTATGGACCACAAAGTGAGCAGATGCACAAAGTACCACTGCTCAGCTGACACATTAATTACAAAGGAAGTTAAGCAAAACTTACCCTTTAAAATCCATCCTAACAGAAACTTTCACTAGTTTATCACCATGCCTCTGCTCACACCAGGCCCCAGATAAAAATCTCTCTCCATCTCTCAGTCAGTTCACGCTGAAGATACTCACTCACTCCTCAGTTTCCTGACTTCTGGGGAAGCCTATTCAGGCTCTGATTTTTAAGGAGCTGAGCACCAACAGCCAGGTTCTTTAGCAACAGCTATATTTAAAACCCAGTCTTGTATCATGAAGTTGGAGAAAACTGATTCTCCTAGTTTCCACCTGGAGGTTGTCCCAAGGTATCTCCGTCTGAATGAGCAGGTTATGGAGTTTTAAAAGTAATCGGTATATGGGATCTGCCTGGGGCATGCTGCAACTGCAGTAACAAATGCTCCATATCTCATTTCCACTGTTATTCAGAAGCGCAACTGTTTCACAACATGAACCAGGAGAGCAGAATGCCCGCATCATCTCAAGAGCTGTCCTGCATCGTGCAATCCCACCGCTGCACAACTGTGCCCCTTAAAGCAGGGCTCCCCGGGTTGCTGGTGTGCTCTGCCTCCATGCCAACAGCCTGCTCCAGCTGCTCCATCACGGCTGGGGCTGCAACCCTTCCTTTGCATCGAAAGGCGCTAATGAGATTTTATAAGGCAGTGAACGTAACAGAAGACACAGCAAAACTTTTTCTGATATCCTGCCATACCAATATTCAGTGTCAGGCTTCAGTATCACAAAGTTAGTAAAAGACCAACACGATACAGTGATCCTCTTAAGTCTTTTTGTTCTACATGAAAATAGCCTAAAAAGTCAGGTCGAGGTAACAAAGGATATGTTTAGAGATAGACTGAGAAGTTACAATATTTATTTATATTTATAAGAGATTTATTCATTACCTGCCAGTTTTAGATACTCCCCCACACAAATGAGATTAAGAGATATTAAGTAGCACATCTCTGTGTGTTTATGTTAACGATGTGTTTATATTGTTTCCCAATACAAAGTAGATTTTAATGTATGCACTCTCCACAAAATGTAGAATACTACTGTGTTCCCTTTCTGCTCATTTTATCACTAAATGCTATGGAAAGGAGCCTAGTATTCAGCTGGCAGTCAAATTTTTATGGTATTCCTTCTGTCGTACAAGCGCCAATCTTCATTACAGCACAAACCCAGTCTGACAATAAAGGTCTATAGCGTCTAGATCTGACTGAAGAATCAAAGGTCTAATGCTTAAATCAATAATAATTCAGAATTACCAACATCTCAAAACAATTTGAAACCTTCTCATTAAGACAATTCTACAGATAAATTAAAGGTCATACGTGCTTAAGCAGATTTTCCACCAATTTAAAATAATATTTTAACAGGCCGGGCAGGAAGAAGCATAAACTTTCAATCTAGAATGTACTTTTGTTAACAACCACAAACAACTGAAAGTTATAGATCTAGAATACTGCTATTCCAAACACGAATGACCACTACCTACGCAACAACCCAATTCAAGTATTTTATTGTTTATTTATGCAACCCTTCTTGTACACAAAGGGCAGAATGGGTAAAGCGCCGAACAAATGGCTGCTGCTTTGGAGAGCTGGAGAGGCCAGTAGAGCAAGAAGGCACAGGAGCAAAGGCAAAGTGTCGCACGTCGCGTAGGGAAGAAACCGCAACTGTACAGGCAGGGCTCAGGGGTTTGGTGTCAGGGTGGGAGAGCACTTGGAGAACGGTAACCAGAGAGGTTCTTTCAAGCAAAGACTGTCCCATAAAACACCAGTGTTGGCAGGAGCAAGGGACAGAGACCAAGGAAGTGTCTGCAGCCACAGGCAAAGCTTGTGGAGGCTGGGAAAGGGATATGAGCAACGGGAAAAGAAATGGCTCGGGATACAGAGACTGAAAACTTGAACTTGGTTCAAGAAAAAAACTATTTAAAGTTAAGAATTAATACGCCAATTAAAAAGTTATGGAGACCACAAATTATCTTTTAAGAGTCTCAAGCATTTATCCCAGTTTCTTAGCTGCTCTGTGTACACTCCAAGATAGTTAAGTTTTCCTGTCTTGGAAAATAGAAATATTTTTGTTTCACAGACACCACAGTATTTACAGAGGTTGATAAATATTGATTTTAAATATATATTTTTTTAACATTAAAAAAATTACACTTTGTAGAACGGCATTTGTGTTTTAGGATCAACAGTCACAACCTAAGACAAGCTGGAAGCAAAGGCTGTAAGTACTGTTATGTACCCTGCCCTCTCGGGCACGAGAAATATTTTTCCCTACCCATAACTGCCCCTACCATTTCCAGGTTTTCACTCAGAAAAACCTCACTTCCTTATCCAGAAGAGTCCTTCTTTCTGCAGAATACTTTGCAGCCGTTCCATTTCAAACCAGCACCTCCAAAATTTCAAAATAAAGATCCTGCAGATACTGAGGCAAAGCATGGTAGACACAACTAAGGAAGATTCATAGCTTCACAACACTATCACTTTAGAGCTGTGAACACTGCTCCCTCCTTTCCACCTATGGATCTCTTACTAGCAACGAGATACTGTTTGAGGGTAAAAATTTCAGAAGAGTTTAGGCATTCTTGAACCTAAAAACCACATCCACTGAACAGTCATGGTTACATTCTTAGTACTTGCTATAGGCATTTCCATGTGCAGAGTAACACATTTGAAGTAGCCTTAGAAAGTTGTGCAGCTAGATGAACATATCAATTAGGTTAAGTGAAAGTCTGAGTCGTCAGCACCTCCACTAACATGCGGGTAACTGCCATGGGCACACTCTTATCGTGTGGTATCTTGCAGTAAGCACTAAGCAACTTGCTCCTTTTCATGAAGGAATAAAGGTATTTTATTTACTGCAGGATACCGCTGGTAAAGGTGTGCCCACAGGCAGGTACAGCAGCTAAAGGGTTTCAAGTTCATATTCTCACCTGCACTCACAAGAAAGTTGTCTCCATCAAGAAAACATACTTATACTCTGACCTGCAAGTCTCAGATGAAGAGGTTGCTCAGTTTAGAGGCCACGCGTATGATAACTGAGCTGTAGCAGAGCAGCAGAAAATCTCTCTAGACTAATAATGAGTTTATCCACCTGCCCCAATTTCTTACTGTGTTTACAAAGTCAACAGAAGATTGAAGCAATGACTTGTTATCAAATTAATGATTATTCCATTAAGGCTTCCATAATATTTATGGCAGCTTTCCAGCCCTCAAATTTAAAATAACCCAGGTAGGATAAAGAAGAGTGTTTGTATTGAGCATATTCAACATAGTGACTTGAACTGTTCATAGAAACCAGTACAGTTTATTAAAAGCGGCACAGGAGCTAGTAAAATGTTAATCTCCTGTCCTAAAACTGTCTTGATTTGTGAACGTAAACAGAAGAAAAAAAATATGTTGGAAGAAGCAATGAAGACAACCAGAACAGAAGAATTTAAACAAAAAGCAAGTCATTTCTTCGTTTCCTTTCTTCAGAAGTGTATGAGAATCTTTGGGGAAAAATTAAACATTAAAACATTAAATATATTTATTTTACAATATTTAGTGTAAGGTACTGATACAACATAGCATTTCAGATTCTAAAGTTTGCTTCTGTAGTATATTGCTAGCATCTTTCACTACCTAATAAAAATGCATCAAAAGATAATTATGTTAACAGATGCTTTCATGAACAAATACATTAGGTATTAGTATTACTTGTCCTCATTAATGCAAACCAAAAAGCAGTTCTTGGCAGGTTATAAACAGGTGGTGCTTAAATATTTTAGGTAGCCAACTTAAGACAAAGTGTGGGAGTTTGATCGTTAACTGCTTTTGAAGATTAGGCTCTTTCCAAATGACATATCCAGCACAAAACCAAAAAATAAAAATCATTAAGTCATCTTAGAAAAAGTTAACCTAACACGCTACCATTTATTTATTTACTTATTAACTTGTTCATGTCTCTGGAATTATTTGCAACACTTTTATAGTAGTTCTATAGTAAGCATCAAGACCACTCTTATACACAGAATTGACATTGCTGTACAGTATCTAATATCATGTGGAAGAGCTAATTAGTTATTGACTTGGAATGCCTACAGCCAGTTCTCAGCATCAACTATTAAAAGGTTTTTCAATCAATCACCAATCAAGGCAGATTCGGAACGGAAGTCTGTGGTTGAAGATTTTCTGACACATTTACAAACTTGCCCTGCAAAATAACAGCGAGTTAACTAATCATGATATGGGATCAGCTTAAAAAAAACTGTAAAAAAAACCTGTAGTGTGTAATACATATACTTCCAGTAATATAAATAACAAACTTTCTGGAAAGTTTAATTTTTGTGTGGTTCTTTTTTCAATTTTTAAAGTGTAAGGACAAAAAGTGATCTGCTGTTAAAAAAAAAAATAAAGCCCGCCAAACCCAAAATAGATAAAACCCCTCTTCTTATTTCATAAAGGATTTTCCCAATAATCTCCAAATGCTTTACAAGAATTATATATAAACTAAGACATGTGAGAACTAGACTGCAATAGCTTAAACATACACAACCACGAGCACACTATTCATTTTTAAAGCTACTAACGGAAGTTAAAAGCTACAAGGCATAGGGAAAGAAGATTTGGTACATCTAATTTTGGGTGGGGAAACACAGAAAGGCTGTTTTGGGAGGCAAAAGCCTTAAGAAAGCCAGTCTCAAAATCTTTTGTGAGGCAGAACCACTACAGCAGGGATCATTACCAAATTCAGAATCTAAAGACCCTTAGGTTTTAATGAGTCTATGAAGTTTTTGAATGAGTATGGTACTTTTAACAAGACACTAAAATAAAGGAGGGTCACTTCATCTGGAATGAGTGAGCTTTTCCCCCTGTGCCGGTCCAGGTATGAAATGTAGCGTTCTACCTGTACCAGCCACTGCAGAGCTCAAACTTGCGAAGGCCAAAGGGAGGAGCAATAATTAAGGTTGCGAAGATGAAGAAAGAGGAGTATTTCAGAAAAGTCAAAGCTGAGTCAAGGTTATATGAGTAATGTTAAAGAGATGACAAAAGGCAGATCAACAGATATGGGAACGTGGGCAGAGGAGCAGGAAGTTGGAAGCAAATGAAAGATTTGTGTCAAGAAAGAAAACAGAGAAGAGTTGTGAAGATGGCTCTACGTGCCGAAAACAAAATCTGAAACAGTTCAGAACTAATTATAATATTTTTCCATTCAACAATTATGCCCTTTTTAAAAATGAAAAACAACCTGCACAAACATGCAGTGGCTGTGAGATACCGCCAATTCCTGAGAAAACATTGTGATTCATGCCAAAAACATGAGCATGTTAAAGTGTGGCAGGTCAAGCTGTCCTATTTTTTTTTGTATTTTTTTTTAAATTAAACAACTCCAAACACATAGTACACTTTCAAAGACAGACATGATTGTCCTTGCTATAGCAAATTTGCCCCAATTTACTAGGAAAAATGTCTATGTTTTTAGCGCTTGAGCTTTATGATTTACCTAACTGTTGATGCTGCAAACAAGTCCTTGGACATTCTCACAAACCATCAAGTGCTTAAAATGCAAATAAACTCCCTGTGGGAATTTTTACTTTTCTTTTTTCTAACTGCATAAATAGGCTAGGCACTCAACTCCTGTTCCTCAAAGCCAGATTATGACTTTTGAAAAGCCTACTGTGCAACAAAATACCTTTGAGAAAACCCCTAGCTTTCAAAACATACCAGAGCACTTTCTACTCCCTTACTCTGTCCCATGTTTTGTATATGCTATGCCTATCAACTGAAATTCTCCTCTACAGTTGCAACATCCATTTTGAAAATGGTCATGTTACAAACTTAGGACAAGGGTGAAAGTCTAGGATAGTTTTATTAGAAGCAATAATAGCTTTAATCCAGATTTAATGGCTGTACTGTCCCTACTATTAAAAATCCAAAAGCTATCAAATCATTTGACAACTTGAAATCTAATATTAATAACATGAAAAGGGATACTGACACCCCCAATTCTGAACACAATTTTTTGTAAGACTGCAGTGGTTCTAGCATACTAAAGACTGAAGACATGCACTGTACCCAAAAGGTTGAACTGTTCCACAAGTTCAATATAAGCTTACCAGTCAGAAAAAAAAAATACCATACAGTCATTATTATATCAACACTTTAGTTACCAGCATTTTAATGAAATCATCCTCAGAAACAATGTAAGGCACGTGGAAATTAACACAGTAGCTGTCCAGTTTTAATGATGGCAATTTTACCCAGTCTCATTAAGCAGTGAGCTATCAAAGGACTACGCGTTTTCTGCAGGATAAAAACATGCAGGTGAGCAGTTACTACAGAGCAACTAATGCAGAGTAAATCCACACCCTAGACTGCCTTGCTGTAACTTGTTCACGTAGCCATATTCCCTGCTTTAGTTTAAGTTTTTCAACTAAATTAAATTAAAAATACCTAAATACAGAAGAAGGGTTCCAACTCGTGTGCACCAAGAAAAACAGCTGTACAGTTTCAAACGTTACTGCCTCTAGCAGTCCACACTGTCTCTCCACTGGAGATAATCACCCAGACAGCAGGCTGTTGCAGTGAACAGGCTCCTCTGTCGTGGCCCTCCAGCCCACTTTAGCACCTCAGCAGGAATAAATAGACCGTTGTCAAGGCAAAAGTTAGCACCGGGACTGCAGGTTGGAACAACCGCAGCAGAGAAGCACATACGCATCACTGACTGCGTGGTACCCAGCATTGCCTCCAGTGCAGCAGAAGGCTGGGCAGCCTGAGGCAGCACCACTTCGCAATGGCACCACTAAATCGAGCGCAACTCAGTTTTCAGACACTCAGAATAGCCACAAAGAAGTTTAACACAATTTAGTTAATTTATTTCAACAGTTAATGCAGACTTTCCTGAGTGTTCCCATGTACACCACCCCGGAGAGAGAGAAAGGGAGAGATTAGCATCTAGTATTTTCCCAGTGAAGCAAAAAGAAAAAAGTCTCAAGTGAGTAGAACTGTGGGGATCAGCATTTCGGTAAACTACAGGTTATAAAGAGATATATATTCCTATAGACAAAGATAAGCATCAAAAGTTCCACACCGCAGGAGGAGAAATAGCTTGAAAATGAGATAAACTAGAAAACAGCTTGATTTGTTTACCATTTTTTCAAACTTAACACATCACTCGCAATAAACACTCAGGTATTTTTACGTTATATAGAAAAGATGACTTTTAAGTTCCCAACAAGGTTCCCTGCTACTGCAAGCCCTTCCCATCCCACTACTTAAGCTGGCAGCAAAGAACAGCAGCTCCCCACCACAGCAAGGAGACACGCACAGAGAAGTAAGCTTCCAAGTAAATCTTGCATCCTAGCAAACAGCGGCAGTCAGCCAGCCACGGCATATGTATTTGCCTACAAATTATTTGCAAAATTATTATACTATCCAGATAATCAGAATTTCAAGCACACACATTACCCAAAACCTAAATGGGTCTGTGATTCTCTTGGTTTTAACTATCAAGAATTCAAATTAACGTTTACTTGATAAGCAATCAGTTTTAGGGCTGAGATTGGAACTCACATCCTGAATTTTAAGAAGTAAAAACAACTTTAACATCCCATTTAAGACACTTAATTTCAGCTGAGCTGGCAAACAGCTAATCATACTCGCAGTTCAACAGCCACAAAAATAATTTTCATAGCATTAGAAGTCAATATCAGCTCATTAAAATGTAAACTACTGGAGTTTGCACTTAATTCATACTTCTAACAATTGTCATTCACAACTGTTACATCAAAAGTAACTATATGAAAGGTAAATCAAAGTAAAAATGTACAAGCGTGTTTCATGGATTAAAGAAATATGCAGAGCAGAAGACGCATTTGTGAAAAACCCACTCTTTGGCAACAATTACAGCATAAGACAAAACAGCTCGAGTAGCTGAAATCCCTCATGCCAAGGGGAATTTCAGGAATGCAAAATATTGTCTACAGAATTACTTTCTTAGACATGAGCTATACTTGAGAACACCAGCTACAAAGAACATTATCACACTAAGTTTTGGGATTTGGGCTCAATATTTAAGCTAGTAGAATAAGGAAGCTTAAACTCCTAGTACCACATTACTTTTATTACTATTTTGATTATTTTAGGGGTTTTCTTTTAGGTAAAACTCAAAAAAAAAAAGGAGTTAAATAGATATAAAGTAAACTAATACAAAACTAACCAAAATTTATATTCAACATTTATTATACCAGTAAGAGCCAAAGCATCACAGAGGGGGGCTAGGTTGGAGGTGGGAGGGAGGGGTTGTTTGAGAACGCAAAACCATAATCCCAATATGAAAAACATTTTTCAGATGCCATCAGCTTACTTAAATAGAATAAAAGAGTTTTCACACTGTTTTTTACTACTTTACGAAGTAGCACAGGAAGGTTACTGAACTACTGGGGAAGCACTTCCACAACCCACTGAAAGGAAAAACCAGAAGGTCATAGCGAGTCATGCTCTAACACCACCGAGGCACTGAACAAAGTGCAGTGGGGGTCTGTCAAAATGTCTATTATATATTCACATGGGCTTTAGCTTCCAGAGGTCAGGAAAACAACAGAGATGAGAAAGAACAGCTAAAAAAAAAANTACAGAGAACTGTATGTTTAAGACTGACTACTTGCACTTTGACAAGCCTTTCTTGTCTGGAAGTCTTCGTTGCTTCACTATTTATAATATTATTCACTGAAAGAATATTATAAATATTTTTACCAGTGGTCCAGACATGCTGAAGGTTTGTTCATGGATTTATTAAAATTGCTTGAAAATTTAATGCCAAGGTGTTTTTACATGAAATTCAGAAAAACAAGACTACCATAATCCTCCCTAAAGATGTATTCGAAGACCTAATGCCCCGTTTCTGAGAGGACCACCTCACCTGGTCACCTCACAGACTGTGTAAAGGATTCCCTTGACTTTCTTTAACTGACACAACTGTGGTATTTGGTCTTATAACTACAGCAAGGCCAATGATTTCTGAAACATTAGCCAGCAACCAGAAGAGATGGAGGCTGGAGAAGACAAAGAGGCCCTGAGATCAGCCGTAAGCAAAACACCAGCTGATCAGTCCTTTTCTGCAGCAGTGCCAGTTTCTTCGACAAGGTTCACACACAACAAAAGTGAGGAATAAACTAACATCCTTTGTTTGTCACTGCAGCTTCCTGGATCGCTGATCAAAGATGCTTCATTTAAATGCAAGACAATCCGCAACATTATTGCACCATCTTAGCAGAGCCATAATAAACATAGTATGCTTGCAAACGAAGAGACACGCACAAGAGAAAGCGCAAGCAACAAGAAAAACAAATGCAGTGTTTTTATTTTTTTCTTGATTATATGTTGTTCTATTAGTTGTCTTCACTGATTTTAACATACTTCTTTTAAGCTTCATTAATTTCTACTACTATAAATACAAACATGTCAACAACGCAGTGCTGACCCTTGTAGCCTTATTTAGAAGGGGCAATGAGTCCAAACAGAAATAATCTGATAGACACACTTGTAGCCAATCCCATTACCTCACAGGTACTTTCTCCAAGTCTTTTGTAAAAGAAAAGCTTTTAAAAGCTTCTTCTAAACTTTTTCTTTTTCATTTAGAACACAAAACCCAGTTTGCTCACTCCAAATGGTCAGCTGCACCAATAAGCCAAATAGATCATGTATTTACTAGAAACCTTCATACAGCAGATGGGATCTGAATTGGGGCTATTACAAAAGATGACATTTTCCTTCTGTTTTTTCTGTATCAGGAAAAAAACCCAGAACAAATAAATTCTAGAATTACTTTAATACTTTTGCTTCCTTCTCACCCTTTTTCCATCTCAGGAAAGAGACACAAACCTCACAGCAGCCATATGTCATCTGTTGACTTTAGCAGCAAAACGCAGCCAAAAGAACATTAAATCAGTCCCTTTGTTTCTTCTGACTCATCTGAATTTATATCCAGTCAGGGTTTTATGGGCATAAGCTTGTTTCAGAACCTGAGGTAAAACATTTTTCTTCAACTGTAATTATTTTTATTAGTAAAAATTAATCTACAAACATCTTCTTAGTACTCTTGCCACAAACCAAAAGGTATGCATTAGTCAGTCTTGGAAAAATTGCTGTTTCCATGTACTCAATAGAGGTAATACTCTGTGCACGTCTTCATAAACTTTCCTAAATCATGTGAAGATTAGTTTTTACAACTGAAGGAGAAAAGCAAAGTTCTGAGTAATGAGAAACACACTATTTTTGAGTAGGTGCCCCTCAATATACGCCTACTGTTTAAAAAGAAAAAGAGAAAAGGATATGTTGATAAAACGCAGTTTGCTGTTCAGCATATAAAATTTCTAGGTCATTTATCTATCTAGAAGCATATATCCATATAGGCACATGTATAAGTACCCACATACTGTTCTTCCTCAGCAGTAAATAAAAAAGCATACCGTCTCTCTAACCAGATATAAAAGAGTAAAAAGTGTGTTAACCTTTCAGCTAATAAATTCAAACCACTTTCTAAAGTCATCGTGGAGTCTAATCTCTTGAAATACGTAGGTTTAGCTTGCATTTCCCTTCTTTGGGGAAATCTGCAAGCTGAGATTGATCATTAATAAGGTTCTTTGACACTGCCAAGTCCCCCTCACCCCAAAGAGATCATGCAGATGGAATAATAAAGGATTAAGAGGCTCAAACCCATACACAGGTAGGGAATAACAGGAGTTGGGAGTGTGTGTCCGTACACATTCGTGCATCCTTCTCATGCACGCACACACACACGTGGTGACATGGCATGGTGGGGATTACAATTACAGTGTTTTAAAAAAGAGTTTAAAGGAACTGGCAGACAGGTTGACTCGTTATTTATTTATAGGAGGCGCGTGTGTGCCCAAATGGGTGAACAGGGCCAAGAAGCTTTTCAAGCTAGTGCAAAATTACTGGCAGAAGGCAGGACCCAACAGTTCTGCATTCCTACACAGCAGCTGCTTGTCAAGAGAGGGGTGCATGAACCTACGTCTAAATTTACATAAAAATCCTTTTTTAGATTTGCTGGTGAAAGGGGAGTTTCCCACACTCGTAATTTTACATTTTATCTTTCAAACCCACAGTTTAGCTGGCTTAGCAAAATGCAAGTGGGGCATTTAAAAGTCACTTCAGTTCTGCTGCTTTTTAGGTAGCTTTCCTAATTATTTTTTGGCCTGGAAAATCTTCTTGGGAGGGCAAAGGGAGGAAGAAGAGGGAGTAGTTAAATACTATAAGCCAGTAATAAAAAGCACCGAGAGACTTTTCTCATTTCTCAAAGGCTTTGAAATGAAAGCAGAAGTGAAAGGTCAGTATCCACCTAACAAAATTTTAAGAAATTTTCTGGTGCCTTAATACAACATACATTATTTTAATTCTTAGTCTTTGTTAATACTTCAAGCTCATTAGAAGAGTATTAAAAAAAAATAGTTAACTGTATAAACCACACATATTGTACCACTTTCACTCAGAAATTTCATAGTACATAAATCAGTAAGCTACAAATTAGATCCATAACTAGCTAACAGATTGGGAAACAGAGGCAAAGACAGGTTAAGTGACTTGTGTAATGTGGTAGCAAAGTTCCAGAGCAGAGTCCAGGTATAGGTGCATAGTAAGGGACTGCAGATTTACATACTGGCTAGAGGAGGACTACTCTGAGAAAATGACTGTTTTTTTTTAATTAAACCCTAAACTAAAAGTCAACCAGTCAACTAAAAATATGGAAACTGTTGGAGCTTTACTGAATTTAACATAATTGAGTAACTGAAAATTTACTAAAATGTTGGTATTCTATACACACATCATGATGGATCATTTAAAATACTCATTCTGAATAAATTAATAATAAATATTATTTTTTAAAAAAAGATAAAATATTATCAGAGTTAGAGGATGAAACATTAATTAGTTCCACCGTTTCTGAATGGGCTGTGCCTTTGAGGGAGACAGAAGTTGCCGATTCCCACAGAAAGTCATCTGTCTGGCCTCTTCAGTTTGGGCTTTCCCTTCCTCCTTTACTTCTGACAGAAGAAAACCCACAGTCTCCAGACAGCGATGGTTTCCAGACAACCCTGAGCGTGAACAACTACTGTATTGTCCACTATTGCTCCACAAGAGATGCAGAGCTGGAAAACCAGAGAAGACAGCTTGCCCTGAGTACAATCATGGCCAGCCAGAGCCGGCACCCATCACCACATGGGCATCTTGTGGCTCTGCTAAAGATTTACCCTTGGAAAGATACTGGGTTTACTGTTACTGCAGCGGCTGGATATTCAGGGGACTTGTTAAGAAGCCTGAATCTGGGAGCTCACGTCTGATCATCCTAAAGGCTGTCTATAGACATTTGCTATATAAACAGACACGCGGAGTCAAAAATTATATCGAACTTCAGCTGTCTGCTATGTCCTTCGACTAAAACGCCAAGATTAGCACTCCATAAATTCTGCAGGTAGCAGAAGTGCATGGACACTCCATAATCCACTCTGGAAAGAAACACAAACTGATTAGCATAAGCACACAATGAAAATAGCTGCTGCTGGTACAGACGACATAGTGGAGCAAACTACAGGACACATACACGATCTCCTCCCACATTAAGAGACAAGGGAATGGTAATAAAAAAGCTGGATAAGAAAACTGGCAAAGTCTTCACCACAGCTCGATTCCTCCTCCCTCCCCCTCTTAGTGAAATTAGAGTGAGAAGGTTGGTTTGGAAAGAATGGGTTACACCGAGAAAACCACACATGGACACGGAAGCATCACCAGCTTAGCCCACTCAGCAGCTGAAGTGATAAGGAAAGGCCAGCTCAAGTAAGATTTGGGCCTGACTGTTAAGATGGGGTAGGACATCACAGAAATCCTGAGAAAAGTGAGTCTCTGCTACCAGTGAGGAAAGTGATGCACAGTGGCACAGGGCACTCACAGTAGCTCACAGGGTACTGTAGACAGAGATTGCTGAAAGACAGAATGGCAGGAAAAGGAAGATTTTTGTTGACTCTCCTTCTTGCTCTGTTAGCTGTGTCTTCTGAAAAAAACAATAGAAATCCATCCTTGCTTCAGTGTCCCACTGAGATTCCTTTTACCTGTTTTTCTTCCCCGTTCTCTACTCCTATCCACTATCTCTTAGCAATATAAGCCACAAACTCAGGTATACCAATGGAGTGGAGACAGGAATTATCAGCTTCAAAACTCTAAAATGTTTGCTGTCTAAGTGACAAAAAACAATCCTTAAGCTTTCACTACAAACACTTTTCTTCACTGAACAACACTACCCTAAGAGCTGTTCTGCAGTATATAAGGATCATACACCCAGAATTTGCTTCAGGATTTAGTTACTTTGTTGCAGAAGTCTGCCACAATACCATACATTCTCTTCCACAGCAAAAGCAGAAGTACCCTTTCCTTGCAACAGCTGTTCATGTTTGCTTTAAATGCCAAAGAAGGTGTATATATACTGACATGACAGACTGTAAACTGGAGGACCTGAGATACAAGCTCACTCTGCTTTCTGTC
Organism: Ibidorhyncha struthersii; assembly: GCA_013398815.1. Lineage (NCBI taxonomy): Eukaryota > Metazoa > Chordata > Aves > Charadriiformes > Charadriidae > Ibidorhyncha > Ibidorhyncha struthersii. Next base: position 118,068 of record VZSZ01000215.1, read on the forward strand.
ACTGGAAAAAATATTATTTCAAACAACTGTAACTAGATTCTTCAAAAAACACAACTGAAAACACCAAACCTTAGATCTCTTACGTTGGGAAATGTCAGGTGCTCATTTTATTCTTCCTGGCCAAAAGCTAGGCACCAACAAATTCACAGGTACCAAAATGGTTAAGGAGGAGGAGGATTACAGATCATGTACTTAACACTGCCAGCAGAACAGGACAATGCCACTGAAAAATGGAAGTCTACCCAGCCCTTATGTCCCCATCCCTGTCCAGTTGACTCCTGCACATATATCCATCTTGCCCATATATCCATCCACCTTAGGTAAGTATTTGTGTAACTGCATGCTGAACCAGATCAGGGAATAAACTCACATACAGACCAACCTCTTCTTCGTGAGTCTAATTTTAACTCACGTTAGTTTTCCAATCCCCAGCTTGGAGGGGGAGGAGGGACACAGTGGAGCAGAGGAGCAGAGGCAGCATGGCCTCTTTCTGCATCAACAGTAAGTCATCCATCCAAGCCTGCTCAGGGAACCACCTTGTCCAGAATCTACCCTGTCTCACTTACATTTTAAACACCCAGATCTTTTTCTAAACAGAATAATGCAAATCAATTATTAGAGTGAAAAGGAATTTGTTTGAAATCTCTGCAATGTTAAGACTCATAGACACCTTTTGTTCTATCAGAACACATTAACTCTGCCCTCTGTACATAAATCAGTTGTGTCCACAGGTGTGTCAGACACTGAGTCTTTTCACCTATATCACTACTGTTCCATCTAAGAGACTTGCTGTAAGCTCATCTCTTTAATTTGTAAAAGGACACATGCAGTCAATTTATACATTCTAAAGCTGCAGAGGGGCAAAACCAAAGAAACTGGGAAATTCCTAGTCAACAAGTACTTAAAATTATATTAAAAAAAAAACCACTTTAGGAACTTGGGTCATTTTACAAAGTTAGTTTACACAACTATTGCAATGAACAAGTCTCCAATTTCAGAATGCTGAAAGCAACCATTTAACACAATCCTAAGGGAAGGAGGGGAAAAAAAAAAAAAATAATCTTCATTTCTCTGGTGAGCTTGATTTCCAACATTCATTTTTCAACCAGTAGTTTTAACAACATAAGTGCGTAAGTGGAATCTTAAATGAATTCCTCGATATTGTTTCTGTGCAGTTAAAGCATCTCATAGATGATACCTCCCTCCAGGAAAATACATCCTATTACAAATAGAAATTGCTTTTATCAAGTTCTAAAGGAAATGGTCTCTGCCTGCTTTTGTCCTTAAGCAACCAGCATCAACTACAGAAAGGTTATTAGCACAAGAAAAAGTGCCAAAATCCTTTCTGTTGCCAACATGAACACACACTGTGAACAGTGTATGGAAGATATCCATTTTCAGATGTCCCTGCAAAGTAAGGTCTTTGCTGAACATACCTGCAGAACTTAAATAATTCATGTTTGGGGGAGGAGGGGACAAAGACAATACCCTGAAATACTCTACATGGTGCATCTTCTAACTTGCTATTGAGTCAAGGTACAGAGCACAGTTTAGATGTCCTTCAAGTGGCCAGCCCACGGTGTACACAAAGCACTTTAAAAACAAAAGCTTCGAACCAAAAGGCTCTTTCTCTAATATTTATCTATATTAACCTCTCATTCACAATGGAATGCTCAACAGCTAGTAGAGCTGGCAAAGCCTCCCTCCTCTCACGTGCGGTTTTCAGGAGTGCTGGTACATTGGATAGGCAAAATTGTCGCTGCCCAACAACATGTAATCCAACAACAAAATGCCATTCCAAATGGCTTGATAGGAGAACAAATGTATGGATTTTTACAGACTTATGTTAAGTCTAAGGTGTATAAACTGACTCAATGCTATTGAAAGAAATGAAAATTCTAATGCTCCTGTCTCATATTCTGTACCGGTGTGAATCTTGCCATAAAGAAAGTTACTGCTGAATACTTTTTAAATTAGCCAAAAAAACTACACCTAAAAAGCCACTTAGCACCTTTCAGCTACCTTCAGGATAAGAAACCCAGAAACAAAATAACCCCAATATTACAAGATGTTAAAGGATACACTAAATTATTTTCACATTTCTAGAAGTGTAAGTGAGAGTATATTTGGTGTTGTAATTTGCCTCAGCCTGGGCACTTCCCTAAATTTGGACTTGCATTGGAAGAGTTTAAACTGATGTAAGCCTTGCATCAGAAGAGATTCAGGGTAAACATAAAAGTCACGCTGATTTAGAACCACAACTGAATTTAATCTTTTAAAACATTTGCAACTTTCATCTAAGAATTAAAAAGGTGCATTTTAACAAAAAAAAAAAATCTGATCTAATGGCAGATGATGCTAGAATGACCTGTTGAGCTTTCTGCCACCACCTCCAGCCTCATGCTTCTTCTGCACCAGCTCCCGTTCACGTTATCTCCCAGTGAGATCCCACAGGGAGATAATCCTGCAGAAAACTTTCTGTGGGTTCAACTCCCTGTATGAACTCACCATGAGTCAGGCGAGTGTCACCTGCCAGGCCATTAAAATGGGTGGCAATGCCTAGCAGTAGTGAAGAAGAGAACGAGACTGTCTCCCTGTGGTAGAAACCATCCATTAGCTCAGCCCAAGGACAGGATATGTATTGCAAGTCTGCAAGTTCACACTGTTCACCAGTATTATTACTGTGTCATGCTTTTGCTGGTTATTGCTGTTCTTAAAATTGTTACTCTTAGGTTTATTTTTAAGGTATCTAAAAATATGGATCCATTGAGAACCAGGGTTTTTGAAAAGCACATTTGGTATTCTAGCTTCTTTAAAAACTCTTTGATTTAAGACAGTACCAATTAAGGTTTGAACAATGTTCTTCAAATACCTTCAAGCAAGTACTCTTGCAAATACCTAACCTCCCATGTTTCTGATTTTTCATTGCAATATTTGTTAAATAAATTCTAAAGGTCATTTCCATGGCTTAGGAGATTTGACTAATATTATGATAAATATTCTTAGAAAATCTGATTTTTTTAATAAAAAAAAAAGCAATGAAATAAGCATAAGATGACTTTTATGGATGTCACCATCTTTGGTCTACATCCAAATGCATGCTAAAAATAGTAAGAACAGAGTTATATTAAACCAGGAAAGTACAAGGTGTCTTGATGCAAAATATTGGCTTACATAAAATAGAAAAATATTTTTCCAGCGGATGTAAATTAAAACAGCTAAGAGAAAAAACACCAGACAAACTGCTCCTCATCTTGAGAAGTCACTAAAGTATGCAAGAAATTTATGCCAACAAAATTGCTCCTCAGGTACTGTTCTTAGAAGCAGAAGTCACAGGTATGAGCATATAGATAAAAATTAGCAATATATACAATTTTTTGTTAACTGAGAATTCAAATTGGCTATTAAATGATTACATTAACTCCTAATTTCAAGAGCAGACAGGACACATCCAGAATAGCATCATTTTTTTCTTACTGTGTCCAAGATCTAAATAACTATTTTGAAATACCTGAATTCTTCAGAAATCCACAATGATTTTTAAAAGGCAAAAGATTCTGAATATAGCTTTAAATCACCAGTGTAGCAAAGCAATTTTTCAAATGGTTTCCTTTCTCTCACTGAAGTATCCCAGAATCCACTAGCTTAAATTTATTCGCATACGAAGAACACATTAAGATTTCACAAATTTCTGTTCTTCTCCCTTCTCAATTATGCCAGCATCAATCAGGCACTATCATTCCAGTGGCATGAAAAATAGTCGTCTTTTTCATAACAGCAACCATCACCTCCCAAAGTTCCAAGAAAAAAGACAGAGACATTAAGCACCAGCTTTGCTGCAACACATCAACAGATAAGACCTGTAAAGTAGCAGCACTAGTCACGCAAAACACCTGGTGCTGCAGGCTGCAAACAGCAACACCAGCAAGAAAATTCTCTAAGGTATTTGTTATTATTATCCTAGATACTGTCTTCTATTTCCTGTCAAGGTATCAAGTTCATGTATGGCATTTGAGTATATATATATTTAATAGTTTCATGAACACATACACTTCCCTTAAACATGAATACACACTTTTCAGGTGTTCCTTCTCAAGCTCTATCTAATTACAGCTCAGCACTCTGCCAAAGTAACAGCTGTCTCCTTAGGAAAGTAGTAATTGTAGCATGAAAAAAATCATAGTTGTACTTGCTTCCTGCTTTTGCTCATGACTACTATTCCAAAGGTGGCAGGGGGGACGACCCACAAACATACTAACATATGGAATTTAACAGAAAAACTGACAATAAATACCAAGGAACAAGGTAAAAAAAAAAAATTCTTACTAAAACCTGAAACCCCACTTCTGGCCACTGTTATTACGCATTTTGACAAAAATTAAATAAAGCTTATTTCAGAAGATGTCTGTGACCTCTATTCCAGGCCTGCCTTACATTTATTCACATCCTTCAAGAAAACATTTGCTCTACGTCCAAAAATTAGTCCAAGCCCCTATTTACTATTGAAGACTCAAGAACAATCTGTGTCTCACAAAACTTAATTAGCGATTATAAGTTTCTGGACATGCATCCCTGTTTCGACCTACTGGGGCAACTATGAAAAATAACCAAATAAAAGCAGTGGCTTTATACACAGATGACACTACATCTCCTACTATACCTACTACTGATGTTACAATAGCGTAACTATCAGAACAGATGTGGTATATTAACCATCACGTTGTTTATCTCATGCCAAAAATTCTAGTTACAACACAAGTGGCAGCAAGCACTATACTCGTATTAGTATTATTCTTTTTGCAATTCTTGGTAGCACTTCACTTAAATATGAGGAGTGGTGGGAAACTAAGGGGAAAAGGGTAACTAAGACAAGGCAACTGGCTGCCCTTGTAATCTGCAGTCAACTTAAAAGAGCCACTTCAGGTCATGAGAAATTTTAAGATGACAACTCTTTCATAGTTCTCTTCCCACGGTCAGAAAAAATACCACATGGAAAAGAAATACTCCATGAAAAAAACTACTCTTTCACCGGCTTTTATGGTAACTTGCACGTAAGCCAAACAACGTACAAGGGTATCAATCACTTTCCTACTTAAATGCCTTTTCAAAGTCATGCACAAACTTACAAGAATGTTCAACCAACATGTATCAGCTGGCTCATGTACTGTTTTCGGATATTGATATCTGCAGTCCTTTTACCAGATCTAGCATCATTGTCTGAGCTCAGATGACTCAGATAAAAACAATGTGAAAACATAGTTTGTTTTCATGTTTAAAGTCTACATTGGTCTCCTGCAACAATAACAGGAAGAGCTGTATGGATCGATACGCAAGATTACTAATAGGGACTTTTCTTCTCCTACCCAACAACACGCACGTGAAACTTGCTTAACCAGGTAATACAACACTTACCAGATCCCTGTGAAGCACCCAGTTTGCATGGAGGTAATGGATTCCATCGAGGATCTGGTAGAGTAGGGATTTAACCATAGATCTTGGCAACTGCATGGGCTTTTTATTTGCTTTTGAGGCACGGTGAAACTTGATAATATGCTAGAAATAAAACAAGTAGAAACATGAAGCATGTTAGATACGTAGGAAGGATTTCTGTCGTGTTGGGTTTTTTAAGCTATTAACACTAAATAATGGAATGAAATACAAAGTTTGTTGAACTTTGCAATTAAAAGTAGTAGTGATGTGCTCACAATTTTCTTAAATTATTTTTATTCTCAGAGTTGCTTTAAAAAAAGCTGTCAAGCTTTTGTTAACATCTAAAGACTGGCTACTTACCTCCAGCAAAGTGTCTTAGACATTCTCCTCCCTCCCTCCTCCCCATTTGGGATCCTCTTATCCTCAGCTGCTAGAGCAGAAGCTTTCAAACCAGCAGTATTTACCAGAAAGAGGACCACACTATGCTTTCACACCTTCCCTCCTCCTCTCCAAAACCACCCAGGAGAGAGTGCTTGTGACTACTGCTCCCCCCCCCAAGTCAGAATCCAAGGTAGAGGGAGATTAAATAAATATTTATATCTGGGGTGGCAGAGGGAACTCCAAAAACCCCACACCACAACATTAGGGTAAGATCATGTGCAAATATCTAAAAATGCTTATATTCTTGCTTCCAAATTTTGGCTGCATACTTCATTGATGATGACAAGCTAGTGGTTCTTGGATTACAGAATACCCACTAGAGGACAAATACTGCTTGAAAACATGGAATGCAAAAAGGGACTCCAGCATTACTCAGTTGAAGGAATGAAAAAAAAAAAAGATCATTAAAAGATTGCTGAGAGATCATGAAATATTCATAAACTAATTAATATTTATTGTCAGATCAATGTGGAGATAATGGGTTAGGTTTGGTTTTGCTACCCCATACAAGAAATAAAGGGGGGGCAAGGCCCTTCTACCTTTTCAATCCTCAGACAAGGTGCAGCTATGCAAGGCACAAACCCAATCTTAACATACTGCCATTCAGCAAACAACTAAATCCATTCATTCAGATGTAAAAAAAAAAAAAAAATTTACAAAAATCTCCCTTTTGAAGGCGATTCAAAGAAGCATCTCAAATAACAAAATAGTTTTCAATTATGTGCTTTTTGAAAGCCAGAAATAAAGGCAGTTTGCATTTTTACTGAAAGCGATTCAAAATGCTAATCTGCAGAGTGACAAGACTACTAATTACCCAATTCTTTAAATAGGATTTGTCCAGTTCAAGATCATCCCCCTTCCCAGGTTAAAGAGGTAGCCAATGGCTGTGCTTTCATCAGACCTCTGCTGCCTCCACCACCACCCCCGCCAGGTTTGTCGCTATTGTTCCCAATGAAAATGGTAATGGGTTAATGTTTCTTTATGGTAAATGTTACCTCTGGCTGTCACCAGTACTTTAGCCAATGTCAAATTGTGCTTAGCAAAGGTGTAGACAATATCATTTAAAGATAAATTTAAAACAAGCAAAAAAAACCCAAATAAATCACAAGAGCCTACTTACTCCCTATCAACAGCAATGTTTCCACTGAGCCTTCCATTACTATACATACAACAGTAATGGCTGTATATTAAACAGTATAAAAGAAATCTACAGGATTATCTGTTTTTAATATGCAAATGAGGATCAGTAAACAAAACAAGCTCTTAGTACCTGATCCTTTAATTGTGCAATCACTCTGAAAACTATAATGGAAAGCTTTCAGGGATCATCTCCTTAGAAAGGCTTTCTCTGATCATGGCACAAGAAGATTCTGTGTCAGAACTTCAACTGAGAGTCCCTGCCTTCCAGTACTGCACAGTGCTCACTGGATAGTGACCTTCATGTGCAATTACAATATGATTTATAAAGCAGGAACGACACCATAAACTCCCAAATGAGTATCTTTATTAATACACAGTATGAAAAAAAAAAAAACCCAACCAAAACCAGAAGCATCAACAGGCAAAGCTCACAAGACAGAAACCCATAAACCCAGCCCAGCCTTTTTTCAAGGTGTAAGCACTATGTAAGCACTAAAAGGTATTTCTATACCCATTTAAAAACTGACTAGTGTCCACACAAAACATTATTCCTTATAATACAGGCACATAGAAAATGAAACTGAAAAAGGGTCTCATGGAACACAATTAACCACAGATGCGTGGAGGAGGAACCTCTATGCCTCTGGCGCCTCTTGAGGAAGGGAGCATGATGGCACCAGGCTGGTGCCCTCTGGTTTCCACCCCTGCCCTCCCCTGTGGCTCCCTGATTCCTTCCAACACACTGGGAACCCTGCTAAATGCTTTGTCCCATGAGAAACTATAGGACCAAGCAGACATTTAAAGCAATGCGAGAATCAGTTCAGGAACAAGACGCTATTAATCTAGATCAGCAAAGCAAATCTTATACAAGGGTAGAGGAGGGGAAGGTTTCCTGTGGCAACTCAAAGCAGCAGCATCCCTCTTTCTTCCTCTCGTTCCACAGGAGCACCTAGGTGAACTTTTGAGGCAGATAATCTGCCCTTACGCTGAGCTTTAGGTATGCAAGTTACCTCTAAACCAGAGCTAACATAACTAAATCAGCGCACTGCTAAGCTAAGTTACCCAGCCAGAGCCGCCAGCTGAGGCTCACCACCACACCTACCAAAGCTGGCTCACACTCCAGAAGACGGCAGAGCTTGCTCTTATCTGCCTCCAAAATACCACTTAGACACATTCTAAATCAACTTGCTCTGATGCTTGCTTGTCCCAGTCAAAAAGGCTAAGAAAGCAAACTCCCTTCTTGAAGGAGTTATTGAATTGCAGAAGTGAATTAAAACTGATAGTTTTGCTTTAAGCAAGTTATATCACCATTAGATAAAATTCAATTTCCTACAAAAGCAAATAAAATATTATTGTTGCCAACTTACTCTACAGAACTTTATATTCGTTAAATTGCAAGCTGCACCCCATCACAATTTAGATTAGAGAACTGAACAAAAATTAAACTAAAAACATGCTGCAGGGCCAAACAGTACAGAGAACTGAAAAGCTGAATTTGCCCCATGCCATTGGAATGAATCCATAGTGCTTGTGACCAAGTCCTACTCTCAAGAGTTTTGTAAAAAAAAGCAGGTCACCGAATTTCTTGTATGCAACTAGCCAGATGAAGAAAGACCAACACACAAAAACAATGCTAAACAGCAATTTTAATGGCAGCGTCCACCTAAGAAACAGAAGGGCAAAGAGGTGTCGTTGCTGAACATCATCTCTTCTACCGGAGGACGCAAGCCCAAGCTTTTTCTTATTTCTTTATATTTTCAGAAATATATCTATATGGCCTTACCACTGTTGTGGGGAAATATTCCTCAAATTAAAAAAATAACAATAATAATAATAAAAGAGCGCATAAGAATAGAAATAAATGAATGGTTGTAACAACTTGACAAAAGTTTTGGAGATCGGGCAGATCAGGTGTACAGTAAACTCCAAAGCAAAGGATGCCATACCAGCACAAGTATGCTAATGGAATTTTTTTTTAACTTGAGCAATTCTGCTGATTTCAGCTATGGTAGGGAGATGTGCTCTTTCCATGTCAAAACATTTAAGATTTAATAGTTTAAATCCAAGACTTCAGGTGTAGAAGTGGGTGCAGGTACCAGCACAAACTAGGATGTTCTTTATACATAAATGCACTATGCAAGTGGATGAGGCATTCTCTACCAGCTTCACTTCCACAGTAGTCCCAAAGTGCAGCTTCAAGTACAGCACAGAACAGCCATAACCTTAGACGTAATAAAGATATGGAATAATTTACAGGAATTGTAGGAATTGTAACCTGCATTCCCCATTCCCTAGATGGCTGTCCTAACCACGAGGCTTCAAAACCAAACTCCTCCTTTCTCTCATTCAATACATCTTTTTGCAGAATAGCACAGCATCAAGACTGTCCCGTGAGCTGGGAGTATAGATTTGAATCCTGAGAAGTAAGGAGGACATTCAGCATCTCTCTCTGGGAACCAGGAGGTGTGCTTGGGCATTGCCGTGTCTAACCTTTAGGTATACTCAAGTTCTTTGCTCAATCTCACCCCTAATGGATAACCACTAAGAAAAAAAACATGAGGACTTCCATAATCCAGTCAAGTCAGAGATGCATGTTTGTAGCAAGAAGACAAGCAGACAGACAGTCAAACAGCTTCAGCATTCTCCGTGTATTTTTTCAGTCACTCCCTAAAGATTACTTAATTCCCATATTCTGATAGCCCACCTCACCACAAAAGCTGGTAAACACCCGGACGCATTCAGCAAAAGTTTAGAGAAGGCTTAACTGTCAGCGTGCACTATACCAGTCGCATGCTACAGAACAGAAACCCATCCACAATGTTATCCAGCCATAACTTCATTTTAATTAGTTCATTAGAACACTGCAGATGCATGCTCCCCTTCTGATATATCTAAAATGCTTCAAAACAGAAAAAAACAAACCACATCATATGAGGTAAATGAAACTCCGAGCAATATTCAAATCTATTCAGCAAAAGTAGCCAAGTCACTCTCCCTTTCTATGTATCTGTATTTTCAGATTCCTAAATCTTAAAAACATGTTGCCACCGATTAGATTCCATAAACACTGTGAGCCTGTTAGGTATTCACTTTAGAAAACAGACATAATGTAAAAATATTTATATTGCTTTTACATATTTTGTTTTAAATTTAAACAAGTCATCAACTTTGTGGCACTGGCTTTAAGTCTGTATTCTAAATTAAATTGATACTTCATTGACCAACATTAAAGTATAAATTTATTAACATTTAGAAAAGTAATGAAGGTTCCAGAGGTTTGCTATAATTCGCTGTTTGCAACTTCTGGAACTATTGGTTTTATTTATTAATTGCATAGTCCCAGTTTCCAATTTCAAAAAATTGTAGCAAAATTGAGGGGAAAAAACGGATAAACCGGCTTATTTCAGCAAGACCATTTTAGCTTTAGCAAAGCCAGGACCATACAAATGATAACAAATAAAGAAGTGAACCGGAACTGAGCATTCCAAAAGACAACACAGTGGTGACTCATGAAACAGTATTCAATCTAGTAGTTCGTCTGCCTTCTATATTACCTAGTGCATTGAAATTGGTTTGAAAATGGGCTGATGAGGAACTATGTACATTTTAGAAAATCCTCCACCATAAATAAAGTAAACATAATGCATGACAACATGAAGCAAACTCATCTTTTTTTTTTTTCCCATGAAAACCCCTAGTATTTACCCAGCAGTTAAATGAGCATTCAAAAAGATCCTAATTTTAGCCTGCTTCCAAGGAAGTCAAGCTGATGCAAACATACTCTCTCTGTGTTTGTGTCATCCCATTCCGGATTCCAAGAACTGCTGTTCAGTATGACAGAGCTAAAACTTGTTAATTTGTTGATTAGTCAATTTGTTTGTTGTTAAAACAAACAAATAAGTCAGACCTGGAAAGTTTTCATGGAAGTAAGCAGCCAGGTAAAGGAGAGATTTTATGCATGTCTGACTAAGTGAAGTTACAAAGTGAGCTCTCACCTCAACAGAGATGAGATGATCCACAGACCTCAAGACACAACCCCTGAGAAAACCTGACTTCTTGAGTTCTACTACTGCTTAAGGCAATGCTTATTTCAAAATTACATGCATTTCCATCAAACTGAAATGCAATCGTATCTACACAGATCCCTCTTCCTGCTCAAGTAAATTGTCTGTTTGCTCTCACACTTTAGCAAAAAACCCTTCTTTCTAGCCAACCCCTAATGCAACCTTTAAGAATAAAACAGAATTATGCCAATGTGCCACTAAAAAGTAAAATTACATTTTAATATTAAAGAAACAGAAGCTTGGATACACATTAAATCTGTGCCAAGGTCAAGAGGAAGATTCAGATTATATGGCTTCAAGTCTCATTTTAAACATAAAACTATTTCCACCTTCTTTCTTCTGCAATCAATACCCAAAGAAAGGTGACAAAAATTCAGTGTTACATATAAAGCACCTAAAAGGCTACGGAAAAATAAATCAAAACCTAAAGGTAGCATAAGAACTAAACGTGCATTGTTTGCATAACTTTCCAAAAGAGGAAGCAAAGACAGACCCAACTAACCTGAGTAAAATTTGTTCCAAAAATAAATCACAGCTTCATAAGCCTACACTTCAGACTCATTTCAGAGACAAAAGTTTTAGACACTAAAAAAATTTTGTCAAGCATATATCACAAGTAAATAAAATGAAATCAAAAGTGGGTAAAAGTATTTCTACAGTGATCACGTAAGTTTCCATTTTTGGGAGCATTACAGCGATCAATACGTAGTCTTTCAAAAGAGGAGGGGAGAAAAAATATGCCTCAAGAGCCTCCCTCTAAACAATGCCACCACACTGCTGTCATCAAGTATCTTCTTTAGAATGTCATTATCCAAACTGCCTCATGAAACCTCCATTTCCAAGTGACAAAATGTCAACATTTAAAGTAACAGTGAAAGAAGCTTTAATACACTAACTTTTGCTAATGTCAACTTGCTTTAAATACCTATGCTTGGAAGCACAGAGCAGACAAACAGATCCAGTATAATTTTCCCAGGTTTTGCTGGAGTATTTCTAGGTCTTCTAGATCTTTCAGACCTAAATATATCAAAACAACTCTATATGATGATAATAAAAACCATCACAATTCAGCTACCCTTTCTGTATATATCTGAAACACTCAGTATTCATGCCACTCTATTCACATAAATTCTTCACACACTTTATGCTTTTGCACCCTTGCCTCTGTCTCTGACATCTGTTTCTACCCATTGTCTCCTCCAATTCTCACACTTCATGGTACAGAAAATGAACCTACAAACTACCCTCAAATCCCTACAATTCGGCAGAAAACACAAGTTTTGTGTCGTGACAAGCGCATTCTCAGAACAGACAGCTATCGACAATGAACGGCGCTGCTCTCTGCAAGAAATCCAACAGTCACTTTACTGTCAAAAAGATTGGAAATAATAAAACATGCCGTAAAGATTTGCCCTAACAATGGCTGATGATAAAAATTGTAACTTTAAAGCAATCAAAAGCTATGCAAGCCCACTCCCTTCTGCCCCAACAAGTCTTATATTTGAGTATTTCTGCCAGCTAGTAAAAATCTTATTTTGGTAAATATGTACACAACAGGAAAGGCTGCATGAAGAATCACCAGATTTAAATCACTGAATTAGAACAAAAACATACACATGACTATAGAAAACTGAAAGATAAAAGAAACCACCTCATACACTGAGAAAGGTATTTTCATGTATATAAAAATACTTGTGATCAACTAGCATCTCAATTATCCTTATGACTAAAAGCTAAAATGAAGCCTACTGGAAGTAAGAATTACAAACGATTACACCGGATATGAAGAGTTTAAAACTCAGATCTATTAGAACACATTTCTGTGATTAAACAAATGTGCACGTTATTGTGCAAATCAGTATGCAACATCCTCACACTTAGCATATAAGTACATTATTCAAAATGTTGTTAGCTGAAATGAAGTGTATTTGTTTATTGGCAGAGTCAGCTAGTGTTACAAAATTCACATGTAGGAAAATTATTTTCGCCTGTCCATGCCAAAGCCATTGCCATGCCAATGTCCAAAGCCATTCTGCCCATACATTTTTATTATCAAAGATGGAATAAAATTTATCTTGAAACTAAGTTTCTCAGGGGTATTTGCTGCTAAGACGTTAGTTGTTAGAGATCACTAGCACTTAATCATAAGAAAGAAACATTCCATCAAACCTAAAAAATACCCAGATCATGGTTTAACTGGTCTTAGACAGTGAATGTATAATCACATTCAATATTATCAAATCATATTTCATAATCTATTTAATCACTTAAGAACAAACAATGTTTTTACAGCTATAAAACAGATTCAACATATTCTACTGTTACAAAAATGTCACTTTTTCAGAATGAGATAAAAAATTTTGGAAGCGTCTCATTTAAGTTACAACATAGCTTTCCAGAATAGGTGATCTTAAAGCTTTAAGTTACACACACATATTAAATGAGTGTGAGGATTAACTCTGTACCATAGATAGAAAAGTAGATACCCTATCAATTCAGAACATAAAAAAGTTATAAAAACATTGCTTAGAATCAAAAATCCTATTTAAAAATCTAGAGACTGTGGAACTGAAGACTGCTTAGCTGCGGTAGTAAAACCAAAAATGTGTGCTTTAGAAAATATTTCCAATACTAAAAAGCTGATGCTGTGAAAGTATGGGAGACTAGCTGGGAACAAAAGAAAAACTCTAGTACTACAACCTCTCCCATAGCTAAAAGTAACTACACTGACAACACATAGAATTCACTTGCAGAGCAGATCTCATTTGTATCAAACCTTAAAAAAACTCCAATTAATTGACCACCATGCATTTGATGAATTTAATATCCATTTGAACGATGTCTTAAAATGTATGAGCTTTACATCAGAAGTTCTGGACAGCAGTATACAACTTAAGACTAAGTTAAAATAAAAATATACATGAATATCGAATAGGAAAGTAAGTTATTCCTTAGTGGTAAAACAGAAAAAATCATGCATTTAAAACAACCTTTTTTTTGTTTTTTAAAAGGTCAATAATGAACACAGCAGAAAAATACACTTATCAGTTGAAGGAATTACACTTTTTTGGAAAGATTTAATACGTGCATAGTCTGTAGACTATGAAGTTTTAACTGTGTACTGGAAAACAACTTAAAAACAGTACCAATTCCACTTGTGGACTTAATCTTAACTCAGCTATGTGTTAACCGAATTACATTTTTTTATCTCAAGATAAGTTAATCAAGGCAGAAAAACTGGACGCAATTTGGATTGAAAGCATCCAAGACCTTAGGAGTAGACATTGAAAAAGGAATGTCCCTCACAAGAGAAGGAACAGGAGATGGTTGGTTCTGTGGCTATGAATATCTGAAGCTGAAAGTTTCAGACAACTGGAATATAAAGGTGTGAGACTGAAGCAAGTTACCAGGAATTAAGAAAGGATATGTCCTGTAATGTATGAGATATTCAATGGCATCTGTGGACATACACAATTTTATCTTGGCACCAGATGCTCCTTTTACACTGAGGTACAAGCTAAGGAATCTTGTGTTTACTTCATAGGATGAACGTATATAAGCAGCAATGACAGTGTAGACAATACACTGTAAATTAACACATGTGGCACATCCAACAGCATAGAACTTTACCAGTTGACAGAGACTAATAGGCAAGAAAAATCGTAAGGAAACAATTTGTGAATTACCCTAGGAATTTTGGTAACTAAAGCAAACAAGAGTTATAAACCAAAGAATTTGACCAATTTGATCAAAAGAATTCCCATATTGTTAGACATTCTTTATTATAATCTCATTAATAGCTTTGCATTGTTTTGTATAGTGTAACTTGAGAGGTGATGAAGGAAAGATCCTTGATAGGCTTAGTTATTAAACGGTGAATATGTTTGTAGGCAAGGACAACATAACAAGTCTTTACCGACACCTGTCAAAAGTAGTTCAAATTAGCACAGATTTCTTCATCCCTTGGTAATGGTATCCACAGAAGTTATAGCAAATTATAAAGTATGCTGCTATCTATACTGAAATTTCAGATTTGAGCAGTCTAATCCTTACAAATGAAATGCAAAGTGGAAAAAAAAAAGTTCTTGCTCACCATAAAAGAACTTTTTAATAAGCTTAACTGGCACCATCACTTTTCCTCATTGGGACAGGACAAATTTTTTTTTCCAGTATTACAAAATGAACAGACCAAGATAGTATCTAATACAGTTTATTCATCTCTTGCCAAGCGTTTCCAGTACAGAGGCTGAAAATGTAATGATTTTAATTAATCTGATGATTGTAAGTGATGAGCATTTTCTCTCCTCATTTTAGCCAATAGGCGTTACTAAAGCTGGGCAGCTTTGAACAGAAAGACGATTCCCACACATACAGACAAATTTTGGTAAGTAACTTTTGAGCTACCTGCATTTGAAACCATTGTTCTCTGGGAATCTACATCTCTCTAGTGACAGCACATCTACAATTCCAAAACTTAAATCCTTCTATATTGATACACACAATGAATAGACTTATTTTGTTTTTATGTAGTGCTGGGGAAGCACATGGTGCTAAGCAGTAACAAAATATGCCAGTCCCCTACTACGATTTCTACCCCAAAGAGCTGAAAGGGCTCAAGCTGTAAAGCACAGGAAATGCAAAACACAACACAACACAGACAGAATGACAAGTGGTTGTTATTACTGAAATGCGTTACAAAATAAGTGGATTTTCAGGAGTTTTTTGAAGGAGGATAGTGAAGGATCTTTACGTACGTTAATTGGGAGGCTGTTCCATGTGTAGGAGGGCAGCGTGGAAAAAGACACAAAGTTGGGAGTGAGCAAAAGAGACAAAAGGGGAATTAAGAGTGATGCTTGGGAAGTGCTGACAGTAAAGGAAATGAGGACCAAGCTTAAGCCAGAACCAAGAGTGCCTTGAACATGGCTAACTTTATGCAAGGGAAGAAAAAGAATTCCTGGCAAAGGCTTAAGAAGCAAGGAAACATGGGCAATTATACAGGAAAGGAGAAATGATTTGTGTAGCATGTCCCATAGAAAAAAAAGGTAAGAGTTAGGAAGCGGGAGACCAGTTCACATCAGATAACTAGGGCAACAAACATTTCAGTCTCAAACAACAGAAAAGAATTAACTTCACTGAGATTATTACCAATACCCAGCCAGATGTGGAGTGGTAAGAACATTAGACTGCAGTGAATCTTTACCTAAAGCTGTTAAATCCTGTGAAAAATCACCACATAGTGTAAAAACCACATACCCAAAATAAATTCAAATGGAAAAGCTTAGAAAAAAGGTGTTCTAAACACGCCATTCAATGTAGCAGTAAAATGTGTTTGTTGTGGTTGTTCTATAAAATGAGTAAACTCAACTGATACACAAATAAATTCTGTCCACACAGGGTTTTAGCTGCTGCATTTCCTACTCATCATCACTGTCACCAGTTGTGAGAAATACAGGAACTCTCAGTGTACACTGAACTTTGATGAAGAAAACTTAAAATACAAAGCTGCTACCCCATAAGCGAAATCAAATTAAGTATTTTTTAAATGTATGAAGGGGAATGAAATACCATGACCTTACTTGATCTGAGCCAGAGGTATCTTTTTGCATGGTCTAAGTTTACTTTCCTTCCAGATTACAATTTTGTGTTATTTACAAGTACATATTCATTAGTTCTTGAGAGCTAAGTACAAAAAAAAAAAAAAACTGAGCAATTTGTCAATAATATCACTAATAGCGACTTCTATATTATTGAAGCCTTAAAAAGTAATATTGGAATTAGTATTAACACTTCCTCTGCTTGCCAGTATTTTCAAAGGAATTATAAACAGACTGATTACTCTTAGTGTTTGTTATCTTGTAGGTTTAAACACAAATCCAGATCCAAGCAACTCACATCTAATCAATAGGTGTGGAGCTTGAATATTTGTATCTATCTGAGTTCACTCATGATGTCATTGATGTCCACCTCTATAATAGCTTAAATCAAATGATATAATATTTTGCTGGAAACTTGAAGACAGACATCTAAGTCTCTACTCTTCTTCCATGTAGTGATAGTCCATCAGTAGGCCCAATTAGCAGAGCTTCCTTTTTTTTTTCCTTACTTTCTTTCCACTCATACTGTCACAAATTCACTGTTTAGAATTAGCTGATTGAATGTTAGTCACTTCCACTATATCTTAGTGAGAGGACTCAGCAAAGCAGGCTCACTCCTTTTTTCTTTTGCATGTGCGTGTGTGTAAAACTGCAAGAAAAGGAAAATATTAAATACGTTTCCAACCTCCATTTTAGAAGATCTCAATTTAGGAAAGCTTTCTTTAAGTCCAATTAAAGCTTGTAGCAAAACGCTTCTAGCTTCAAAATGAAATCTGTCTTTAAAATATTCTACATAGCCTTTTGCAGGTTTTAAAGTGTACAAAGAACAGGATGTCAGTTAGACCTTTAATTACAGAGCAAGAAATTTATGCATCTCTGCACTGTATGAAGGTACGCCACACACACTTCAGTTTGAACAAGCTCATACTACGCTACCTCAAACACTCAGGGAGATCTGTACTTACCCACAAATCATGTTCAGCATAATCAAAGAGCAGCCAAACCTTTCTGTCACTGTGAGAAAGGAAAACCTTCTGCAATGCAATCACGTTAGGGTGCTTCAACTCTCGTAAAAGCTGCAGAGAAACAGAGAAGCTCTCATTACTTCTGTGCTCGTTAAGAAAAGTAAACACAACAACAAAAACCAAAACAGGTCTTAGCACAAACAGCAAACAGGTAATCCTAAAACAGGCCCTAGTAGAAAAGATGCCACTGATTCAGCACGTTATCTTCAAAATGTCAAAATCGGGATAGACGTAGCCTCCATGGCATGGGTTGCTGTTCTGCAAGCACAGCTGACCATCACTAGCTCCCTTTCTCTCTGTCCCACACCCAGCACCCAGCTGCCCATCCTACCCATTCACCCCGCTCGCACTCAGCTTCTAGCTTAGAGGATGGTATTACACACAAACGCAACTGTTCCTATCAAAGGTGAACAATGGGATTTAAGAACGCCAGAATAAAGCTTGTGCAGCTGGTCCAGTTCTTTGTGTGGACACCACAGTTCTTGATCACCACATAATTACTGTATTACCAATAACTTCATTTTGCATGGAATCTCTGCCTTGCTTGCCTGGAAGCCTACAGGGTGAGTCTTCACAGAACATAAGGCTGTTTTCAGAGAAAAGTTTACCAAACCCCTTCTTCTAATGGTTGTTTCAACTACTGTCCTGTAATCCAGAAATAAATCCAAGCTTATTTACTGCTTGCCAGAAAAAAACTAGGTCTCCTGACTAATTAGACAGCACATTAAAGCAGGCACCGCTGCTGAAGTCACCCTTCTGCCAGATTAAATCAGTCCTCAGAAGGAGCTGGGAAGTGGTACTCCCAAAAATATCATTTCCATGGAATCACTTTTTTTTTCTCCCTCTCCCTACTGCAGCCACAAGAATGATTGATTGCTTCTGTTTTATCTGAAAATTGCTTGCATCTGCAGCAGTAGTATATAAATTGCCAAGAATCAATTTATAATGGCAAAACAGTAAATGGAGCAGGTTCCAAGGCACATTTGAGAGAAATGAATCTTCTCTTTTTTCACCTTACAGAAAGAGACTCAAATGTTTATTTTAGGGGAAAAAAATAAGGAAAAGGATTCATTTTAAATTATATTATCCTTCAGCTATACAGATATCTGTCAAGACAGGAAATCTTCTAAAGAATATTACAACTGCTTAAATCTATTCCAGTTTTCCAGCAAATTAAGTCATTTAAATGCTTTTTCTACCACAAAGGAAATGTTTTCCTTTTGTTTCTTCCTCTCCTTAACACCAAGCATTTCTAGCTGTAAAAGAAAGAAATTCCTCCCTAATGAACTGATCAATAGTCATGCTCAGGTATCACTTATGAGATACAGTAAAAATCATTTTGTCACCTAACAAATAGTAAAAACGTGCAGAATTATAAACTAACAAAGCCCTAGAGATTAAGATTGTCACTCTTTGACATGCATCAAGAGATGTTGCTGTATACCTTGTCTCTAGTAATATCAAAAACTATTTTCCAGTAGGGATTTAATGTGATGTCTCTGCCTTTTTTCTTTTTTAATAAAGAGTTCTTTTCATTTTAGGGTAATTTTTAAACTAGGGGGAGAAAAAAAAAACCATTATAGTAGGCACATTATTTTTTTAACTGCTATTAGATTGTTCTTAAAGACACTGTTGGCATCAATAGCAATATAAAATAATTCCACCTTTTAAAAAAAAAAGAGATGAAATAAAGCATTCTCTCAAAATAAGTAAAACTTTGCAGTAAGAAATAGCCAAAGAAAATATAGTTCCATATCAAATGCTAACATATAATAAACAAGTTAACAGAAATAGTATGTAGAACCCAAGAACAGAAAGACTGTCTAAAGTGTTGTGCATTAACTGAAAGGTGCTACATGAAAATGAGACAGGAATATGCATATTCTGCAGCTCTCAAACACCACTGCTCATGCTGGTCCACACAGACAAACTGTATATAGCAGTGGCCATCACTGATCAGAACAGCCTGATTAATAAATGAAAACTGAAACCCCTCCTTTTCACACAAGTCATGAAAGAGGACACTTTAATATTAAGGAAAGTGGTACATTTCTTAACTAAAACAACTGTGACATACACTCATTTACAATGAGTAAGGTATTTCTAATGCATTGTTCTCCTCTTTTGATTGAACCTAAATGACACAACAAGAATCCTTATCCAAACCCAACATTTTTCACATGATGGCATCAAACTCTTACTGGTATAAACACTGATTCTTGTAAAAACATGAGAACACAATGAAGGAAACATTATGTTAGTGTTACACACAGGTGTTGCGTTTCTAGCAAAGAATGTCTGTATCTGACCTGAAGCTGAAGAATACAGCATTCTATGGCCAACAAGCAGTCTCCGCAATACAGTCCTGATGCTGTATTTTTCAGCTACTGGATGACCGGTTATAGTTGCAGCCACAGATGGCAAGAGCTCCCACCAAACTAACAGTCTGCTGATGCAAGTTACAGACGCACTCCCTACCCGCCTGCTTCTCAAGTCTACTCTGCTCAGAAAACCTAGCTATTTTTCTAAACCATATTGTAAATGAACATGTTAAAAGCAACAAGGTTATTTTTAAAGTTGCAATCTAGAACATGCTGACACCTTCCTGGTACCTTAACCACAGGGGCTACAGCAGCCTTATAAATAACAATGTATTTTTTTCTCAAGAGGAGCATTTACAACATTTCAGAGACATGAATGCTTACCAAAACACATCTTATCTAATACTTATATTTAAGAGGACGTTCATAATTTATACAGGACATTTAAGAACTTGATTCCCTGACTTAAAGTCATTCTGTAGTTGCATTAGACACTGATGAGTATCAAAAATGAGACTGAAAAATGTGTCAAATTATCTTGTTCCATCCAACAGTGTCTAGTAGAAAATATTGATAAGTTATAATTAAGAATATTTAAATAAGCTTTTGTGTTATCTATTCTGTGCTTCAGCAGATGAACAAATTTGTTAATTAAGGAGGAAGACAACTCAATTTTTGTGTTGTCATTTGCCTATCTTAAGTGAATGCTTTGCAATTACCACAGATAGTAATTTTGGAAGTGCTTTTGTAGTTTTAACAAATAACCGACCTTTATACCTTCCTCTTCTACTGAGCCACAACCTTAATATAAGAGGCGGCTGTAAGAAATTTCACGTAAAATAAAAAGCTTCAAGTGGAAAGAAGTGGTACACAATCCAAACCAGAACGGGTTTAAAGGCTTTGTGGCATTCTGGCCCTCAAGACTACCAGTGCCGCAGCTGCCAGTGCTGCAGCAATGGGAGCCTGACCAGGGCAACATCGGCTGTAGGGTCCAATGCACTGGGTCAAGGACAGGAGCTCTGCTCTAGCTATGCTGGGCTTGCAACGGTGCTAGGCACCAACTAGAGGAGATCAGAAACCATAGCTTAGGGTACAAGCTACTAGCATGAGTCACAAACAGAAACGCTGGTCAGATTTACGTCTAAAAATAATTTCCTCTACACGTGGAGGAAGAAGAGAGGCTGACCACAGGGACCGAACAGATGTTATGCACAGGTACGATAAGAGCAGAGATGAGAAGAGTCATTCAAAAAGCACTGGGAAGATGTGATCGGAGAGGAATATAGGGCAGAACCAAATACACAGCTATGGAAGTCAAGAGACAGCAAATTTGAGACAAGCATTTCAAAGACAAGTATTGATCTAAGATTTAGCTAAAAAGAAATCAGAGACTTTGGAAACAATATTTTCATTAAAGCAGACAGGTGGAAGTCAATAATGTGAAAACATGGGGACATATTTAAAGCTACTTGTATCACAGTTGCATCAACCACCTACCCTAATGACTTTTATGTTTGACGAGAATTTTATCAATGTTTAACTTCTACACCAACCACCTATGTTGTCATTAATTTTTGTCTAAATGGTTTCAAAATCATGTATTGCTTTAAAGGATGCCAGGTAGCACCTAGTTCTTCAGCTAACCCTAATCTTGAAAACAAAGGCCTAACTCATCTCATGTTAGGTTTGCCACTTTTGCTTTTCTGCCAGCTTCTGCTATGAAGAGCTCAGGGTTCCTATTGCCTTTGTGCAGACTAAGAACGAACTCACCTTCAACACTGCTTTGAATAAGGGAGCAGAAGAACTCATTTTTAAATACATTGTCCAAATAGGAGATACAGGGCAGAAGGGAAAAAAAGAAAGTCGTAAGATTACACTTAGGTTTAGCCTAGTCTAATGGCTCACTTTGCGGTTTTGCCTTTCCACTACTCACATTATTAGCTGTCCCATGCCACATACATCTAACAGTTAAGTCATGCACCATTCTCTGAAATGGTTGTTATGTCCGTTCATCACCATAAACATACTTCACAAACGTGCATTTTAGCCATACCTAGAATCCCAAAGACAACTTCAGAGACACAGTAAATCATTGTCTACAGCTTTTTTGCATCACAGATTGCCATACAAACTTTAAACATACGAAACGGATGAATGAAACATGATACCAATACTATTTTTTTAGGTCTTGTGCAGAAGTAAATACATTTGGAGACTAGGTTAATTCAAGCCTAAAGCTAGAAAGAAGAAATTAATATACTGTCCTTGTAATTGAAAGATCCAGTGTACTTGACAACATTCTCTTACAAGGTAACAAGCTGAACGTAAAAAGGATTTGCAACTGCTAGAATTTATTATGAAGTCAACACAGCACCATATTTTAGCAGTACTTTAGCTTACCGTTCCTCTAAAATTTAAGTTCCATCATACCCAACTTGCAGTAAAATGCAACCTAATAAAAACCTGTTTCTTGGGTGAGTTACATTATATTTCTTTCTTGGTAACAGCATACGAGCAGGTTAGGCAGAAAGTCATTGAGAAGAACATCATTCTGAATTATCAACATCTGTGCAACTTTGACTGTCCTGTACAATGGCTTTCTTGTAAACGTATTAGATATTATTATTATTATGGTCAAGAGAATCATACAAGCATCTTTGCTTGTATCAGCTCTCGGTTGGCACCATGGTCTCAAATTTTAAAATGTTGCATTTGGATAGCCCAAAGAGCATGAAACAGCCTGTGGGATTACAGGCAGCTACACAGTAGATGGAGAATTGCTAGTAATTTCTTCAGCTGTCTAACGAGTAAGTTCTCTCACATGGGACACTGAGCATTGCCCTCACAAGTGAATGCCTCTTATAGCAGGGGAGGGGTGGGGATCACGATGAGAAAGTCTCTGATGCCTGAGAAGGAGTTAAGTTAAGTTGGCAACAGAATTGGTATAGAAGCTTGAAGTATTGGAAATGTGAAGTGTCAGCAGTGAAGCTGAGTTGGACTTCACATGGAAAGTCAAAATAAACAGACAAGATTGTCTAGCCAGAGAAGGAGCACAAGAAAGTGCACAAGCACAAGAATAAGAAAGTAAAAGCGGGATATCATATAGTTTAAAGAAAACAGTAAAGATCTAAAATATTTTACCTCAGGTTTTAATGACAGCTACAATATTGGTCATGGCAAGAACAAACAGACACATAATGGAAATACCTCACATTTAAAAAAGTGAAAATTAGCACAAGTCAGACAGGAGCAGGACTCAGAGGCAGCATCACACAGTTAGCAAATATAGCAAATACAGTTATAAAGGGGACAGGGACACGAGACAAGGCATTTGCAGACCTGTTAATCCAAAGCATGCAAAAAACATTTTGGAACAATGAATATAAAGAAAAATGTGTTAAAAACAAACTATCCTGATTTTCTTCTCTGATGACTGATTTTTTTACATAGGCATAAGATCTGTGTTCAAATTTCAACTTTATAAGAGCATTAATACTTTGTCAGATGGGAAAGTTGACAACTGGAAGAAGTTTGAGGTGAGCAAGAAACTACCTAAAAAGGCAGCTGCTGACAGAAAACGTTCCAAGGTAAAGTGGTGCTATTTGGAGAGTTACCAAAGAATAGGTATTATTAATACAACCCATCTTAGCATCAAAATCATGAGTGTGAATGAAATTATCTGATTAAAGGTGGCATTCCCAATGAAGAAAGAGTGTGATAATACATAATCTTTTACAATGCTTTATTCTATAACTGAATAAACAAAGGGTAACAGAAATGGGATGAAATTAACAGCACAAAATCTGAATTCATGCACTTGGAAACTAACAATGAATTTCTACTACAGACAAGAAGTCACCAGATGCAAGTGACAGAAAGGTAGAACTGGATTACTATAAAACAAAGAAAATTAAGAGGGCAAATCTGATATTAGATATACTGGTTGAGGTATTTACAGAAAAGAAAGGGATGTATTTATATTAACGCATAAAAGGCTTCTGTGATATATTTTTTTTTTAAATACTATACATGGTTTTCTTTACCTATGCTCAAACACTTCCCCCTCCACACACACACACACACACAGAGGAACTCACCCTGAAAGAGGCAAAGGATGATCAAAGGAGCAAACAATCTATCCCTCAACAGGGAAGAAAAAGCTTGCTTAATCGCTGTAATAAGTCAAATTGAAAAGAAATAAGATTGATATCCACTAAAATACAAAGGCGTGAGCACCAAAGATGAAAGACATAATTACGCTAAATGGCAATGATGGTTCAAGAACAAACAGATGCAACTGGTAACAGATAAATTTAGCCTGTAAGACAGCATCTTGTGAACAGGAAGGTTCAGGAATAGCTTTTCAATAGCAGGGAAAACAGCATCTCTCATTTGCAGCTTGATCATCATCGGAAAAAAAAATTACTTGATTAATTTGATATAACAGTCAGCCACTAGATTCAGTGATGTAATGTCTACGTAGTATGTACTTTTATAGAAGCCTTCATGAAAGGTGGGTTTGGTGAGGTTTTATTGATCATTTTATCGATCATTTCCAGCAGATGAAAATGATCGTGTACTGATTGATAGCCAGCTCCTACAGTAATTTGGTTTAAATTCTTTGAACTTAGCCTACAAATTGTCTGTCACCATATAATGCAAGTAACATCTACATGAAGTAGACTAGCATCTAGGAAGTGTCCTGCTCTTCCTAGGTATAGAAAGTTCTNAAGACAACTTCTGCGAGACAGAAGAGTTATGCTATTCCTAATGTAAACAACATGATCAATTATGAAGGCGTTTAGCACATTTAAAAATAGTCAGACGGTACATTCCTCAAGGAAATAACTCTTGCACAGAAACAGTTTTTCACCATAGGATGAATAATGCTTTCTAGCTACCACCTACAAAAGCAGGGTGAGAACAGACACTTTCATCTCACTGTGAAGGAAACCTAAGAAAAACTAGCGAAAACAGGAAGACAAACACTACTCTCACTACTTACACTAGTAAATCTTGCAGTAAACGTGTATTTCAGTGTCAGCAGAGACAAAACCCATAATCATCTTCAGAAATTTATTCTGAGGCCAATCTCATGTAAGAGGTGTTCCTATCTTTCACGCGGTTTACTCCGGTCTTCTGATCTATGTAGTTAAACTGATCTGGAACAATCCTGGTAGTTTCTTTGATGGAAATGCACTTTGCAATGCATTTAACCATTGTCAAGGTTGGAACCTTTAACTAGCAGAGAGGTGGAGCACAAGAAGTCATAGGAAAGACCAAAGCACAAGCCTGACTGCTCATAAAAGCAATTGTATGCTGCAGAATTTTAAAGCCAACTCTTGCGTGATGAATATATTCAATGCCTCCAGGGTCACTGAAGTTGGTTTTAAATTGAAGCCAGGGTTTTCAAAGGAACATAAAGATCATCATTTCACTCCTACAGAAGCTCTTTAAAAATTCCAGCTTATTTAGATGTTATTAATCATGACTAGATCCTCTCCTCAATCTTATTAATATTATCCATTCCACATAGACCCTCTGATGCTTATTACCATACTGAACTTATGCTGCAGCTTTTCCCATAGGGAGGTATATATAGGCCTCTCAAAATAAAAAAATAAAACCAGGCAGCTATTAATTTTATTAAACTTGTAAGAACAGTCCTTTGTTAACTGTGCTACAGATCCAAAAATTATCAGGAAGAAGAGAAAGAGGGGAACTCTGCATACCACATTAAAAAACTACTCAAAATTGAGCTTTGTTTAGTGACCCAATTGATTCTCAAGTTTGGGATTTTCCAGTTTGGATTCCCTTTCCTAGCTGGAGAAATCCCACTTACAGAGTTACTGCATAACTGAACTAAAAATAAAAAAAATAAATAAATAATTTAAAGAAGTCTTTACTTAATAATAACTTCAAACAGAACAGGTATTGTTGGTTCATTTCTCAGCCCTTCCAGCTGCAAGCTGTCTGTGGCAGGCACATGTGTAAGAGATCTCACTAAAAGATGTAGGCAACATATAAAGATGGATATGGACACACACACACACACCCCCAACAAACAACTGTCCAAAGAACTTCGGAAGAAAGCTAAAAGTTTAAGTGACAACTTAAGTTGTGTTTCAGAAAGGACATAGTCATTGCATGCTGGTCTGGTCAAGCCCTGTCCTTGGACAGCCTTTGGCACTCAAAACCAAGGTGGGGAGGCAGACTGAAATGCCTGAAATACAAAATGGCACAACTTACATGAACTGCTAGGAGTGCTGTCTCAGTTTACAAGGCACGCTCCAAATCAAAATTAAAAGGGTAAAATATTTTAAAGCATGAGGTTAAGCAGACTCTCTTCTTCCCTCTAATCTTCCTATGCAAGCACCCAATTTTCATCAGTTTTATTCCAAGCAGTCCTCCACATTGGAACATCCCTTCAAGTCTGCTCTACACTTCCTTCAACCTTCTCCTTTCTTCACACTTTCATCTCTTTAAAGCACACTGTCCCCAAAATGTGAGGGCTCCAAACTCCCACAAGATAAAATCAGTTTTTAAAAATAAGTAAGTAAAAAGACACTGAACAGAATCTAGTCAGTAAATTGCCAAATGTCAGGACAGGAAGAGGACAAAAACCTGCCCCACCCTCCTCCTATAACAAGGATTAAGAAACTATTTATTCTATAAATATTTTCATTTCAGGAGCTGAAAATGGTCTGGCATTGCTAAACAACATTATTATTCTGAAACAAAAGCTTGGCAAAAGACTTTTCAAAAGTATTACATTTTAACTAAAATAAAGGAATAGAAACTAGGGTAACTGCATTTTTAATTCTTGAGGTTCCCAGCAAAAGAAATTTCAGTAACTTTAGCATTTTTCTTGAAGAACATAGGCAGAAATACAAGTATAATGATTCTTTCCATTTCATTGTTTCCAATATGATATATCATGCCACAGACTTTTGAAGAGAGATAAAGAACTATTGTAAAACTTCCAAAACAAGAAAATTGTTAATTTTCAATACAACTATATAAGAAAATGCCTACTTTATCACCATACAGTATCAACTTAGCTCTAGTGCACATATTAAATATATCATTTATTTTCATATCTTTTCTATAAGACACACGAATTATTATTGAATTTCTGCATCTTCCTACAAGAAACCTTGTTTCCTTTAGGACAATCTGATTCTCTGCTCTCTCCTCTCTTAAAGGCAGCTCTGTAGTCAAACTTGGTCAGTCTCACAGATTTAACAATAACCATTTTCCTCCCAATTGAAAGGTATACATAAATTTAAGCTCCATCTCTCTCAATAGAGATTTTTCTCCTTATTTGGCCCACAATAAAATAAAATAACATTCACCCACTCAGATAACACCAACAATGAAATTGAAAACACCTATAGAAAGTAACTTGCTAAAAAGCTATATGGAATGTTTGTAACTTCTGAAGATTTTAAGATACCCTGAATTCACTTTTTGATTGACTAGAAAAGGCATTTATTCTGTTACTGAGAAGATAAAGAAATTTCTCATCAAACTAACAAAGACTCTTAAACCTAAAGCTATATCAGAATAGTCTTTACAATGGGGGAGGGGACAACACACCACTTCACTAATAAATTTTAAAATTCAGAAGTAATATCATATAATTCCACAAACCTACACATTCAGTCTAGGTCTTTAAACTGCAACTAGTTTTCCTTTGCAGTGCTTATTGTAACATTTCTGCACTTCTCTGATTTCCCAGCAACCAGTTACCACCTTGTTCTTGCACTGTACCTCACAGAGAATAAATGGTGACAGCAACTGAGGTTTTCCAAAACCTTTGTAGACAGGCAAATAACGAGACTAGACGCTAATTCTGATCGATCATCCATTTTTCAAAGTTGGTTTTCCTCTCAAAAAAACTTCAGAAAGATAAGTGTTATATGAACCAGAGTAAGAACAACAGTATTTTAGCAAGTGAATGACCAAAAAGTATGTTTTTTCAACTTCAACATAATTAATTATGGCACCATAGTGATGTGTCTCTCAAGAGGTAATAAATTTCAAATCTATGCAAAGGACTGGGCAGTGATTGCAATGCTATCTTGAAAAAAATCCCAATAGAAAAATATTTTTACAACCTATTTTCCCTTTATTCCTGAAGTTTATTTATTATCTACTCTACCTGACTTTTTGATTAATGTTTTTATTATTAAATAGAATTTTCATTCTTGTGATACTCTTCCATTTTCCACAGCTTATACATTACAAACTACATAACACAAATTATAATAAAAGTTATTTGACAGTTACCATGAAAATAAAATCTAGACCTTGAAAAAACTTCCATCCAACAACTTCTTGCATCCTACTAGTAATAATGACCAGACTCCCAACTTGGTAAATACGTCTATTGGACTCAGAGAAAAGTGCAGCTCTGTGCTTCTGCTTTTGATCCTATCACATCATATGAAAATTTCCTGGCTTTGCTTCTATATAGACCCAGAGCACATCAAGCATAACAGTGCTGAGCTGCTCAACACCCCTCTTGCACCTATACCCAAGATCCAAAAACTCTGCCAAAACCACCTGTAAAATTCAATCCGTGAGGGGTTCTCTCAGATGACAGATTCAGCTCTGTAACAAATTGGCTGTGAGACTGAGAGCATCTCCTCTTAATCTCACAGCTCAATAAACCAAAGCACTCCCACTAAGTGGCAAACCTGGCTTCAGCCTTCTCTACTGCTCTGACCTGCTGAATGGAAGGGGC
This sequence comes from Ibidorhyncha struthersii, assembly GCA_013398815.1. Lineage (NCBI taxonomy): Eukaryota > Metazoa > Chordata > Aves > Charadriiformes > Charadriidae > Ibidorhyncha > Ibidorhyncha struthersii. Next base: position 146,832 of record VZSZ01000215.1, read on the forward strand.
ACAGTGCCTGAAAGGACACAGCTCAAGCACATAAGACTTCATGACAATATTCCAAGCAAACAGAGGTGATTCTCTACAGCTTGAAGGAAGGTATCCCAGCCCTGAAAAGAGCCAAGAACTGTTGCATACATCATGTAACTCAAACCCTACACAGCTTCTCAAGTGTGTATGTTGAATGTTACGAATCCAACTCTGGAATTTAACTCTCCCCCTGCTTTGTGAAGGACTCAGTTCTTCAAGATCGAAGAATATGCTGCTGCTGACTACTGTCACATCCAAGACCTAAACTTGCATGCAATTATTTCTCAGATACAAAAATGCATAGGCATATAAACAGTGTTATACTTAGGCAGCGGTCTAACAATAATTTAGGATTTCCAATAGCATACTAAAAAGGCACTCATAATACAAAGTATTAATCCAACACCCTCCTGTGATTCAAAACTGCATGAAAAAAAAATAAAATCTGATGGCTGAACTTTGCACCTACTGGTTTTGCAATATATCAGGTATCAGCTGACCTGCAGTCAGCATAAAGCCAATACTCTAAGAAACTGAAATTAAATCAAGTGCCTATGACCCAATCTGGATCAAACACTGATGGATGATTCACCAACACAAGAGTAACCTCGAGTCAAGATAAAGTTCTGTTAGGTCCTGTCTGCATGATGCTTAATCACAGAAGGAGTAGATTTTCCAGGAATTAATAATATAATCTTGTACACTGCACTAAGTTTTCAGCAACGGTACTATGTGGCATAAATTGTATGTATTTTCGTATTTCAGGATTAAAAGAAAAAATTACCTTCTTAGAGCTAAGGAGAAAGAAAAACTAATGATTATTCCTCATATGTACCCATTCCACTTACTCCAGACCGTGAGGCAGGAGTTTAGATATATAATTTATAGTTCAAGTCTTCTTTAAACGGAAAATTAAATCAAATCAGAGGTATGAATTCAAAACATATTAAGCACATTAAACCTCTGTTACTTATGGGAATCAAGTTAAAGCTGCTTTAGTTCTGAATGACAGCATCCATTAAAGTTTGATGTACTTCAACTGATCTGCTTTAATGTCTTACCTCTAGTTAAACAAGCTAATAGACAAGCCCAAAGTTGCAAGTATAAATTGAGTCTAATACCATGCTCCAAGCAAGAAATGCGCCTGCAGACTGGAGGAGAGAATGTGAGGATTTTGTGGTTCTTAACTTCCTTTCATTAACTTGGGTCTGTTTAAAATAGCAAAAGTTTTGCACAGTTTTACTACCAAGTTTCTTGTATGCTGTTTCAGGATAAGATTCATTTAAGAATATTACTCTTTCAGAGCTTTTACTCAATAATTATAGAGGTAATTAGTCTGTTGATAGTTATTTAATGTAAGGTCTCGCAGCTGGGAAAACATAATCCAGGAGTGCAGCACAGGCTGGGATCTACCCAGCGGGGGAGCAGCTCTGTGGAAAGGGATCTGGGGGTCCCAAGCTCAATATGAGTGAATGGTGTGCTGCTGCGACAAGGAATGCCAACAGGATGCTGAGTTGCATCAACACGGGCAGCTCCAGCAGAGAGAAAGAAGTCATTAACCCACTCTGCTCAGCGCTTGTCAGGCCACACCTGGAATACCGTGCTCAGTTTTGGTCCCCGCTATACAAAAAAGATGTGCACAGGCTGGGGAGGGTCCAGAGAAGGGCTACAAAGATCAAAGGGAAGCCTGACATATGAGGAAAAGCTAAGAGAACTGGGTTTCTTCAGCCTTGAGAAAAGAAGGCTTAGGGGAGACCTTATCACCATGTTCCACTATTTAAAGAGTGGGTACAAAGATGATGGAGACTCCTTTTTCACATGGAGTCACACAGAAAAGACGAGGGGGAATGGGTACAAGTTAATCCTGGGGAGATTCTGACTGGACACAAGATGAAAACTTTTCACAGTGAGAACAATCAGCCATGGGAATAATCTCCCCAGGGAAGTGGTGGGTTCCCCAACACTGGACAGATTCGTCTAGACAGGGTGCTTGGCCATATTGTCCAGACTGCGCTTTTGCCAAGAAAGGCTGGACCAGATAATCCTTGAGGTCCCTTCCAACCTGGTATTCTGTTCAACATCTTTGTCGGAGACATGGACAGTGGATTCAAGTGCACCCTCAGCAAGTCTGCTGATGATATCAAGCTGTGTGGTGAGGTAGACACACTGGAGGGGAAGGATGCCATCCAGAGGGAACTGGACAGGCTGGAGAGGTGGGCCCATGTGAACCTCATGAAGTTCAACAAGGCCAAGTGCAAGGTCCTACATCTGGGTCAGGGCAATCCCAAGCACAAATACAGGCTGGGCAGGGAATGGATTGAGAGCAGCCCTGAGGAGAAGGACCTGGGGGTGTTGATTGACGAGAAGCTCAACATGAGCTGGCAATGTGCGATCGCAGCCCAGAAAGCCAACCACATCCTGGGCTGCATCAGAAGTGTGGCCAGCACGTCGAGGGAGGTGATTCTACCCTTCTACTCTGCTCTCGTGAGACTCCACCTGGAATACTGCATCCAGCTCTGGAGCCCCCAACGTAAGAAGGACATGGACCTGTTGAAGTGGGTCCAGAGGAGGGCCACAAAGATGATCAGAGGGCTGGAGCACCTCTCCTATGAGGACAGACTGAGAGAGTTGGGGTTGTTCAGTCTGGAGAAGAGAGGCCCCAGGGAGGCCCTTATAGCAGCCTTCCAGTACCTAAAGGGGAGAGCTGGGGAGGGACTCTTTACTAGGGCATGTAATGATAGGACAAGGGGTAATGGCTTCAAACTGGAAGAGGAGAGATTTAGAATAAAAATCAGGATGAAATTTTTCACTTTAAGGGTGGTAAGGCACTGGAACAGGTTGCCCAGAGAAGCTGTTGAGGCCCCATCCCTGGAGGTGTTCAAGGCCAGGCTGGATGAGGCTTTGAGCAACCTGGTCTAGTGGGAGGTGTCCCTGCCCATGGCAGGGGGGTTGGAACTCGATGATCTCCAAGGTCCCTTCCAACCTAAACCATTCTATGGTTCTATGATCTACAACAAATTCAGCATTTCACTCTGGAAGCACAAGGCTAGATCACTCTTAGTGTTTATTAACACAATTACCCTTTAAATTGTTCTGCTTTTGCTCGTAGGTTTTCACTTTTTACCCAAATTTTCTGCAATCTTTTTAGCCACACGTTAGACAAACCTAATGTGTGAAGCAAGCTAAAACAGGATGTTCATTGGCAGTCTCCCAAGTCATTAAACGCCTACCACAAGATTCCTCTCATACTCTCAGGATCAGACTGCAATTGGATAAAAAAAAAAGTCAGCGTGTAATCTAAAGCCTGCTATTTCCCCATTCTTCACTTAAATACAAAAAATTCTTCAATAAGGCAATGAATGCAGCAAAATCAGCATTTCCCCCAGTAAGGACTGATGCAGTTCGGGAAGGCTCAAAAGGTGGCTTAATGTAATTCACAAAATTTGGTGAGCAAAGAGATGCAAATATAAGCAAGGTATAGCAAATATGCTCTTATGGCAACCCATAAGGACTCAACAACATCAGTTTTGTAAGAGAGGTTTTGAAACAACAGTAGGTAACAAGATTAAGAAACTAGTAACTGGTTAATATTTACCACCATGAGAGGTTAAGCATGTGACATTCTGCATTTAAGCTTCCCCTGAATACAATCTTTCTCTAAAGCAACTTGTACTGCAAGCAAATGGGTGCTAAAACTGACTTTTTGCCCAAGGCAGCAAAAGTCATGTGAACCTGAAAACAAGATACCGTGAACACTCACGTTAGACTTTCTTCCTGAGAACTGAGTGCAGATACTGTCCCAGATATTATGCAGAAATGAGAACTGGAAGTCACTCTCAAGACCTGCAACAGAACTCTTCCAAACCTGGTATATCTCATTTAGCAGTAGCAAATAACATTTTTATAATCCTAACCAAAATGACAGAGTTCATTTATGTGCATCTTCCTTCCAGAAGAACAAATTCAGACTGCCCAGAGAAGAAGAAATACATCCTTCATAAGTTAGGAAAATTTCTTACACAATTATTCCCTCACCCACTACTAAGAATCCCCAAGACTACAGCAAGCCTCCTGCATGTTTGTAGCTCCTAACTTTGCCAAAGTAATTGTTTGGGCAGAGATTTTCCAGTTTGGGCACTAATGAACATCTGATTGCTCAAATAAACCATGTAGCCATTTACAAGAACACCACTGAGGACAAAACATGTAATACACGTACGTTCCTACTCAAAGGAGTAAGAGCTGCTGTACTTGATTCAGACTCAAGAATGATTTTAAGACTGCTTACTACTCTGCCCCTGATGTAGCTGAGGCAAACACCAAGGAAAAGAACACGTAAAGCAGCATGGACAGCACAAGCCTTTCATGGTATGCGCAGTCTGCTTCCAGCAAGCCACCAGACCATGGACTTGAGAACCAGTTTAAATCAAGGCCCTTCACCGGATTTGTGTATTTGCTCAATTAGCCCCCAGCCACATGCCTCCTCCCCAACTTAGTCATATCCTTGGTCTCCACAAGTTGAGGAGCTGTTTTTCAAAATTAAATTGTACTGGGGAGAGATTGACTATCTTCCTTCAGTTGCCCTAGTTCTTCTGTTCCGCTAAACACTGAATAACAGTTCCCTAATTAGCTCTTCCATATAAGCCTGCAATTTTAGACCTCCTGCATCTTCCTTCAGCTCCCCTCACTTCCAACTCACAGATTCCTAGCCTATTTTGTCTCTGTTCATATGGAAGTACTTTTGTATCACCAGCTGTACCAACTTCCCTTTTACTCCTTTACCTTTTCTAGTGTTACTGTATCCTTTCTGATGTGGAAAAGGATCAGGATGGCACATAGACACTCAACATCTGAATGCACCAGGGATTTGAGATTGACCAAGTGTGATTCATTCTCAGATCTTGATTTCAATAATTCTCTTTAAAGTCATTCCAGTGACTTTGAACTTGCCCTTTTGACTGCTCCTGAACTTGGAGTTCTTTCCAGAAGAATGGTGATGAAGATTCAAAGATTCTCCCCATACCTCAGCCTGCACCAGAGTAATGATCATTCAAGAAGTCATTGCTATCTGTAAATAGCTAGGGTTGTTTCTCTCACATTTCCACTACATTAAAATTCAATGCTGATAGACACAAACCTAATTTTATCATACAAGCTACTCAGTATTATGAGATATTTTGCACTTCTGCATAGGTTAGCAAAGGAACAACACCAGGCTGAGCAATTTTGTATCATCAAACTGCCATCTGATGTTTCACCTTCCCTTGGGGGGGAAAATAATGTTATTTGCGCATACTCTGTAGAAACGGACTTACGAGACCTTTAGAGCTGTTAAATGACACACGTCAGAGACAGCTCTGCCACTAAAACAAAGAAGAAAGTTTCCCCCATTTTTCTGCTGCATAATTCAGTCCCCAAAGAGAAGTCTGACTTCTTCTAGGGCAAGGGACATGAAGCTCATTTCAGAAAGAGGAGAGGTAGGAAGAAGGTAAAGGAAGGGTCAGTCAGGAGAACTGCTCCAGGGAGAAGGAAACCAGTGTGGCAGCCAGCAGGAGAGGGACACATGCTGCAGCTTACCGGGGGCTCTGCTCAGCAGCACCAGGAGGAACGGTGGAGCTGGAATCAGCAGTGAGAGACTTGGAGAAGGACACTAGAGAAGAGACTGGACCAAAGGAGAAGGATGCATGGACTACGGTAGTGAATCAGTGGTGAGGAATATGGCTGGCTGTGGAAACAGAAGGGAAGAGCAAATAAAGCAGGGGGCAACTAGCAAAGCTGAAGAGGTAAAAAACAGTGTTACTGAGGCAAGGAGTGGGAAATGGGACAGAGTAGAAAAAAAAGGAATGAACTAGGTAAGAAGAACAAGACTGAGGCAAAAAGCCTAGTGGATGGGAAAGCAAAGGGCAAATATAGAAAATGTCAAGGGGGAAGGGATGCACAGAAAAGCATCCAACACGGCAAACACCCCTCCTAACCTTGGCACAAAGTAGAGTCCCACCAGTCCTATGGCAAACGTGCCCTCCTCTTCTCCTCTGTTAAGCGTTAATTCCCATGAAAGTGAGGTTTCTTAAGATGGCAGGTTAATGTCTGTGCAATGAGCAGAAGGTTGGAAAGAAGAAGAGAAAGCAAGGCATAAGACAATGAAGCCATTGCAGAGAAAAGGGGCATAAGGAAGTAGCTTGTATTTTCAGGATAGAAGATGGAAAAATATATAGTACCTGTCAAATTCTTTTTTCCTTTCAGCATGGCCTTCAGGAATAAAATCAGTCAGATGCGTATGAAAAGGGAAGGCAGAAAAAGAGAGCTCAAAGAGTATGTCAAGGGTGGTGAAGAGAACCTGCGACTGACAACGTGATACAATTAAACTGTAAAAACGGAGAAAATGCTCATGAAAGCAGGTGAAAAATCTGCAGAAGCTGATTGTAAGATTTTATTACAAGCAGCCTCACATACAAAAGAAGCAGCAAAAGTAGTAAATATTGCTGCTGACAGACCCAGACCCTCTAATAGAACAGAGAAACACAAGAATCAAAAAGTGTATCAACAGAAGAAAAGCAAGAAGGAACAAAAGCATATGAAAAGTCATAAATACTTACACACCAGATATCATAAGGAAGTCGAAGCAATAGAATATGGATACTATACAAAGAAAAAACTATACGTCAAAGAAAATGTTTAGAATAAGAATTTGAGAGACAACAGCATTTGACATGGAAAACAAAAAAAAAACAGCTCTGCTAGTGAACATGGAACATTTAAGTAGTGTTGCCCCTGACTGAAGAGGCAAACACAAGCTAATACATACAGCTACGCAAACAGATGCATCATCTGCATTACAGAGGATGAATGCAGAAGAGTTCACAGAAAGAGTCAGGAGCCAGAGTCAGAGGAAGGATGACAAGCAAAAGATTAGAAGTTACATGCAAGTAGCCTGATAAAGAGGATTAAAAAACCCAACAAATAATATTTTTTTCCTACTCAGACTGCAAATGTTTTACAATGGTTATTGAAATAACCGAACGTAATAAGACATTTTGTCCCAATCAACATGTCACTACTATACAATAGGATAACTCAGCCAAATAATCTAAGAAGTGCAACATGCACTTTGTTTCCACTCATTATGACATTTTCCACAGTTAGATAAAAGTCAAAACAGCACGTCCCTTATCGGAGATGATAAAAAGAGAGTAGGTCAAGGATTCTTCCTTTATGCTATTATTGCCAAGGCAGAAAACATGTTTTTGCAATGCCCTACCTAAAAATCATAGAATAGACCTTTTATATTTGGCAAGAAGCATGGAAAAGTTCAGGCAAATGGCCAGGTGTTTTGTTAAAAATGCATAATGGTACGCCTTAGCTTTGCTGAGGACCCACAGACAGTGTCCTGAGAATATGGTCCCAACACTCTCTCTTTTTACTTAATACCCAGAATCACATTTTACCCCAAAGATATAAAAACATATTTACATACACCCACCCCACCCCTCACCCCTGAATCTCTTATAAAAGACAAGAGCATATCCTATGCTGTACAGACTAGAATAAACTCCCAGGAAGACAAAGCTATATCCATAAGCACAGTAAATACTATAATTCATACATGAAGTTACTTTAGCACAACCTTTCATAAAAACAAGGCACACTGCTGATGAGTGCTGCAACGCAAGCTCGGGCACTCCGTGTTCCACCCTGTCCTTTTCAGCTCTCCTCTCTTTCTTGCTGCTGTCACCATCTGCTTATCCCACCACACACATGCTATGTTCCCACCTAAGCAGCACACAGAGGGGTTTCATGTATATACATGTCTATACAGCTTCCCTTTTGCCCCAGCTTTTTATAGCACAGTCCCTATCCAAGTAGCTGTGCCCGGATTTTGCCACCAAAACAACAACAAAAAATCTCAGAACAGATTTACATGACTTCGACAGGCCCCTCAGTCTCTTATTCCGCTATAAGCTGCATCCGTTCACCCCACTGCCTTCAGATTTTTAGGTATTTTAAATGAACAAAATAAATTCATGTGATATGACACAGATTTGATGGAGCAATGGGACTCAACGATCATGAAAGAGATGTTACGAATACCAAATAAAAAGACTGAATGATATTGAAGAAAATACAGTGATAAATGGAAGTGTGAAAATACACACTGATGAGTGCTATTTTATAAACCGCAAATATTTTTCAAAAACCTCATTCAGGAAAAGCCGTGCAAGGAAGATTCCTTCCTTTAAATTTTCTTTACTATTCATAGCATATGAATTGGACTGTATGCAACAACACAGCAATTAGTTTAAATACTGCCAGTATTCTCACTGGTGATAATTGGTCGCTTCTTGCAAGAACATCTGTTCCATCTTTCTTAAGAAATGAAGTACAGACCCTGTTACCTAGACAACAGAATCCTTCTGAGCATCACACACTATAAAAGGGCAATATCAACCTAAGTCACACTTCATATTCATTCTCCCCACCACTCCCTTATTGCCGTTACTGCAACTGAATGCCATGACTTTTTAACACTATGCCCGTATTTATCAGATCATATAAACTCAGGCCCACTTTCACATGCATTAAAAGTAACAGCTGTGTTACTCTCCGTTGGCCAAGCAACAGTCACTTTGGGGCTTTGTATCTGGCCAGTTTTCCATCACCATGACTGCCAAATTGTCAAGCTGAAAATGCTGCGGCTTATGAGTACTCTGAGAGCAAGTCCTATCAAATCTAGAAATCTAAGCTCTGTCCCCTTGAATGCGGTCCAGAAGCAGTCACCTTCACCACCATGACCCTGGATTACAGGGAGATATTCATGTGCTATAGGGACTCACCCCATACCAGCACCCACTAGTGCCCTCCAAGGAGAGTAGCAGCAGATTAACCTTTGGAAGATGTCTTTTGTTGCCTTAGCAAACTCACCACAATTTTATAAATATTGATGAAATATTAACAACAAGGAAGTGCACCAGATGACAAACTCTTCTGTGTGCTTTAGTTAGACGGATGGATTATTTTTTTCCTCTGTGTGCATGTGATGGAGGACCAACGAACACGGAAGCTCAAATGATGTGTGAAACCTAAGGATTAAGCACTAAGAAAGGACAAGAGAGCTCACTGGGGCAGAACAAGCTGCAAAACAATCACCACCACTCAGCTATCACCCTAAATTCACCTCACTTCATCTTCCTTCTGACAACACTCTAAACTACTTTCCCTCCTCCTCCACTTTCTTCCCTTCTTCTTGGCTGTGACAAGAAAAGCAGCACTGTCTATCCTCAAATGCACATGCTGTAGCTATCCCTGTTGTGGGAGAGGGGGACGGGACGGGACAGGGACAGTACGGGGGGACGGGACGGGGATGAACTTCTGTAGGAGAACCCCTATAGCTCTTACGCATTTGGTTTTGCACGTGCAATAGCAATCATGCCCTGGGTATGTACTTAGAGCTTCAAGCTAGTAAGTCAGTACAAGCCAATAGCATCAGAAAAATGCAAAGCAAGAAAAGGAGAAAAGGCTATTAAACCAAAATATAAGCAATCAGCTCACCACAGACCACACAAGAGAACTGAACATTTTAGGACTTTATTAATGCAAAAATGACTGGTACTTTTATGGGAATGCTCTGACAAGTTATACTTCCATGTATTTCCACTAGTATGCAGAACAACACAGAAATAATTATATGACTATCTGATAAGCAAGTAGATGGCATTTTGAGCATTAACTAGAGTAACCAGGAGTATTAACTTCAACCATAGAAGAGAAGTATGGGGTTTTTACTTGTTTTGCAGCTTCTGCATTTTTAGAGGGGACTTCAAGGCCACGTAATTCGGTAAGACAGAAATGGAATGGTTTAAATGAAGGCTTCTATAGCAGCACCTTATACAGCAGTGTTTCACAGGAGAAAGATAACACTTAAAATAATCCAGTGGGACAGGAATATAGATCTGTTTTTCAGGCCCATCTGTGTTGAAAATAAAACACACACATGAGTTCTGGAATAACTGAAGAAAGAAAATAAAAGCCTGAAAATGGTCTGGATTTGAGATGCCCAGAAGAAGGAAAAAATGAAATAATCCTTCTGGCCTCAGACTGAAAATCTGAACAATGGAGATAGCTGAAAAGGATTAAAACTTAAAATCACAGTAGAATTCCTTATTTAGACTACAAGGCTTTGAGCAAGTTCAGTGGATTTCAGATGTGGAACAGTGCAAAAGAAAATTTAGTAGTGGTAAAATATTTTTAGGCCACAAGTATAATAAATACTTAGACTGTAAATCTGCAAGGATCACCCATCCTCAGAAAAATAAAACAGACTAGGTAAAACCTAGGCAAGAAGATAATCACTAATGCATAAAAAAGTAACCTGTCAAAAAAAAGAACAATTATTAGTCTGAAGAGCAAAGGCAGATGAGGATACTGAACAAACCTTGGAGTTTGGTCAGAGAGAGACCATTAATCACAGTAATAAGAAGCTTCTTTAGATTAGAAGCTTAGAGAAGTCAAACCAAAGTGGATCCAAGACAAGGCTAGTGGACAGGAAACTACTGTATTGCTTGTAAATATTAAAGGCATCTGGAGATATAGGGAGAAGAAAGCAAGGAAAATAGTACAAAAGGCAACTGAGGTAAAAAAGAAACTAGAGTAATCTAATAAGCAAGTGAAAATATGGAAAGACAATGAGAGCTGAGAAACAAACTCTGCAGGGACCATGGGATGGGGTAAGTTCATTAGCACAGAAACAAAAGCCAGAGGCCTCCTCAAATGTCTTCAAGAACTGGCAGCAGATCTTATATTTCATAACTGTCTATAATCAAAGTTATTCTACTGATAGCTTCTTTCAATATGCTGTTCACATATTAAAAAAAAAACTGATTACTTTTTCCAGTAGGGTAGTCCTGACAGACTGTACTAACTTCTGTATCCTCAAGTGGCTGCATATGAAAAAGCTCAAGGTCAAGTATACTGAGCATATACATATACACACAATGTAGTACATGTGCTACATACAGGCACTAGGCAGGTTTAAGTAAGCATCCTGACACTGCTAATGAGATAGGAAAGATGAGCACGATGCTCCTTCTAGAAGGCAGGAGCATTTTGTCAGTCAGACGACCAAATGGAGCAGAGAACAAAACCATGATGTTCACCCCTTTCTTATCAAAATACAAACTAAGCAAACTCTACATAGTAACAACCTCACACTGTAAGCCTGCGTACAAGATGCATCACAGAATCAAAGACTGCCAAGCTACCCATTTAGTGACTACTGTACTGTTAACTACAGTTTGGAAACAGGAAAGCCTGTCTGTGTCTCAAAATCCTCATACAATAAAGTATCAAGTCATCATAAAGACAAGAAAAATCTCAGCAAGATACAATGGAAGCTGTATTTAAACAGAGCTATTTTTCAGTTTACCACAAAAATAGACAGACATTCACAAGAAAACCAAGACCACACTGAAACTTTGAACATAAGGAAATTCAATTAAGTGAATAAAGTTTTAGCAGAAGGTAACATGACATTTTGCCTTCAATAACAAAGCTGATTACAACCTACATACAAAAACCTGCAGAGTAAAATATGACTGTAGACTAAAAACACTATCCATTTAGCAATACACAGGGCTGAAACCAACACCAAACAATGTATTGGAAAAAAGCAACTTTTTAATTAACTTTTGATCAAGGCCTAAAGATTTTTCCACTGATGTTACATTTTCAATCCAGCCATATCTGTTCTGTATTAATTTATTCACTTTAGGTACTATAATAACATTTTATTTCTGCCTCACAGACTCAGTGGGCACAGAGAAGTCTCAGACAGTTTGCAGGTCAGGATCAGCAGAGTCACCAGTAAGGATGACACAGTGCTGGGAGTACATTACAGACCCACCTGTTAAGGGTGGGGAATTGGATGAAGTCTTCTTCACAACTCAAAGAGGTCTCTGAACCACGAACTCTGGTTCTCATGAGACCTTAACCTCCCTGACATCCACTGGAAAGGCAACACAGCAGGGCGCAAGCAACCCAGGTAGTTTTGGGAGCTTATCAGGGACAACTTCTTGATATACATACTGACCGGGCCAACAATGGTGGCACACAGCTATTCTCAAACCATGAAGAACTGGTTGGAGATGTGACAATCAAAGGCAGCTTTGATTGTGGCGACCATCAACTAGTACAGTTCAAGATCCTGACTGGAGGGAAGAAGGCAAGTAGCAGGGCACTGGAGAAACCTGGAGCTTCAGGAGAACAGACTCCAGCTTATTGAAGAAACTGGTAGGTGGCCGTGGGAACCAGCTCTGAAGAGCAAAGGAGCTCAGGAAAGCTCGCAGGTCTACTCAAAGATACAAGTATCAGGAGACCGACTTGGCTAAGCAGATTGTCAGAGCACCAATGCAATAAGGACAGTATACAGAAGGATGCAAACAGGGACAGGCTACATAGGAGTTTAGGAACACTGCCCAGGCTTGTAGGGATGGTGTCACAAAAGCCAAAGCTCACGTTGAACTGACACTTGCAAGGAACATTGAAGGCAACAAGAGCTTCTGTGATTACATCAGTTGTGAAAGCCTGAGTAAGAAAATGTGAGTGTGTCACTGAATGAAGTGGGCAATTTAGTAACAGTATCTGCAGATGGGAGTCCCAATCTAAAAAGAATCCATTATCTGAAAACCCATGCCATCACCTCTCAGTCTGAGGCATCAAAGAGTCACATGTAATATAAACTAGAGAAAGGCATGTTCTAGAGTTATGTAAAGTCAATGTAACATTTAAACAATTTTTCAACTCCACACAGAATAAACTGAAAACATGTATAAAGTAATTTTTCTTGACTACGGGGAAAGTACAAATGGAGGAACACAGGGAAAACATGTAATAACAAAAAGAATGAGAAACAAAAGAGAACAAGAAAGGTTTGTGACACAAACTCAGAAAAGAACCCAAAATTTACAAAACACCGCAGCTGAAGCCTTAGAACATGTAAGTGTATGTTCATGTGTGCACACACACGCACACAATCTTGCAGGGAGTATTTAAGTTGGGCAAAAAATTATTTAAAAACGTGTTTCCTGCACTATCTGCAACTCTGTTCTTCTCTACCTGAGTGATAAAGCAGCTGTTTGCTTTCAGTGCACTGCTGCCTACAGTTTAACCCAAAGAGGTTTGGTTTTGCTTTTTTGTTCATTTCTGTCGAAGGTACCGTCAGTTGGTTTTGCATTTGTGTGTTCTGAGAATATTCAGGATCTGAAGTGAACAACAAATTCAAAGTGAAAACAACTGAGCCTGAACAGCACTGAACAACCATTTTACCTAGTCAGCTGCACTGTGAATTTGGATTATATCCTAACTGATGTCAAGTACCAAATTCGCAGAGAAGCTTCTTCGGCTCACACTGTGTTAGAATGGGGTAAAAACTTTCTTCTTCTTCTTTTTAACATACTTGCCATAGATTTGTTGATATTGCTTTCCTGCTTTGAGCAGAGACACAAGTTCAAGAAAAGGAATGTAAACTCTGTATGAAAAAAATAAAGATTCAAATTTTGTTGTTAGAAAGCAACGGTGTGCTAAACGCAGCATTACCTCTTTCCTTTCTCCTTTGCATGCTCTTTATTGTTAAATTGCTGAAGGAGGTGGCTGTAGTTAGACAATGGCGCTGACTAGCTTCTTCAGACGATGCTCTGCTTTTGTAACAATTACTTGACAAAAAAAAACCAACACTATACTGCAAGCTGTGAAACTTATTTTCATATACATTGCAGTGTACTTATGGGCTGATAAGAAAAAAAGTCAGCTTAATTGATTGAAACAAAAATCTTTTTATTCCACAGATTTACTACGTGTAACTACTTTTTTTATTTAATAAAGTTAATTGTTCTTTCAGATACAATAAAATAAAAAAAAGAAAAAAGGTCCACAGAACCCTTTTGAAGAATAACCAAAGCAAGAACTTAAGTACTCCCTTACACAAAAAGAATTTAAATTACACAGATTATACAAGATTAGGCCATGTAATGCAGAGAGCTCTTATTCTTCCTATGGCATGCAAAACATGAGTTATCATGTAGCTGAACTAAAAACCCCCTTCCAGCTGATTCATACTTATAAAATCACAATGCACAGACACTTCTAGCCAACACATGCCTTAACTCTCTAATAAAAAAAATAAAAAAAAAATTAAGGGATTTTTAAAACTTACACTTATTTCACTACCTCCAGCTATTGAAAGAGGGAGTGGAGCTTCAAAGCTTCCACAAACAAATCTAACAATCTTTTCTAATTAGGTAGTAGAGAATTTATGAGGAGATTTTACATTGCCAAATATTCTACACATTTATATTATCTTGGCAAGGGAAAAGAAGTTCTGACATTCAAAAGGAATCTCCTACAGCAGATGTACTCAGGGACACAGACCTTTTTAAAGCCTTGTTCTACCTAACCTCGCCTTAAACAAAGCCAGAGACCAAGTTCAGAAACCTATCTTTCTACGTGACAGTACATACTGCAAGCTGCTGCAATAGTCAAGGTCAACGAAAAGGTCAATACAGCCAAAGCAGAGGACTGGTACCTGTTATGAAATTCTATGTAATTGTACTTGAAGAGAGCCAATGGCATTACAAATCTTCAAAGTGTTTTATTAATACTGAAAAGTTACCATCATTATCCCTGTACAGCTGATCTTTTCTGCATTCCTAAGAGATGCAGAGACAGGTCAAACAGGTTATAAGGCCAGCCTGGTCCGAAGTCTCAAATTAAGTAGCTTCACATTTACTTTGCTTGACTAAGCGGTTTCCAACCAGGGAGGTGAGAGCAGCTTGTGAGTGACCTGCAGCACCTGAGAGAGGTAAAAGCAAAGAAGCTTTACAAGGTCTACCAGCAAGGCAGGACGTGTCCCCTTGAGCGTCCCTGCACCATGCTGCCAGCAGCACCGCTGAGAAGCACACAGCAAAGGTACAAAGTGCTTTGAGACAGAGACAGTGAGTCCAGCTGGACCTCCCTGCCTCAGCTTTAGCACTGCAACACCATTGGACCCCCAAAGCCAAGAGGAGGGAGACACAGACCCAGAAGAGCTGCCTACATGCAGGGGAAGGCCATGGACAACAGGGAGGCAGAAAAGAACATAAATATACTGAGACAGAGCTTTGCTCAAGAGAGCTGAGAAACACAAAAAAGTTACAAAAACCTATTGTTTAACCTATAAGAATTCTAAAACTCTGCCTACCACTGAGGATGCCAACATATATGTACCCTCTAGCACTTTGTAATATACATTGCCATCAATAGGCAAAAGGCCTGAGAAGAATTTGTGCACACTAAATTGCTCAAATGAGCTTTCAGTAACTCATTTAACATTATTTTAGCCTTGACCCATAAATGCAAGTATAAACACAAAGGCCAACTAACGCTCCCACCAGTGTCCCACAGTGTACTGGCACTATTTCAAGGTCTCCCAGAAGGAACAGCCTCCAGCAGCTTCACTAACAACCAGCGCACACAGGCACAGGATGTGGCAACTAAAATGGTTATGTGTCCCAGACCCAACATTCACGCAGGGCAAAACTGCAGCAATTCAGGGCACTCTTAAGCAAGGTTAGGAGACAAAATGCTGCTGGATTGTGGCCCTACTTCTCACATTTAAATTGTCTGTAACAGTCTAGCCTAATTCCCCCCCCCCGAGATAAAAGGCTACCAAGCTATAAAAAGAAAACTCTGATACAGAAAAATCCAATGAAGTTCAGAATTTAGATCAGTATTTACAGAGAAGATGGCTGGAGTTGGTAATTTATCCTTGGAAGAGGGAAAGTTCTTGGTGTTGCAGGTGGGGAGAAAAGTTGCAAGGAACCAGGAGTTGACAGAAGAGCCTCCTAGGACCTAACTCAAGTCACTGGTTCACATGAAACCTTAAGTAGTAGTCACCTTTGTCGACAGGCTGTGCTTTAGGGGGAAAAAATTGTCTTACAAAAAGACGTTCTTGAACTATTCTCATTTGGGTTAAGAAGAATTTCAGACCAAGACTGTATTCACTGCAGTACAACTGACTTACAAATACTTTGTTGGTTTCCAGGACATTTTTACTACTATATTTAATATACTTATGTGGAACTGTCTCAGTAAGAGAACTGCCAGAATACACTAAAGACACTGACTGTTCTTCACGAGGAAAAGTGAACTTATTTTTCATTTGTCATTGATTATTTTTTTTTAAATATGCACAACTCGTACCAGGAAACTGTTTTAAGTACTAGATTAAATGTGTGTTTTAGTGACAAACAGATCCAAAAAATAAATTTGGGAATAAAGCTCAGACCCTTCCAAAATTTTCTAAGAACGTTGCAGATATGTAAAGAGGTTGAAGTCTGCTCTCCTGAAGTCCAGGGTTATGATCCTGCTTTTTGACATGCTCCCTCCACTTCGGATCCTAAACTCCACCATCTCAGACAAATAAGCCGATAAAAATAATCATATTATAGTTCCTCAAGGTGTCCAAGCATGCAAATTTTCTGAGGATTTCCAGATTAACCTCTACTACCATTCAGCCTTTGGTTTCTGCAATTCCTCACGTGAAAAGCAATAGATAACCACAAATTTTGAAAGTGATTTAGCCACTAAAATAAGCTCCAACGGAGATAGTTGTGAACAGTTTGGGGTCCAGCACCATAAGCATAAAATCCACTGTCCAAATCAGTCACCAAATTAATCTCTTTCTCTGAATAAAAAAAAAAATAAATTCACAGAAAGACAATTTACTGCTTTCTCCCACCCTCCTTTTATTAATACTCACAATGAGATTGTACTTTTCTTACACCGTTAGCAAACGTTATAGATCACAAAAGTTCTTCCACACATACATACAGGTATTTTTAAAGTAGGCATTGAATGGCATTGATTAAGAACAGGCTTATATTTTTCTTTTCTCTGAATTAGTTTTTCTGAAAATCCAATTAGATGTTTATAGTCTGTTCACTATGGAAAGCAAAGTACTTGAAGTAACCAGCACAATCCTTTCACAGGAAGTAAAGCCTTTGGGACAAGATATCTCAGATAAAGCTCTAGTACCCTGGTGCTTTTTTGATAAATGAATACAAAATTCCATTACTGTTAGCTGTTTGAGGACTTTTAAAGCTATAGGTATTGGTTCTTAACAGATGATGGCCAAGATACTTCACAGGAAAAAAACAGCCCTAACAAATAATACCCCTCTGGTCTGTTTCTTCTGTTTCAACCTGCCATTTTAAGAAAGCTACTTAGATAAAGTAAGGAGCAAAAAGTAAAACACAAAGGCAGAACTGAATAAAACTCTTCCTTTCCCCAAAAAAAGTAGCTAAGTTACCTTTGCAGCAGGACGAAGAAAACATTTTCCCAAAACACACATCAGGTTATTTACAAATCCAGTTTATTATCCTCGTCTATCTCCACACTTGATTACATTCAACTCTTTAGTTTCCTTCTTTCAAATCAAAAGATATAAGAAAGTTCTTTCTGCATCAAGAAATCAATATCCTCACCCTAATATCCAGTAGTATAATCACATGCTCTTTTGTTGTGCAGGCTTCCACTGTATCTTTAAACTACCTTGCAATGAATATGGTCTGATGTTCGACCTCTGAATGGAAAGGAACAGAGTTTTCTTAAGGCCTTAATGTCTAAAAGTGTATTTTATAGAATCATAAAGGTCCAACCTTAACGATTCTAAGATCATCGAGTCCAACCATTAACCTAACCTGACAAAACCACTTCTAAACCATATCCCCAAGTACCACATCTACCCTTTTTCTAAACACCTCCAGGGATGGCGAATCCACCACCTCCCTGGGCAGCCTATTCCAATGCTGGATAACCAGTGAAAAAATTTCAAAAAAGAAATTTCAGTGAAAAAATTTTTCCTAATATCCAACCTAAACCTCCCCTGGCTTAACTTGAACCCATCTCCTCTCGTCCTATCACTTGTCACTAGGGAGAAGAGGTCAGTCCCCATCTCTCTACAACCTCCTTTCAAGTACTTGTAGAGAGTGGTAAGGTCTCCCCTCAGCCTCCTCTTCTCCAGGCTAAACAGCCCCAATTCCCTCAGCTGCTCCTCATACGACTTGTCCCCCAGACCCCTCACCAGCTTCGTTGCCCTTCTCTGGACACGCTCCAGCACCTCAATGTCTTTCTTGTAGTGAGGGGCCCAGAACTGAACACAGTACTCGAGGTGGGGCCTCACTGGTGCCGAGTACAGGGGCGTCTCTTCCACCTTCTACAATGCAAACTGAATTAACAAATTCCTAGAGCCATTCTGTCTATAAATAGCTCTAGGAATTCAAGAATTTTTTTTGCCCACATCACAAAAAGAATTAAAAATCCCACCCTGATGTTCAAGCAATAAGGAAAATATTTCATCCATCACTGGTTCCAAAATAAACTAATACAAGTCTTGAGCTGAAAGAGGCATCACATTCGTTAACTAAATCATGTAAATTGAGAACTCTGTATTTCATAACTGTCATTCATATTTTCCAACTCTACTTTTCAAAAATGCTGTTCCTTAACCCCAGCAATAGTCTGCCTCGTAACAAGAACATAGAAATAATTGGCATTTCAGTTACCTTCAGAATAGACATGAGTTACAGGAAAGAAATTAGCTTTTTTATGATAAAGAGTTGTGGAGAGAGAGAGAGAAAAGAATCCCCTCCAGTATTTTCATATTCAGTACAACAGAATTGGCTGAAATATGGATTTCTTCAGCAGGTATCATCCCATAGTTGAAAGAAAGTAATCATCACTTGCCCCAGGAACCACTGCTTATATGATGTTTTCACTGACATAAGCCTTCTTCCATTAAGAGCTGATATCAACAGTGGTAAAAAAGGCCTTATGTTTTTCGAAGTCCTAAGCAAAGACAGACCAACTTGATCTGTAACTTCAGGAGAGAGTTGTCTGCTTTTTCTCTTAGGGAAAGTCAGCCAGTAGATCTTATTCTGAGCGTCTAGGCAATACTACACACAAAATGGTCTTGGACTGCAAAATTGAATGCCTTTTCGTTCAGCAATGTATTTCTTGAGGACATTGTCAATTGTCTTCAGGTTATAGAATTATTAAAATATGCTGAACACGCACACACACAGAGAACCACATACACCAATGCTTCTTTCAGTTTCTCAGTTTCCATAGAATACAGGTGGGGTTTTGGTTTGGAGTTTTTTGGGGTTGGGGGAGGTGGGGGTTNGTGGCCTCTTTTCAGGCCCATAATCTTTATTTAATCAGTAAATATTACGCTCTTTGTTACCTATCTAAGCCTTTAAATACAAGATTAACTATTAATGCATTAATTATAGGTCTGCTTCTCTTTATGGAAAATGCACTTGATTCTGCTTGTTTCTGTATGACAAAGTTCATATTTCTTTTTCAACTATTTCACCTTTACCTTTTTCACACTTCTAATATTTGACCAACCTGAAATTTCACTAAGACAAACAGTGATTTGCTAAATTATCTCAGGTTATAGACTTTCACAATAAAGTTTGAAGAGAGTAAAATATAATTTCAGGAAGAATTACAGGAAGAACCATTGAGAGGATTCAAGCAACTTACACAGTAGCCGTGAAATTTCCCAAGCTGTACTGATCTTTGCACAAAGCTTCATCAATTAAAAAAAAAGTTTAAAAAAAAAAATCAAGACTGAAATGGTGATATATCATCAGAGGAAAAAAATACTTTGACAGTCTCTATTTCCTCACAATATTGTGTCCAGGTATAACAGAACCAGCTCCATACCACAGCACTGTTATGACAAGAAAGCCTCCTTCAGACTATTCCACATATCATCTCCGTAGTAGTACAATTTAAAACAGACAAAGGACAAGAATCAAAGAAACAAAAAAAACCCTTAATGCTGCCAAAAATGACTTTATAGTAACAAGCACATAGTCTAGTACTGATGTTAGAAGAGGCTTTCTTATTTCCTCCAAAGGCAGAAAGCAAAGAGGTCACTGGGTAGATTCTGTGTAAAGCGACTGACAGCAATGCAGCCACCTCTCAAATCCATGAGTGACCTTGACCTTATAGTGACAAACACTTTAAAAGGATAGTAGTTTTATCTGCTAAGTCTCTTAATCCAGAATTACCATGGGCACTACACTAAACACAATACAGTAGTTTGTTCAGTTCATGGACATCATGAGTTTCTAATGCCTCGCATTGCATTGCACACCTGATTGCTGTATTTCCGTGCAACACTACTAGATTATAAAAAGCTTTAGGCACAATCCTAACATACATTTCAACAGCCCTCAGCATAGTGACATCATTAAAACAAAGTAAATATTTAATCAAGCAAGCACACTTTTGCAATGCAAGAAACTCTTGCATTACAAAATTTTACTTGCTATCCAGCACTTGGACAGTAATGCACATTTTCAGTCATAAAATAAACATTTAACAATTAAATTCTACCTTCATATACAAACACCTAACTTTGAAGGAATGATGGAGCACTACTATGATCACGTGTGCAATTTCTGAATCCACTTTTCTCTTAAGTCATGTGTAATAAAAATACAATTAAAGCTGGGTTTTATTTTGCTATGAAATTTCTCTGTACTTAGCAAAACAAATAATGAATGAGGAGAACAAAGCGTTCTCAGATACTAAAGAAAAGTAAGCTACCATTAGGCTGAAATAAAATACGTTACTAGCAAGTGGACTTGTAATGGCAGTTGTAATCTTTTAGAACCTTTTTCCTTCATTTTAAAAACATCCCTTTTAAAATAAATCTTCATTAAAAGGTTCACATGTATTTCCCTCTCAACACATAAAAGCAGATAAAACAAAATTATACCAGAAAGAGGCATTACCATTACCCAGCAAGAATACCTCTTCCCAATGAAAAAAGAATAAAATGTACTATTTAGAAAGCATTTTAAGAAAAGCTCATGTTTGAATAACTTTCATGCTTGCATACTTTGAAGAAAACACTTAGATAATCTTTATGTTACTTAATTCAGAGAAAATAAAATATCTGTTGAATAATAATGTCAGTAAAGATACTTTCATTTATGTACACTTACTGCAATCTCTCTACAGGCCGACATGGATATCCCTGTACCTTCAATTTGCTTCAGTGCATACTCCTTTTCATCTTTTCTGTACACAAAAAAAAAAAAAAGAGAGGAATATTTTTAGCTCTGACTTATATCAATCAATACAAGTGTAATGATTTATTTTAACTTGGTCTGGATCAAGAAGCTGAAAAGCCAATCTGTTTTTATGCATAAATTACATTTAGGTATTAGAAGCAAGTTTCCTTTTAACACACTTCAAAAAAAACTCCCGCATAAAGAAACTTTGTTAACCTATATCCATTTCCCTCTCAAACCATACTGATGACTGTAAATATGCCTATAGAGAATTTTGGAGGACACTTTCTCTGAAATTCCAGGATACTGTCTACTACCGGGAAAAAGTAACACAGTTACTCTCCTAGAAATACTCAGGAACCACACTGTTCTTACTTGATTTTACGAGCCACTGTCAATCCACTTTTACTTCTGAAATACTATTATTTTAAACTAATTATACTTATATAATAAGTGCTGCCTACTGACAGACCTCTACACATCATATGAAACTGTGTGCTCTGAAGTACAAAGCCAGAGAACGTGAAAATGTTCAGCCTGAACACAGTAGTAGCCTTTAAAAAAAAAAAAAAAAAAAAAACAACCTTTGGAANGAAGTGATTTAGAGGGAAGACCAACAGAATAAGACAGTGAAGTAGTATCTCACAGCCCTTGCAATACAACATAACCAGCTTACTGCCTACGGTAAAGTTTGGCAGGATTCAGATGTCATCGACAGATGTCGATAAGCACCGATACCCACAGTGCTGATGCACTTCTGCAGACTCACCAGTTACAATTCAAGAACCCACAAGCCCCCATCCAAATTTCCTCTGGCCTTTCTGGTAGACTTCAGTTTCCCCTTCTTCCAGTCCCAAACCATTTTGTTTTGCTATGCTGAAAAATTAACTTGAATTTGTTGCAGCCTCTCTGGCTTTTAACTCCACCAGGCCTGTGTCCTGCCCAACTCTAGCCTCCTTCCAACCCTCCTCCAGACCCTCCATCTCTGAAATTGATGGGATGAGAAGTGGCTGAGTGGAGGAATGTGGGGAGGGGATGAGAATGACCAGAATTTATAACTGCCTACACAGATTAGTAGCTACAGGTGATCATTTTCTCTCCGTAATTTTCAGTGGCAGCTAAACCCACAATGCACATCTGCAGTTAACGTTGCGCATGGCTTCCATTTTGCACTAGGTTTTTTGAAGCAAAAACAAGACAAGAAAAATTCTAGATGCGTTCTGACCACACATAATAACTTAGTGGGCTGCAAGTTTTGCAGTTACTCCACCTCTGAAGCAGGAGTCACTCAACAGCTGTTCCAGCTGGGAAACCTGAGTTCTGGTGCTGCACTTCAACTCAGAAACAGTTGATATTTCTCTCTCAAACAAGCACTTACATGAAATCTTAGGAAATCTTTTAAAAGATATTCCTTCCAATTTAAAACAAAACAAAAAAAAAAAAACAGAGAAATTTGGTTGCAGTGGAATTACAATCTGCTTTATTTCAAGCAGGGTGTTTCAGTGTGTTTGGGATTTGATGCAACACTCATCTCCAAGGAAGCAAGACCAAGCATGTTCAGCTACAGGCTTGAAGGGCCTCTTTCTCCAGATAGTTTTGGGGTAACAGAAGGATCTTCTAGAGCTGAAACTGAAGGAATGGGTTACTTCGAGGTGACCTAAATGATGCTAGAACTGCCAATGACAGAAATACATTCTCGTTCTGCACAGATTCTCTGTGGAGAAATGAAAAGGGCAGCAACATGCCTTGCAACTACCCCCAAAATATTCACCCGTACAGATACTTAGATGCAAATCTTAACAACCAACACACATGACAAACAAACATAGCAAGACTGGACCCTTCTCCTCTAAAACAAACTTTTATTCCTCTGTGCTAATTAAAATGAAATAGCCTCATATCACATTATTTTAAACATATAACTTCTGACTCTGTACTTGAGGGGGGTGAAACACCCAAAAACTTTTCAAGGGCAAAAGAAAGTCTAAGAAGTTACCATTACTAAACTTAAGCCAAATAGTGCATTAGTAGCTCATAAGAGCTGTTGACCAAGTACAGTTTCAGGAGTAACTTCAGAAGTGGACATGTCTGCTTCCTAAGCAGAGGGATTCACCAGAATCTACTAACACAGTAATTCAGATTCCTTCTTTGCTCCCCACTGAGCAGCCCTTTGAATTAGTCATTTAAAAGAACCTGGCTCAAGATGCAGATGCAGAACCAAGAAATGTGCAACTTTACAGGTAATAAGCTCATACCTTATCTCATGTAAGTTGTTTTTGATTTCATTAATTAATCCAAATTTTAAAGAGTAAATACTAAATGCCCATCCCCTTTCATACACAGTCCTGCTATCTATGCAGAAGATTTATGCAAAATGAAAAGTATTAACTCCACGGTCTCAGCAAGCCATCTGAGTTAGGAAGACAAAATTATATTGTCCGCAGAACCAAAAACAACTCTGGATATTTAAAACTGGTCATAGCTTTTGAACTATGGTCATGTTTAAACTACACAGTACAAAACAATCCCATGCAGAAGTTATCAGCTTGAATCCCAAAACACTACAGCACTGCAGCATACCCTTCTTTTGGCACATCTACTTAACCGGGCATAGCACCCCACCGATACGGCTACCCTTGAGCTACTTCTACAGATGCAAGCATTGCATTGAGTTACTCAAACCTTCACAGACTGAAGGTCACTGCGGAGACCGGGTGTGCTGTTTGGCACGCTCCAAGTCTGTCATCACTTAACAGCCAGCCACTTTACATGGGATGTTGAGATACAAATGAGAAATTATGAAAGAAAAATAAACACCCCAACAATTTAAGGTATTACAGCATGTGGGAAAAGAAGGCGATCTTACTGAGCTGCAAATAAGATACTTCTAGGACACTGGGTTTTGTGAAGATTGAGCAAAAACAGGGATAATGAAATACTTACCTAAAATAAATGGATATCAGGGATAAAGAACTCCGGAGATACCATATTCAAGATCTCACAAAATGTTTTTTTACCAACAGCTTCAGAATCATAAACACAGCCTCCTTTAAATATATATCATTTACTTGCTTTGGCAGAAATGCAAAGTCTATATGAATACTTTTCCAAAGTTAACTGTTCTTACTACGCAAACATAATAGCTGTTTAAAGCACTTAACAAAAGATCTCCACCAACCAGTATTTTAACTGGTAATATTTCCTATTTAATAGTCATCTCAAGATAATTTGAGAAAGAAATAAATATATTTAAAACATCCATACCAAGTCAGCCAATGCAATCTGATGAAATACACCATTCTGGTTGGTATTAAAATAAATAATGGTAATAAATGGTAATAAAATGGTATTAAATGGCCAAAGAAAAAAAAAGGTACTTTATTGGCTATTTCCTCACTTGTAAGAATTCAATAAATAATGTCAAATAGTGTGACAGGTAAGTATACTGTTCATCTCCCTAAAGACCTATCTTACAAAATAATTGAGGCAGTGGGAAGTATTTCTACTTCACGTTGAATATACAGAAAAACTCTAGTGAACTTTGAACACATTTCAAGAACTTGTACAGAGTTATACAACAGGAAAGTTTCCACAAATCCTTTTCTGACAGATCCTATATCAGTACATTTCTCTCTAAAGAGCAGAGCAAAGCATGATGAAGTTTAAAAACCAAACTCAAACAACAACAAGCTACACAGCTCTGGTATGAGGCAAAAGGCACCCATGCTAGGGAGAGCCAAGCAGAAGCAAGGTCTTTGTCCATAATCGTTTTCATCTGGTCCACAGATATACTGGCTTGGGAGCAGGCCAGGAGACTTGACGGTCCTGCTGTGTGGGGCTTTGTCTGAGGGCAGGGAGCAAGTGGCATACACTAAGGTTTAATCAAACAGGTTCAAGTAAACGGCCGCCCCAAGCTAAAGGTGGCAACATGCTCACTGAATCTGAGCAAAAAACATAGCAAAACAGAACTGAAAGGAAACTCTATTCCTTAAGAGGCAGTGACTTAATTTTTATTAAAGTTTTTCAAAATCAATGCAGAAGAATTTGCCTGATAAGACAGATACAGCATCACACCACTACCAGGCTTCTCCACGCTTCAAGTTCCCTTATCCAAAACTAGGGGTAAAGATTAAAATCAACATCGTTTCTAGGTCCAGAAGCATTACAACTCGTGCTATTTTAAGAAGGATTAACTTTTTACAAAAAGGAAACTGCTGATATGAGATAGCCCCATCCTGAAAACTTCCTGACTCTGTATTTCAGATTGCCATAGGCAGCATCCAAATGAAAGGGTCCTCACACCTACCAGCAATAACTGAGAACATCTTTCCGTTATAAAAATCCATACAAGTGTAAAGCTATACCTTCTCTTTGAGATTAAGCTTTTCTCCTTCACCAGTAAATATCCCATCTTGCAATCCTTAAGGTTAAGATTAACTTTTTAATTTGTACAGTGCAAAGAAAAACTCTGTCCTCTTGCCCCCCAAAAATTTACCCAGCTGGCTTACGTCCAATTGCAGTATTCAGTGCAAAAAATGAAAACGTTTACTACTTCTTCTGGGTAATATCTTCAGTTTCTATTTTCCAAATGTTTTGAAAAGAACAAAAAGTACCAAATTCACTTTAAAAGGGTGCAGTTCAGAAGACTTAAAATAATTAAAACATTTCAAAGGAGTTAAACTGTCTGAACGATTGCAATTGTACTTCAGAGTGCTCCCATCATACGGGAAACTACTTTACGAACAAGCCAATGGAAAACTAGAATCACAGAATCGTTAAGGTTGGAAGGGACCTTTAAGATCATGGAGTCCAACCATTAACCTAACAAAAACACTTCTAAACCATATCCCCAAGTACCACGTCTACCCTTTTTCTAAACACCTCCAGGGATGGCGAATCCACCACCTCCCTGGGCAGCCTATTCCAATGCTGGATAACCCCTTCAGTGAAAAAATTTTTTCCTAATATCCAACCTAAACCTCCCCTGGCTTAACTTGAACCCATCTCCTCTCGTCCTATCCCTTGTCACTAGGGAGAAGAGGTCAGTCCCCATCTCTCTACAACCTCCTTTCAAGTACTTGTAGAGAGTGGTAAGGTCTCCCCTCAGCCTCCTCTTCTCCAGGCTAAACAGCCCCAATTCCCTCAGCTACTCCTCTTAAGACTTGTCCCCCAGACCCCTCACCAGCTTCGTTGCCCTTCTCTGGACACACTCCAGCACCTCAATGTCTTTCTTGTAGTGAGGGGCCCAGAACTGAACACAGT
>VZSZ01000215.1:173272-185786 GCA_013398815.1 Ibidorhyncha struthersii
CCCACCAACCCCTCAGCTCCTTCTCCGCGGGGCAGCTATCGAGCCCCTCCACCCCAAGCCTGTAGCGCTGCGTGGGGTTGTTGTGACCCAACTGCAGCACCCAGTACTTGGCCTTGTTGCACCTCATACCATTGGCCCCAGCCCATCGGTCCAGCCTGTCCAGATCCCTCTGGAGAGCCATCCTACCCTCAAGCAGATCAACACACCCACCTAGCTTAGCGTCATCTGCGAACTTACTGAGGGTACACTCGATCCCCTCATCCAGGTCATTGATAAAGATGTTAAAGAGAACTGGCCCCAGCACCGAGCCCTGGGAAACAAGTTATTTAATTGCTGCCATACAGCACAAAGTTAATCACTCAGCAGGAGATCACCAACAAGAGTTACAAATTTCCCCCCCTCCCCGAGATAAGGCAAAACCACGACACTGAATTGCACCTAGAAGTTAAGTGAAAAACCCTCCATTGGGTCTGGAACATGGCAGCAAAGCCACTAAATCAATCACATTCAGCACCGGTTACCTTATGCAAGCTGCTCACAGATTTAACTCTATACATATAGCAAGTGGCCATAGCCCTTTACAAATGTAATAGTACCAGTAAAAGTGTCTATGATTGACTGGAAAGAGGAACCTAATCTTTCCCAAAAATTGATGAGTTCCTATGTTTTAGTGTTTTTTATGCATACAGAAATAGCCACAAACCCAAAAGAATTACAAGGTGAAAAAAATCCACACATGGTGTCACTGGGGTACATGTTATTCAACAGACTAGGAAAGTAATTTTCTTTTATCATTATCCTCAAACCGTATCAAGCCTTATCCAGTCAGCAGCTCAGCCAGCTCCTTTTCATCCATGCAGCAATCAGCTGCAAATGACAGAAGCTGGGAATCTACAGGTAGATCTTAATTCATTCCTAGAGAACAGTATACATGCTGAATTTCAATGCATATATATTAGTTCATTTTGAGAGCTTCATAAGAAACTCTGAGTGTGAAGCAGTAAGGATAGTAAGCAGAAATTTAAAAGAAATCTATAACCACATCAGTCCTTTTAAAGGTTTGTCTTTCATCACCTTCAAGGGCAGCTGTCTGCTGCTCTGCCAAAAAACTCCACAGCAGCTACAGGTTGTTCCTACAGCCCAGTCCCAGACAAGTCCAATACGACACAGATACCCGAGATACATTTGGCTGGTTTTGGCCATGAAAAGAATGGATGAAACCAGCAGACTCATTCCGCTACAGTGACAAGTTTACCGTTTCAGTAATGTCTGTGGACTGTGTAGCTGGCCTGCCTGCTGACCCACCCCTCAGAGGTTTGGTGGGAATCTTCTTGGGGTTGCAAACAGAAGAGCACACAGGTGTAGGGCACAGGAAAGGACTTCTCGTACAGAAAGAGAAGACATGTATGTCACCTCATCTACTCTAACTTTGGCCTGGACTTTCCTCTTAATGGCAGGGTGGGAAGCCAACCTCCCCAGCAGGCAACGACTACATGATCTTTAAAAGCTGAGCTTGCATCTTGTCTGGAACATCATCTAAAAGTAAACTTGGGGAGTGGGAACAAGGCAACAAACCTACACCAAACAGGACAGCCTTCACTAAGCAGTATCAAAAAAGCTAGAGTGAAAAGAGAATCTCCAAGGCTGATCTGCGTAAACACAAGTATAACACTTTTTGGAATGGAAACAATACGGTACACGTCATACTGCATTTCTGAATCTTTTGTCTCAAAGTCCATATAATCTCAATTTTCAAAAAGGGGCCTCAATGCTACACAGCTCACTGGTGTCGCTGCCTGACGATACCCACTAAGCTCTGCTAGGTCCTCCTCCAAACATCCCAGATGACGCCAGCTACCTCAGCATATACATACAAAAACACCAGAAGGCAGCACTTCTCTTTATCTTCTGCCACCTCCAAGACTTGAAGCCCATACATTAAGCCCTTGTGGAATTTATTAATACAGCAGAAATAAAGGGCAGAAGTTTGTGTCATTTTAGATGTTACTCTTGTCAAAATGCAGTAACACCAAATTCCTGAACACTAAGCATAGTTTCCTGCTCCATTTTCCAATAATTTTGTAGACTTGCCAATGTCGGGTACTTGCATAAATGCATGCCCAAAAGAAGGCTAACTCAGGACTTACAATACAACCTGTGAATTTTTAAAACAATGATGTTGTTTGGTTTTTAAAAAAACTTCCCAAAAAATAAGAATTTTTCTATTTTGTTTGTTGAAATTAGCATTTTAAAATTAAGTGTACTATAAACATTTATAAATTGGCAGAGACATTCAAATATAGAACAACTGATTACAACAATTAGCCTTTTTTTAAAAGTATCTGACTTTCATTACATACATTATGAGAAACATGCAGAATAACAGCTACAGAGCTTAGCCAGCTGGAAAATCTGGCCTGTTGCACCCATATAAAAGAAATCATATTAAAAGCACCATTGGCATCAGTTTATGATTAGACACTCAGTGGTTATCACAGCACCCTATTAGAAGTTGAACTATACCCAGATTTTGTTCTACCACCTATGGAATATCCCCAGGTGTACCTCTAAAACCAGCTGTTGATATGGCCACCCTTCTGTTTGTTTGTTCCTCTGCAAAACAGTTTATGAACTCAGGAGGAAATGTGCATATTAAAGAACAAGGCAAGTTCTTAACGCGATCCTAAGCTACTTGCCACTAAACACAACACCCCTATATTGTTTGCTTCCACGGAGTCTCACAAAAGATGCTAAATACCTCTTAAAAAAAAAAAAAAAACAAAACAAAACAACAATCCAACCTACCATCACCTACCATAGGTGATGTGTTCTTTATGTATGATATGACAGCTCAATAAAAAGAAAGAGTGAATCTGAGCACTGATAAGATTTTTTTTTATGTTATTAAAAGAAATTCCATTACCCAGCTATAATTTCATTAGAGTGGGAGTAGAGGTCTCTTAATATCAACATGAGAAGATTGGAACTATTCCAGCACCATTACACATAACCTAACCATATCCTCTTATTTTTTTCCAGTAGTTTCTAATTCAGAAAATTAAAAGCAAATCTTTGTAGCATAGATAACTTCTGTTAACAACAGCTTCAGACTATTTCAGTCACAACCACAGAAAGATTTTTAAGATCTCTGTAATAACAGACCATCAGAAATCTTACTAACCTTAATCTTATTAAAATTTAGCCTTTGCACTGTAATAAAAAACTCTGTACTTGTAAAGAAACAGAGCACAACTTCAGTCACTGCCACCCTCACTCCAAATCTATTGATGAAGATTCAGAGACCTCAACCAGCTACAGGGTTGTTACCATTGCTAAAATGAGACCGGTTCCAAAACATCGAGTGACCAAAAACTGTAAATTTAATATAAGTAGGTTTATTTTATAACAGATCAGCCTAAGCAGACTTGACAGCCTGTTTATAAAGGTAAAAACTGAAGCATTCACATTAAACCTTGAAAGCTGACAATTATTCTGCTGCTCCAGGTAATTTCTCCCAGCATTTGCTCTAGTAAAGCAGGGGACAGAGGTGTCCCTGATCTTATTTCTTTATAGACAGGCTTGAGTACAGATAATGAACAGGTTCAGGAAACACCTCCCTTCCAGAAAGGATATTGCACGTCAGGATTTGTTACCTTAATATAAGGAACAGCAGCAGCAAGGAGAAAAATACCTCTGAAATAAAGAGGAAACAAGCTTTTATTTATCTGTGGATTATTTACCAAGGCCACAGACACAGGGTCATTTAGAATTTTCTAAAACAGAATCTACCTTTTGTTTCATCAAATCACTTATAAAATTACTGAAAGCCAGACAGCTAGTGTTCTTGACATTTGTAGTTAGTCACAAATGTTCTTATAAGTATAGGTCCTAAAGCCATAGTGTAAAAACATACTGTAACTACACGGTCCAGCTTAATGTGCATCACATCTTTCTGTAGTGCTAAATCTTGCTAAATACTACAACAATAGTTGTAGGTGGAATAGGTGGAAAATTACTATTAAAACACCAAATATTAGGAACCCTCTATTTCTTCTGGATCTGTTTGGTGAGAACCTCAGCTTGAAACACCAAATGGAGATTATTTTTTTTTCTAAACCATTGTAATGCATTAGGTTCACCTACAGCAGAAGGAAAAAATATTGCCTCAGTGTAAGACCTATCAGAAGGACAATGGCCTAAAAGCTGCAGTTTAGTCTTCCTTTTCCAGCTCATTACACAACCAAATGCTTCCTCTCAAGCATATATAAAGCCCAGATTTATCAGAAATATTTTTCACACAACTGAGCACGTACATAGTTATTATAGTTGGAAAGTTGCTGAGTAGGAAAAACACCCTCATGAGAAGGTATAAGGACCAGAACGAAATTCTACAAAGTCACTATAGGGTTCAATTTCATTCAGTCCGAAACTGAAAAATATCATTACTGCTAACGGAGCATCTACATTGTTCCCCTCACTTCAACATCAGGCAATTGGGATTTCACGAAGTTACAGATGTCTTTATTCCAACCACTAAGAGAGTCTTGCTACTTCCCAAGAAGGAACAACGTCTGTAGTCATCTAGTTTCTGCCTCCAAGTCAATTGCCCATAGCATTTATTATCACTTGACTGTAAAAAGAAATCAATAGCACCTTCTACTTAAGTCAGCAGGCAATGAACACAAAACCAATCATACCACACACAAGGCCCAGTTTACAGAAACATGTGTTTAAAGCCATACTGTCTGAGACTGCCCCCAGTTCATATCTGTGCTCTTATTTAGCCCAGAACCCTTATCCTTACATGAGCCATGCGACGCTCCCAGCATGCACAAGAAGCTTTATATATATACAGCTGTTACTTTGCCTACTGGAAAGCTTGACCCCAGTGTGGTTTCATTTACAAGACAAATGACCCTCAAACTTTTCAAGACCATGAACTTTGTAGAAAACAGATGACAACTGAGGGAGAAATAAGCATTTATGCAGTAGCCTCATCTGAAAATATTTATTTAAAAAAGTTAATCCCAGAAAAGACAGAAGCAAACATGAATAATGCCTTTCAGAAATCCACTATTCCAGTAACCTCAGCTCCTCCAATCTTTCTCCAAAGAAGTCAGTTCTGCTCTCCAATTCACAAAAAAAAAAAACAGAAACAAATACCCCCCCCAAAAAAAAAACAACCCACACTTACAGACACCAATTTTGCAGAGGTCAGTTAAGACTATCTCTACAACATTTCTTTCAGACAGTCTTATCAGATACAGTAATATTTCATAAATTCTCAAAAAAATACTGCTAAACTAAAGAACTGTGCTACCACAGAAAAGTCTAAGAACATCCTAAGAACTTCAGATATAGAAGTATCAGTTGATTTAAAGACTATCACAGGATTCTGTTAATAACAACTCATTTTGATTTAAAACGTTTCTGTGCTCTTTTTCTTTCTAAATCTGTTGAGACAGCTGAAGTTCACAAGAGGTATAATAATTTCTAAAATCATCACAACTAGCATTTTTATCTGTCAGTAATCTAACTTATAGTCAAGCGAGCCATGTAAACCAAGTCCCCAGAGCTGGGAGGTCTTTTATAAATCTAAATTATTTAGATACATCACAATCATAAGTCAAGTCAAAACAGTAAAGTTTTTGTATTTGCTCTACAAGTAGAAACTACTGTTCATTTCCTAAAGTCACATGCCGAGTGAGCCAATTTATTCTAAAAGCAGTTGTCCTGGACCAGTTTCAGCATTCCTTCAGGCAAAGAGGCCGTTACGGAAACAAATAAATCAAATAAATCTTTTTAAGTTCTAATACTTTGTTTCAGGAAGGGAGACTAAAAAAAATAATAATAAAAAATTACAGCCTGTGTCAGTTCTTGAATGACAGCAAGGAAGCTCAAGAAACAACACATCTCTGGAAGCAGAATGTAAGGGCTGCCAATCACTTCCGCTAACGGTCCCTTCCTCAATCATACACATGGACTGTATCATCCCCTGAACCGTACGTTAAGCAGCAGTGAGCACATGCAAATAGAATCTTATTTTACAACACAGAACTCGGCAGTTAAAAATAGAGGGGAAAGACTTGGGTCAGAAGGCATCTATGCAAATTATGAGCTCAATTAAGGCCACAGAAGAGGCAAACACCTTTTCAGCAGGTATTTTCAAAAGACATGGGAAAATTTAATGTTACTAGCAAATCTCTAGTAAAATTTGGTTAGAACATTCCACAGAAATTCTGGTTGCTTGTGCAAACACATCTGTAGCATTCTGAATCATGGCGGTTTCTGGGGCTTGGGTTTTTTTGGTGTTTTTTTTATTTTGTTTTGTTTTTAAATCATGCATGATATGAAAACACTCATCTTGAAAGTAAATTTATGAACAAAACTTTCCAACGCTTCTAGCTACGATACAACAGATTACATTGGATGACCCGTAAATACACTGACATATTAAATTTCTATGTCAAGTAGTTCACATGGGAAGTATTCAGCTTCTGACCCAGCCCCTGTTCTACCTTGCTTTGCACCCTCTTACCAAGTGGGGGGGTAGAACGGAATCTCTTCTTCCCCCTCAAACTCTTACTTCCTTTTCCTGTAGCGCTACTGGAAAACTCTTAACCCCCTCACCCTGTAACACTAAACTTCTTATCCTCTTCATTTCTTTTAAAAAAAAAAAAAAATCACCAGTAAATCTTGAGAGTTTTCCCTTCACAGCTTATTGTGGGCTAATTTATGAATGAGTCTTCCTCTTCAACCTTGACAGAAATTCTTCATCTGTTTCTCTCTCAAACACAATCTCATCTACATCTCATCACCTGTACTCACCTCCTTTCTTCCTCAAGCTCCTACCACCACCACCACACCACAGCAGCAAACAAAACACCAGCTGAAGGCTGCTTGCTTTCTATGGGCTGTTCACCAGCCTGCACTTGGTTTCAGTAAGAGTAACAGAAAAAAGAACAAAACAGCCATGGGAGAGACTATATGCAAGAGCCTGTGGGAAGCACTAAAAATTACTCATGACCGCTTGCGCTATCCTCTTGAGCAGGAAGCAAAGCCACGGTATAGTTACACTCGCAGCTCTCAGTAAGGCACAGTTATGAAATTATCTCTTCCTAGATTGGGTTTTTTATTAGAATGCATTGCAGGCAACTAGTTATACAGGTTTGGTTTAGTTCTGCTGCTCCTTCTCACCCATATGAAGAGCTCTCGGTGCTGACAAGTATTTTCAGGATTCACAGGCAAATCTAGTATTTAGGTTTACTTAGCTATTGAGAGATTATAGCAAGGCATGAACACCTTCGGCATTTCTACCTTCCTCAAGATAATAAGTTCCATTAAGAAAAAAAAATTATGAGAGTGGGGAGCAAAACACAGCTTTTCAGATCCCATGATTGGTAGAGATTTTGCTGCAGAGAAAAGTAATAGTTCAGGATCAAACAAACGGTTTTCTGACTTGGGTCTATATTTCCGTGCTTTTAATCCTGTCACAGGATTAGATTAGTAAACAGCAACTACAGCTGAAAACTCAAATTACTTACATTCAAGACAGTGTCAAATAGAGGAAATAAGATGTAATTACACACATTCTTATAGACTCTCAAGTATCTTACAAGTATGAACTTGCATGGGTACATAACACCCCAGTTTCACATTCAAGAGAGTACAATCCTTGCCACATCAATGAGTTGCCTCTCTCGACAGAAAACGCAACTGCAGTACACATGTACCCATTCCCCTGTGATTTTACTGCCAACGCTGTTCACATGCAGCATTTAGTCAACTTGAGTGCAAGTTTCGTTTCCTGACACACTCGTGTCATATGACCTCAGTAATTTAAGTTCTGCAGAATAACCATATGGGAGAACAGTACACAAATTACTGCTACCCAAGTACTGATTTAAAAGACTACGCAGATTACCTTTGTCTCTTCTACACTTAAAAGTTTTCTATCACCACAGTGATCTCAGTCATAGTGTGACCAGGTGCCACCTCTGAACAACATAACCATATTAGCAGAAACCCCAACCACAGCAAGTCACCCCAGCAGAAAGCCCGTTTTTCCAAGAGAGCCATGCCTCACAGCACGTTATTTTCTTCTCTCTTAATCAATATTTTTCCACTTCTGCTTCAAACAAGTAAGATTCACCCAATAAAAAAATTAAAACAAACAAAAGGTTACCTGGCCAGGACCACAGCCAGCATTCCTAGGCTACATTTGCCTCAGCTATGCACTTTTTCTTCCTTTTTCTTCCTATGCCCCAACTTCCACCCAACTCTTGTGTGGACTTGGATGCCGTAAGCACTTCAGATCTGTGTTAAGAACTTTACATTAATACTTCTGCACATCTGTAACAGTCCAAGGAGGAAAACAGTCACTCCTCTTTTATTTACAAGCTTACAGTACTCAAAAAATGGGGGGAAGGGGGAAGATGATTTCATTTGTCTCCCCCATCCTATGCCTGTACTTTACAGCAATGTTTTCCGACTTGCATCGTTATTGCCCAATTTCCAAGAGGGAATTCCATATTTGGCAGCTAAGGTGAAGCCTGTTTTATACCAGTTCTCTTGTTTGAAAGTTACAGATAGATTAACAACAAAGCAATCTGACAAGTTACAAACAGTGACTTTCTTGGGTATTTTTTTTTTTTTAAAAAAGTATATTACTATATTAGCATATAAATCTACACGCTTCATTCAGCTGATACATCATACAGTACAGGGCAGTGCCAAACCTTTTACACTTGCCAAAGGGTAACACAGCAGGAGGGTCTGCAGAGGCAGCGCCCGCCACTGAGTGGGCGGTGAGCCTGGCAGCTGCTCAGGGTCCAACTCCTGGCCCTTCTGCTGCCATCCTCTTGGAAAACTGATCACTCTGTATTTCTGTCATTACCTCCATAACAAGATTAAAAAGCACATACCTGCTTTCTAAAAGGTGTTTTGAAACATACAGATTAAAAACATTACCTACACAGTTACTTGGAAAGGAAAAAAAAAAAAAGAGTCTGTTATATTATTTTAATAACCTCTGTTGCCGAAACCCAGGTAGTGAGTCAAAGAAAAACAACATAGCCATAGTGTGAGAGAAAGCAGCCAGCTCAATTGTTTGCTTAAAGGTAAGCAGAAGCAGCAATAACTAGAAAGGTTTTATTCACATGAAGATGTCAGCTTTTGCAAGTGTTACATCTGCTGTGACGGCTACAGAACGAAGAACAGAGTGGCCTATTTTCTGCTTGACTCGTGCATCCCATTATTCCTCGCGCACTCCTAACTAACCAACAGCAGCATCTCTTCAGCTCACTGACTCATCCAAACAACGTCCTGCAGGTGAGCTGACATCCTGGTGAAGGAACAGAAATACTTTGTCGTGGCCTGGACTGATAGACTGATCTTTCCCAGAGAGTAAAGGGAAATAATTCAGGCATATACAACAAAGAAATAGAATTTCCAGCCCTCGCTTCATCCTAAAAATTGTCTCCCATGTGATAAGGAGATACGAAGTGAAACAACTAAGCACAACATCATGGCTTGAACTGTGATCAAAGAAGCAGCAAGGAACATAACGAGGAGAGGTAAGGCATGAAACTAAATCATGCTTTCCTAACTGTGACTGGAAAAACTGCATTCTTTGTTTTGCTGGACAAATATGAACAAGTGTCCAAAAAAAGTTAGCAAAAGCCAACACGACGTTTCGAGGCCATACACACACAAAAATTGTAACACATTTTCCAGCTACATAAAGAGCCAAAAACTTAACATTGACAACTGAATTGCAATCACGAGGCTTATATCACTATTTCACCCCTCAAAGTCACTGATCCAGTTTTGTACACACTGAAATAAACCATTAGGCAGCTTATATAAAGACCTATTTTCTAGCCCTTCTGGACTATAAGATATTCATGAAAGTTTTGTAAACCCAGGTGCCTAGTTTAGCTAAATGCAGGTAATAGCTCTAGACATCATCAGAGCACACAAACACTACTGAAGTAAATGGAAGCTGCAGGTGCTCAACATCTTTAAAAATACGCTCATGCAGTGCATGCAAATGTCACACCAATGTTATTCAAATCTGACTGCCTATTTAAAAAAAAATAAATAATCTTTTAACTTTCATTGAAACCAATCAGCTCACTAGAAACATGCCCAAATGATACTCTACTCTAGGCTGAAAAAGTCAAACTAAGCTGTTACTTTATTGAAAAACTGCTTTTATGCCCAAGTCATTCACGAAGATCTAAGCAATGCAACCCCTTTTTTTACAAGCATTTTATCCAACAGCTTGCCAAGCTCCATATAAACACATTTTACTATTTCATAAAGTTTATATGCCAAGTTTTTGAAACATGAAGTGACAGGCTCTCAGTGGAATTTCTGCAGAGCTACAAGGTTCTCATTGCCCTCAGCATCCCGAGACTGTAAACTGACTATACGAAGCAAGTAGCTAGAGTCTTTTTTTCTTTTATACAGGAATGCCTTGCAAATTTGAAGTACTGAAACAGTCTCTATGATCAGCCAAAGAAGAATTCCTTTACACAAGGCTCAAAATCCCCCAGTGATCAGCACACTATAAATATGCATCACTGCTGGGTTTCTGTTGTCAGCAGCGGAAAGAGTTTCTCTCCATCATTAAGGACCCCTTAAAGTTAAGAACTAGTGCTAAATATACTCCATCCTGCAGAGATATTTTAGCTAGATATTTTCATAAGGAAATCACCTTATCCTAAACATTTAGGTTGTTTTCTAATTTTTTTCCTAATTTGTTCACATCTTGCTTTTGTTTAACTTCAGGACCTTGGGTGAAAGTAACCGAGAGTGACGTCACCAATGCCATAAAAAGGAAAACCACAACAAAGGGAGAATAACCCAGCTTCCAAGCTTCATGAAGTAAAACGTTTGACTGTACAGCACAGCTACTTTTGTGCCATATTACATTGCATTTTAATCTATCTGACTGCCTACTGAAACTTTGCACTTCCTTTTACCAGTTAAGTTTTCTTACGGCTCAAGGTCTCCCTTTGATTATTCCCAGCTCTGACACATTAGCTATCTTTTTATCATGTTTACTTTTGCTTTACTACCCATTTGCATTTATAATATTATTATTATTGTAGAGATTTTGAAGACATGTCCTTTACAGTGCTTTATAGGATCAATGCAATTCTTGCAATGGCCTTCCATTGGCAATGACGGAAATGAAACAGATAACTTAGAAACGGACATCAAATTTCGTTTTTTTTTCATAAAACAGAAACCCCAAAGCTCTGCCTCTTTTATGCAGTTCTTACAAGCAGTAATTTTAGGATTACTATGTCAGAGAACAGCAAAAAACATTTTACCAGCATTTTGGGTGTTTTTATTACCGTTTCCTCTCACATATGTATATACAAAATATAAATAAATTAAAACTTAAAAAAAAAGCACAACTACTAAGCCCACAAATATTAGAAGAGCTCAGTGGCAGCTGTAATACCCAAAAATGCTTTAGCATTTCCTTTTCAAGTTAGCTATGCTCTAGTATTCTTAAGGTTGCAGAGCAAGCTAGTCAGAATCAGCTCATTTTCCAGCATTTAATCCTCCACGTGAATTAGTGTGCTACCTTTCAGTTATTAATCACTTTGATATTACATCCTCTTAACTCAGAGTTTAAATTTTCAAGACACACATGAATGCAATTTATTCCTACAGAAAAATCCCTGGACTTCTCTATTAATCTAAAGCAGCAGCACTCCATTAACCGCTTCCAGAACTGTATTTAAAAAATTGCCATTTTTCCCTATTCAGTCTTTTCTTCTTCAAAGTTTCAGTTGCCTATAACGGAAGGCTATTACCCTTTGGCTTTATGCTGTTAGAAAGGTATCACCTGTGATTTGCAAGTATATTTTAATCAAACTTTACAGTGTGCTTAGAACACTTCTATAAATGCAGTCCGTGTTTGTTGCACTGTTCACGCACCACAGTGAAAAAGCGCTTGATGGCTCCTCTGGAAGGAAAGGGCTGTGTTCGGAACCTGTACGAGAGCCTTACCCAGGCCTCAGGACTGCTCCTCCTCAACGCCTGTGCACCAGCCAAGCAATCTCAAATTGCAATCCAAGTTCCCTATTGCTCTCTTAACCACAGCGCACAGCAAAAACGGCATCCACTGGACACCTATGCCATGGTGCCGGCTGTCCTTTCCCCAGGGAAAAGGAGGAAGCCCTGCTCAGCCAACATACACAGACGTAACGGCTCAATGACCTCGCTGGATCTAGCCAGCAGCCAGGTATTTGGGGACAGGTATGGTGCTCTCGCACGGGAGACAGGGGCGATGGAGGCACACCTGTGCCCAGGTACCGTCAGAAGCTGCCAGCCCTGCCTGCAAGGAGCCTCCCAGGCCCGCCGCCAAGCCAAGCCTGCCCGGCTGCGGGCTCGGCCAGGGGGCGGGGGCCACACCAGGGACCCACCGACACCCTCCCCGGGGGTTTCCCGGGCCGCTCGGGCGCATCGGCCCGGCCGGGAGAACCGGGGGAGG
>VZSZ01000215.1:186925-216196 GCA_013398815.1 Ibidorhyncha struthersii
GGCTCGGCGCCTCTCGCTGGGACGAACGTGTTTCTCCCCCCTCCACCCCAGCTTCCCCGCCGCCACCGCTATCGCCGCGGGTTACGGGACGCCAAACCGTGCGGCAACTTGTTTATCTCGCGAGCTGCCACTCAAGATCCGGCCCCGCCCCACTACAGGATGCTGCCCTCTGATTGGCTAGATTCGCCCCGCCCTCGCAGTGGCTCGGAGGCGGGTGGGACTTCGCAGCCGCCCCGCCCGGGGGCGGCGGGGGCGCGGGCCGAGCTGAACCGGGGCCGCCGCGGCGGCTGGTTTCGAGGCAGCGGCCTGAGCCCGGTGGGGTTGCGGCTATGGGGAAGAGCCGCTGCTCGCTTGAAGGGCGGGGGCGTGGCCGCCGGAGGGGCGGTTGCCGCCGCTGGGCCCGGTGACGAACGGCGGGCGGGAGCGGCCGCTGGGCCGCCTGCGGTGCCGGCAGCGCTCGCGCTTTGGCCCGCCCCGAGCACATCGCTCGTTAGTGGAGCGGAGGCCTCGTCCCCGTCCGCGGTGTGCCCGTCCGGCGGGGCCGCGCGGGGGGGCCCTGCCCGTTGGGGGCTGCACGGGGGGCAGATGGGGGAGCAGAAGGCTGGAGTCGGTGGAGGCGACCTGCCCGGTGTCACCTTCCAGAGTCATAGAATGGCTTAGGTTGGAAGGGACTGCAAAGATCACCTAGTTCCAACCCCCGTGCCATGGGCAGGGGCACCTCGCACCAGACCGGGTTGTTCAAATGCCCATCCAACCTCACCTTGAACACTTCCAGGGATGGGGCATCCACAACTTCTTTGGGCATCACCTTCACAGTAAAGATTTTCTTCCTAATATCTAATTTAAATCTACCTCCTTTCAGTTTAAAACCTTTACCCGTGCTCCTATCACTACACTCCCTGATAAAAAGAGTCCCTCCCCATCTTTCCTGTAGTCCCCCTTTAGGTACTGGAAGGCTGCTATAAGGTCTCCCCGGAGCCCTCTTTTCTCCAGGCTGAACAGCCCCAGCTCTCTCAGCCTGTCCTCACAGGTTCTCCAGCCCTCTGATCATCGTCGTGGCCCTCTTCTGGATTCACTCCAACAGGTCCATGTCCTTCTTATGTTGGGCGCCCCAAAGCTTGGACACAGTACTCCGGGGGAGTCTCACCAGAGCAGAGTAGAGGGGGAGAATCACCTCCCTCGACCTGCTGGCCACGCTTCTTCTGGTGTTGCTGCAGTTCCATGTTGGAAACACAAATTCTCAGAAAGTGGCTAGATGTAGCCAGATGCTGATAAACTCATTTTTCATACTAAGGATCACAGGGGCAGATTACAGCGTTTGCATTCAAATGCTAACCCAGTCTTATTGCTGAGGCGTTCTGATTCGATAAAGCATAGAGATTTTTAGAAAAACATGAGGCTACCTAATTTCAGGGTCAGAGTTCATGCTGAGTATTTTGAGATCACAGAAATATTTAGGCCTCTTAGAATTACGTCTTGGTCTCTCTCATTCAGGGATTTCTTTGTGAAAAACATCACTCTGCAAGCATATTTGTGTTATGGAAGCACCACACAGAGCTAAGCAAATAATGAGGTTATATCCTGTCATACAAGCAAGTAATAATCCCCGCCTCGTGCACTCAACCTTAGTTTATAGCAGTCAGCAGCAAGTGAATGAAACAGAATGAAGTTAGAGAAGGGAAGAGTAAAAACGGAGGCTGTCCATATACAGAAACCATCTGGGTTCATCACCTG
The DNA here is from genome assembly GCA_013398815.1 of Ibidorhyncha struthersii. Taxonomy (NCBI): domain Eukaryota; kingdom Metazoa; phylum Chordata; class Aves; order Charadriiformes; family Charadriidae; genus Ibidorhyncha; species Ibidorhyncha struthersii. The sequence continues at coordinate 188,660 of VZSZ01000215.1, forward strand.
CCCAGCCAGCATTAGTTACCTAAATGGTAAGTTTTTCCGCTGCCTGACCCATGCTGGATGGGAGGGGGTAGGTGAGCTGATGAGAAGCTGTTGCTGCTGACAAAGCAAAGGGAGGGGTCAGCTGCACTATAAGGTAAGGTACTATATGTGATTACTAGTGCATAGCTAAGTCATGAGGTTCTAACCAGAAGTTTGTTTCTCAAGCAATGGCAGGAGGAGCGTAACCGTTTTGAAGCGATTATTTCTTCCAGAAGGCAATAGATGATTCAGAATTTCCCTTGTGCCAGGTAGCTAACAACTGAAATTCTCAGAAAACTTCAGCACTCCTTTACCAAAGTAATATTTTCCAGTGAACTAGAAGTGCTTTTCTCTGCAGCTGCAGACATGGATCTTTCTGAACAAGGCCCAGTCATGAGCTGGCAAATTTCCTAAACACGGGAGAGAGAGGACCATTGATCTTTCAGTGTCAACACTAAAGACATTTGCTAAAATTAGAGCTAACCATTTAAATTTTGCAAAGCGTTCACATCTTTGGTCATGTAGTAATCAAAGCCAACACTGAGAAGAAAGGGACACAGACTTAAAAAGGCAGGCATGTAGCTGTAGAAGGTTATGCTACCCAGATGTGTTCATCCAGTCTTCAAGTCACCAGGAATAAGGACTACTTTGCTGTTGGTACTAATAAACTCTACAGGTAGTTACGGTTGCCCTCTTTGACCACAAAAAATAGCTGCTACTGCCCATTTTCATTGCTAAGGCTTTTGTTTTCTACTCTTTCAATTCCACCATGTAACGACAAGACTGTCTTTTACTATAATTCATCGTATGTCTGCAGCCCCAGTGAGAGAGGGCTAACAGCACCCCTGTTACAGAAGCCTGGCTAGGCTGGCGTTTGTAAGCCAACGCAGCTTAATTCCCCTCTGCCCTAAACTCTACCCAGCTCCCTCCTGTTGCAAGCAGCCATTTTATCCTTTCTTCCATAAACTGATCGTGCTTTGCCAGTAAATGTTTTGGCCCCGCTGTTGCTACTGGGAGGCTGTCTGAGAGAAACCGCTCTAACAGCTGGAAGCCTTTTTAAAATTTCAAACCTACATTTCCCTGTGACCAGTCCCTATCCATCTTTTCTTCCTGTGCAAATACTGTCCTGAAGTAGCCTTTCCCGCTCTCCTGTGTGTATCCCCTGCCAAAAGTATTTATAGACAGCAATCTCATCCCCACACAGCCTTTATTTTGCTGGACTAAACAAGCCGTGCTCTTCTCGTCCCCCTCGTGAGCCCCCCCAGTGGAAGCTGGACTGGTACTGTGCTGGTTGTGGGAAATGCAGAATGGGATCTGTGCCCCAGTTCCTTCTCTCGTGACACAGCCCTGCTTCCAGTTTCTGAATCTTTACGTTGGCCACATAAATGCCATTTAAAGCGTAGAATCAACTGAGCAGCTCCAAGTGTAGGCCATCTCAAAGGCAGGTAAGAACGAGGCTACCTTCTCATCTGATGCAAAAATTTTATCAATTCACGGTTAAAAGATGGAAATAGGCACATTCATTTCTTCTTGAGGTTGGAGCGCATGGCAGTGTTCCACTTCAAGTTCATAAAGATGGAGAAAATTGTTTATGTGGGCACCCGCTGTCAGGCCTGATGGAGAACAGCTGCCTGGCATCTCCTCTCCGGCTGATTCCCAGAGGAGGAGCAGCGGTGGGCAGCCATTGACAGGGCAGAGATGAACCTTGAGCGGCGGAAAATGGGCTGAGAGAGAGATGCAGAACAGTATTGTGACACTTCCATGGCTTCTCCATGGTAGTAGCATGGTTGTGATACTGATAGTACATATTTAATAGCATTCACATTTTTTTAGAAGTGTTTAAGTGGGTTTTTTTAAATTGTATTTTTCACTTCTAGTAAGAAGAGAAATGACTAACATTTTTAATGTGTAATGCTCTATCATTTGTTAATTGTGCTGATGCAGAAAGTTTGAGTAGCCCCACCAAAGAAAATAGAAAATGACAGGCTTGCAGATTGTAAGCGTGATTCTTTTCAGCCTGCCAGCCTAACTGAAGATGCCGGGTTGTTGCTTAATAGAATCACCATTTCTTCCAAATCTCAAGTCACTGCAGTTAAACAGTGCTCAGTCTGTTGGAGAGGAAAGGTGTTTCAAGAAAGACTGAAAGTTGAAAATTTTAATATTCTCACCAGTACTCTAACCAATTCTCCAAGACAGGTAAGACATGAATTTCTAATGTAAAAAGGAAGAATTTTGTCTTTAACACTTCAACGTCAAGAAAGTGAAGCACGCACACCATTTTTCTTCTTTGCAAATTGCCTTGCACATGAAATACACAATTTTATTTTTTCCAGCTTGTCTTAACATCATTCCTTGGCTTGGAAAGTTGTATTTTCTGTCATAGGCCATCTCTTACAGTTTTCTCTTCATGTATTAGAGAGACCAAAATATATGTGGTGTTTTTTTAATTTTTCTAGGCCACATCTGGAAGTAGTTGCAACTTTTCTCAACTTACTCTCTTTGTAAGCTTTTACTTGTTAATCCAGGGGGAAATTTTGGATTCTTAGGGATCAAGACAGCATTTTTCCAGTAGATCTTGAGCGGGGCATTAATAAGCATATACAAACAGTGTTTATTTATGTCAGTCACATTTAAGATGATGTTGCTTCTTTAAGAGTGGAAGGATGCATTTCAGAAGTCTGAGGAATAAGAGGAGAGAAAAATCAGAAGGAATAGAGGTCTCACATGAACTGTATCGTCATTCGTACAGAAACAGAGAAAAACTAACAGTTCTATTCCAAAAAATGTCGAAATATACTTGGGATTTTTAAACATATTAGAGTGAGAGTGTGAAGAGCCTAATGAAGGTGGGACAGCATGCCAGAGGATTTCTAATAGGGGTAGGTTAGAAAGTCTTCAGCTGGCTGTAAGTTCATATGTTATCATTCCCAGTAAAACTCCGAATTTTGGAATCTTTTATGTCAATTGACATCTAAACACCTGTAATTCAACCTGTACACACCTGTAAACAACCTTATTTCATAGATTTAGAAAATAAAGTACATAACTAAGGAGCGCTATCAAGATTTTACAGTAAATCTAGAGAGTATGCTAGGAATGGAAGATGGGAGTCCTGACTTCTGCTCTCATAATTATTTGGTTAGCTCTGGGTTTTCTTTAATTCATTTTTATAGTACCATAATCCAAACAGTACTGAAATAGAAACCTTGTGCTGCTTTTCTTGAGTATAATCCAAGAACCTGGTCTCAAAATAGACACTACTGCTTTTCACCATGGTTTTTTTCCTGAGAAAAAGAAAACCCTCACAAAATCACAAAAGCTACTCCCTACCTTCTCTTTACAGACTGGCAAGATTGAACAGTTTTATTTGACAAAAACAACAGAATCCAGCATTCAGCAACTAAAAAACAGTGGGAGACAACAAAGTAAAAGTGAAATAATTCTGCATTGCACATTGTGCCACAGATCATCATTGCGCAACTACGACTCAAGCTTATCGCTGATCAACCAGTGTAATCACCAGTATCTCTTCTTAGCATATCCACTTACTTCCTGTGAATTGCGAAGCAAGATGCATGAGCTTATTTCATTTGGCGTACAGCATGCAGTATAGTGGGCTTGCTTCAGTTTGTCAGAAGAAAAAAACCAACTAAACAAAAAGCCAGAGGATACTATTAACTGACGCCATTGTGTTGACATTTGAGAATCAGCATGACAGCTGGTTCAGAGGGCCAGCCAATACCTCCAAAGCACAGATTTGGCGAAACCCTTGAATTCTAAAAACGTAGGAGTTGCCCATAATTATGGAGAAAGCATACACTCTAATTCTGAATATAGCAGCCCAAAATGTCATACTTTGGAGCTGCACAGTCGGTGTAACTGAATTTCCTTGGCTTTATTGGTATACACGGTTTCAGGCTACCTGCATTGTTGGCATCCTCATTCCAGTGCCATCATATTCCACCTACTCTATTTCCTTGCTGTTCATTAAAGTTTTCAGAAGCTAAAATAATTCTAAACTTCCCTGCAGAATCCACTGATCTTTTTCTATGAACTGGAAAAGACAGTAGCACGTAATGAAACGGGAAAGATGTTTCTTTAATTTTTCCTGAAATATATAAAGGAAAATACAGCAAACCTGCACTCTCTGATAGCTTTCTGAAGTTAAATCCATGCCCACAGAAGAAACAGAACTGTGCTAAACAGATAACCTGCACCATATCAAGTTGTACTGTTACGTTTTCAACTTTTTTCCAGTGGATGTATAAGTTTTATACCACTGTACTGGCAGAATACATCCTAAGGACAAGCTATGGCTACAGGATGGTATTTCCTGACAAGTCTATAGAAGATATACAATTTTTATATATAGAACTATCGTACTTTAGTGTTGTTTCTAGCCAAATACATTGTGGTGGTCTATTACAAGTGTTTTCAACCGCAAATGTTCAAAAGGGCTTTAATAAATCATTTTTGGATAGGAGACGTAGGACAAGAAATAATAAAGTTCAGTTGTACATAGTCAGATTTATATATAGGAAAACCTTTGTGTGAAAGACAGTTACATACTGAATTTGTCTGGAGACACTGTGTAATCAATAAACTAAAATTAAATAATTAGATATTTTTAAGAAAAGGTTAGATAAATCTCTGTCATAAATTTTGTAGGTAAGGTAGCATTAACGTGATGAGGAGAGTGGCCAGAAATTAAATTTCTTGGTTTTCTTTCCGGCCCTATTTTTCTATGACTCTGACATTCTATGATGTGATGTAAGAAGGAGCCTCATCTTATGAACTAATCAGTTAAAAGACAAAAACAAAAGACAGAAGTAAACTATGAGTTTTCATGGCAGAAGAGTTATCCCACGAGCATTTGTACTTAAAGTTGAGCTGTTCACAGTTCATAAGTGAACTGGGAAAAGGAATGAGTGATGATGTGACAGCACTTGAAGGACATATCTAATAATTGAGATCTAAAGCTGATTGAAAAGTACTGCAGGAGGCTCCCGGGACACTGTGTGAGTAGTGGTAGTTGAAAAGCAGTGTTCCAAAGCGAAGCGCAACGCATATGTGGGAAAAACGTACAGACTTGATGACGGACTCTGAAAGCTATTCTCAGTCAGCAAAATGCCTTGAAGTCGCTGTGAGTAGTTCTCTGAGCAGAAGTTCAGTGCTCAGAAGTAGTTAACAGGACAAGAAAGGTAAACTTTTTTAGGAAAAGGATAAGAAAACAAAACCTAAGTGACATTTATAGTACTGCATATAACTGCGGTGCACTACTTGCGTATTGCTTTCAGTTCTAGTTACTCCATCTATAATCCATGTAGTAGGATTACGATAACATTCAGGCTTGTATAACCAAAACTCAGAAATATGAAATGGCAAAATGATGGGATACAAATACATTAGCAGCTATTAAACACAAAATGCTGCCTCTGTCTTAGGAAGTCTGCAGGACTAAGGTTACCAGAAGCTGGGAAGGCATACAGAAGGAATCAGAAGCTCTCTGCCTGTCCTTTGCTTACACTCTTTCATCATGTGCTAGATGGGCCTCTGGTCTGATCTACTACAGCCATTCTTATGATCCTCTGATGATAGGCTAAATAAATTTGGATTTGTTAGCTGGGAAAATAAATGATTGGGGGGGGTGATAAATGATAAAAAATAAATTGATTCAAAACCCAAGCTTTATTAATACTGTGTCATTTGTGGCTGTTACGTACCACGGTCCAGAGGAAACTTCCAGCTCAGAAATTCACTACAACACAGTTTGTTAGAAGCTGAGATGATGTACTAACAAAAGAAATGAGTGATCCAAGAACTGAATCCCTCCTGCCTGTGAATGATTTTGAGGTTCGTGAAACTATGGTGGAATTAGATTTAGGAAAACCTAAGAAGAACTCATATGCTGAGAGCTTCAATATGTTAACTGAAGTTCTGGTTTTCTTATTTCCACTCTAATTTTATTATTTCCTAACTCCGTCCATGCCTCAGTGGCAAAATCCTAAATTATCTAGATTCCAGAACTGTATTTACAGCCAAATAGGAAATGACAGCATTGGCTGCTGGCTCACTACGCTGAAGAAGTTGAGCAACTCTGAATTTTAAAAGAAAGCCAGATGGTCTAATGAGAGCAGGAACCAGGAGTTCCATTGTCCTCTGTGGTTTTGTTTCTTTAGGGACCAGGTTTTTTATCTGTAATGCAAGGCAGAATATTTCCCCAGCTTTAGGAAAACTTTTGGATTAAAGTATTACTAAACAAATCAATTGGCTTTACTAGCTATGTCCATTGACCAGTAAAGAATTTCAGCGAAATTTCAGTCAGCCTGAAAAAAGAACTGACAAAAATCTTTTTATACTCCAGGCTATGATTTTGCCATTACAACTCAAAAAAAGGTTATACTGAGACAAAACCTATTGTTAACGCCATATACAGAAAAGACTAAGCACTGGCTGTTGAAGCAAAAGTACTTTTTAAACCCTTGCCACCAGACCTCAAAAATTTGATTGTCAAACCCCTACAGTGCTTCTGGCTGGATAAAGTATCAAGGAGAAGGTGACTATAACTTTGGCCTCACAGAAGATGCAGAAACAAGAGTTGATTCAAGAGAAGTATGGGGATGATGCATCCGCAGACAATCACTGGATGCTCTTACTACTGAACGTGAATGCCCTTGCTGCTGAGTGAGTCTTCTTATCGCTAGCTTCTGTGTTATCCTCGCTCCAATTTTACATATAGGCATTCAGCAAAATCAAGGCAATCAAAAGTATTAAATTAATGCACCTACGCTGAAGAACTGTCAACTGCCATATTAATGTTTCTTTGAAGGATAAAGTACCCTTGGTTCCCTGTAGCCTCTGATAGTGTATTGTGTCAGGTTGGGATGAGGTTTATTTTCTTCATAGCAGCCTGTATGGTATTGTGTTTTAGATTTGTGACCAAAATAGTGTTGATAACACACCAGTGTTTTAGCTATTGCTGAGCAGTGCTTGCACAGCATCAAGGCCTTCTCTGTTTCTCACTCTGCCCCCGCAGCGAGTAGGCTGACACGAGCTGACCAAAGAGATATTGCATGCCATGTAACATCATGCTCAGCGATAAAACTGGGGGCAGTTTTTGCAAAGTTGCCATTGCTTGCAGACTGGCTGGGCATCAGTCTGCCAGTGGGAGGTGGCGAGTGCGTGCCTTTCCATCACTTGTTTCTTTTTCTTTCTTTTTTTTTTCTTTCCTTGACTTATGAAATTGTCTTTATCCTGAGCCATGCGTTTTTCTCGGTTTTGCCCTTTTGATTCTCTCCCCCATCCCATTTCGGGGGGAGTAAGCGAGCAGCTGGGTGGGTGTTTAGCCACGGGCCAGGGTCAACCCACCACCCATAGGAAAGCTCTGAGGAAAGAATGAGACAGAAGTGGGATGCATCTTACTAGGCTAATTGCTTTGCCATGGCTCTCATCTTCTACTCCCTACGTGGAAACTACCAAATCCCTGTTGTTAGGACTGGGTGGAAGAAGTCACAGGTCATTTTCTCTTCCCTATCTACTGGTGTCAGCAAGAAGGCACTATGGATCTCAAAAGGATTCACAAACTGATAACAGTTCCTGTTGTGTGAACCAACCAAAAAAATGCGCTGCTTCTTCAAACCTCTAACGCAGCCACAGGCAACCTATAGCTCTTAAACCACATGGAGCTTGTGTGTGGCTTCTGCAAGAGCTACACCATATGACAGATAGCAGGCAGTGCAAGTACGGACATTCCTGCACATTCTGTGTGTCCAGCTGTCAGAAAAAGCAAACAAACTGAAGCTGCTGAACCCAAAATTACCCTGTCACCTTGGACCTAGCTCTACTCTCCAGCAGAATACTTTACCAACAGTCTATAATGTCATTTTACAGAGTTTGCCCTCTCCTTAGCGTGATGAGATGTCACATGAACTTGAGCTTTCATCTCTCATCTTCCTCAATCTGAAACTGTTGTGTTTGATTCTGCACAGCCACAGGCTGATACGATGACAGCCAAACCAAAATCTTCCTCTCACTGAAGTTTTCTTACCATTGGGTAAACCTGTGGCAAAACAGGCTCTTACGCTAATCCTGTGACTCCTGAGGAATTTGGATTCTACATGTGTGTGAGCTTTCCAGGACTGTTTGAAAGCAAAAAAAGATGGAAAGGTGTGTGTGGGGGGGGTTGTTATATCATATCTTAGAGTAAGGAGCCTTAAATTTTAGGGATTAGAATTCATACACTCTTTAAATCAAATGGAGCTTCAATAGTAACTTAATGGAGCCATGTTTACCCCAGAGTCTGTTCCAAACCTCATTGTTGCCACTGGAAAAATACATTATATGTGTTTCAGTTCTTGTGTCTATAAAGTAGACACAATAATATTTAGAAATCCTTAATAGGAGTATCTCAAATCTAATTGGTAATTTTGAACGCTCTGAGTATTAACAATTATTTTATTGTTACTATTTTATTATTGCAAGATGATAGTTGTCGGTGCAAACAAAACTTTCTTCATATAACCTATTGAGTCCACCACTTGCAATGGATTCTTTGGTATAAGACAAAACACAAGGAGCTGTAACTTTGGCATGCTTGTTTTAGAAGCAAGCATGCTTGAAATAGAAATAATTGTGATATCAATGGTAACAGAAACAGTAGCAGTAGACTAGCATTGGATTACCAAATTGTTCTCCGTAATGAAATCCTGAACACTGTATGCAGTGAACTGGATGCTTATGGAAAAGAAGATAAACTAATAGAAAGAAAAATTGTTTAAATGGTGATCACTGTGCTGATTACACTAAGAATCCATTTTGGGTGCCGAGCCCATTTCAGTCTGTTTAATTTTGATGTGTTGGTTTTGACTCAGGTCATTCACGGGAAGAGATGAAGTTGTGCTCTTAAGAAGTGGCAGAAACGAAGCCCTGGCTTCTTTGGATCTGCATCCCATTCTTCGTCCTTTCCCAGAGTCCACAGCTCGGGCTCCCTGCCCATCATCAATCTTCCCTTCCCCCAGTGTCTGCAGCTCCCTCCTCCTGCCTCCCAGCTACCAGCTGGGTGAGAACCAAGGGGATGTGGCTGCTTTTGAGCTAGGCATGTGCTGGCTGCCAGCAAACTAAACATAATAAATAACCTTTGAGCTCAGGCAACAGTCTTTCAGTCACAGTAATAATTTGAAGGAAGTGGTCTTTCCTTTACTGAGCTGTTACGTTTCGTGAAACTTGGAGGAGTTTCGTCGCCTGAAGTTTTCTATTTCTGCATGAAATGTAACCAAAATGAGCTCATGGGCTCAAGAGTTATTAGAGAGGGTCTGCCAAGATGGGTAGGCAAACAGCATATCACCTAAGCCGTGTTTCCTGAGGCTTACAGTCACAGAGAAATACCCTTTGACGATATAATACATACAATTCCCAGTAGTTTATAAAGTTTGAGGACAGAAGGTCTGGGCAATATGCAAAATGTTGGTCTAAGGAGTTTCTATACCATTTACAACATTTAAGGGAAATCTCCAAAGCCATTTAGATGCATCAAAGCAGAAAAACTACAGTTGTTTTGATTTATCAGGATTAATATAGAAATTAGTAGAGACCAGGATCGCATTTCAGGAACCAGAACATGAGTCTGTTAAATGTCTCTGCTCCAGCAGTTAAGCATCGTTTCCCAAACATAAAATTGTAGTTTGTTGTCAGAACCTGGGGAGGTTTATTTGTAAATTAAAAAAAAAAAAAAAAAAGGAAGAAAAAAGTATTCGTAAGTCCATACCATACAACCCTACTGAATGAAAGATTTTCACTGTCTTTAGGACTTCCTGCATATGAAAGAACTACTTGAACGTCCACAGATGAGAATCATATGCTGTGTATGTATGAGTGTATTTTCTGCCTTTATTAAGTGCATTCTTTTTTCACGTTTCCAACATCCTAGACTGTATCCGACTTAAATTCAGATACAAAAAGAACTGGGTTTGGCACAGTGCAGGTAATATGATACCTGTTCTAAAGTCTGATAAAATTGCATGCTTTCTTTTGTGTGTAATCTCTTTTCCTTCATATCACTCAACTATTGATACCACATGTCATCCTCGTCCATCCCAGAACACATTAAAAGTGGGGGGACGGGGAGAAAGCTAAACACCAAATTCACCTTGATATGATTTTGATGGAAAAAAGACAAAGACATGGGCTGGACTCAGTGGCATTACAAATTAATTTATTTCTGTCTGTCAGTAATTCAGATTTCAATGAAAGTATGTCAGGTCACTGAAAAGGTAGAAAAAGCCATCTAGTATTAAAAAGATGTTTAAGAAGAACTTTATGCCTGGAAGAAATCTGGTGGTTATATTAATTCTGGATGAACTGAAAACAGAGGAGTAAATTGGGTAAATTCCTGATGAGCAAAGAATATGCAGTGATTATAGCTCATATTGGTCAGGCACATAATACCGTTTCACAGAGAAAAGAGGTAATAGAGAAGTTCTGCCCATCTATATGAGAAACAACATTGAAAATAAACATAAAAGATGGAGGAAAGCCCCAGAATATGGGGAATTTGATTTCCCAGCTCAATTTGATCATGCATAAAAAACAGATCTAAGTGCTATGCCATGGACTTAATTCAGGTGATACTAACTGAACAAGTTCAATTTTTGTGTGCAGTTTCTCTCATATTGACTTAAACCTACTTTTATCAGTTTGTTTTATGACTATACATTTCGACCATAAGCACAAATTAAGATTGCAAACAGTTGCTCGATTCAGAGTCATTACTACCCCCCAACCCTTCGCCACTGACCTTTTGCAAAAGGCCGTTCCCACCCACAGCTCTGCCAGCCTGCTCCGAAACGGGTCTGTCAGTGCCAGCGAGGCTGGCGAACAACCTCCAGTGAAGCCTCTGAGGGGTGAGCCAAGGAGCACCTACACAATTTCTGCCTGGGTGCAGTGACCTGCTGCTGGATGGTGACAAGCAACGAGACGTTCTGTCTTCACCTGTTCCACTTACGCTGGGAAGGGAACGGCAGTCTGCTGCCTTGCTGATGGCTAAACCGGTATAAACAGATCTAAGCCATGCTAAAACCTTGACTGCACACAGCCTTGGGTACTATACTTGCTATATTGATTTGGAAATCAATACCGCTAGCCTGGTAACCCCCTTGTGTAAACATACTTACGGCATTCTAAAGGGTTGGTTTTTTTCACTGATGTGATAGTCCTATAAGTTTATCTCTAATGCAGTAAGTTATTTTATCATAATCTACAGCAGGAAGTTGTGTTGCATCCTGAGCCAATACGTAAGCACAAAAGAAGATGAGTATCTTCTCTTATTTTTATCTACATCTTTTCTTCATCTATCATCTCACAAGACCATTTTAATTTAATCTTATCTAATTATACTGTAATGTAAAATAGTGCCATTTTTAAGTAGCTCTAGGAGGCCTTTATTAGCCTAATGCAGCAAAAGGAAGGCCAAAAAAACTAATAAGCAGTGGCAAATGAAGCTGCAACATAGCTGGGAGGGATGGGCTGTAAGTTATTATGTTGTCCCCTTGCTATGTGGCATGGAGCGAGCCACACTGAGGGGTGCTAATGGCCCCCAACTGTAGCCAGGTCTCCTGAGTGCCCTTTTGTGGCATTTGAAAGGATACAACTTGAAACCAAGTAAAACAGCAGAATAAAAGGGCAACTTCTGATATTAAAATCCTTCAGTCCCAACACTGTATTTATTACACAATTTATTTCTAAATGATGTTACTCATTTTAAAAAAATCTTCCTTGAGAAACCTACCTGGAAATCATTACTATGTGCAAATATATATTGAATGCATAAATACATAACATATAAAACCTTTATATTTTTCTAATCGTAAGATTGCATTAACAGGGGTAAGGCTGCTTACCTGCTTTGATTGTTCTATCTACTTTGTGGGTGTGCTTTATAGCAGTATTGCATGTTATCAGTTTTATAACTGGTGAATTCTTGCCTGAAGTGTAACCTTCAGGTGCAGTTTAGCACCATGCCTTCGGTGAGCTTACATACAGTCATAAGGGTCTGCCCTTCCCTTTCAGTTAGCCTGAATCACGAAGTCCTCAGAACTTAGCGTCCTGCTGAGGGGAGTGAGTTGTAAAGCTATATACATGCACAACAGACCTGAAGAAACAATACTTGCAGGCAGGTAATGCATATTTGAGCACCATGTGCCTGTGGCTTCATGGTGGGCAAGTAATCCCATAGCGTGGCTGCCAGTCACCCAGGTCCCCAGTAGAGCAAGAACTGAACCACAGTCTTCCCAAAGGCAGCGTCAGAGCTAGAGACTTCAGAAGTGGCTTAATACTTGGTAAAAGCTCCACCTAGGCACTCTGCACGTCTTAGGAATGCAAATATTTTGCAGCACTCTGATCCTGGTAGGAGGTTCCTTCTTTGTAATCTTATAACAAATCCAAATCCAATCATTTCATCCTGTGGGACAATTTCTGCATGAAAATAGCAAACTCAGATATCTTTTTTAGTCAGAGCATTTGAAGTTTAAGTCATTCTGAAAGCTTCACTGTAATTAATATAAAAAAAAGGAGCCTGCTAATATAAAAAACAGCAAGGCAAGAAGCTTAATTTCTTGATTTAAATCATTTAGATACAGCATTAGAAAATTCCTAGGTGAGACATAAGAAAGATTGTACATTAAGACATCGATCTATCTACTTTTTCTAGCCAAGGTTCAATTTAGCAGAATAAAAACATTTTGACAGACAGGTTCCAAAAAGAGGTGGTAGGAGCTGATGTCCTGTTGACGATGGTATATTGTGTAAGGGTATCTATCCCAGAGGAGAGGCAAATTCTGGGACTGCACACTGACAGCCATAACATTATTTAATCCTGCTGGAATTAATGGGATTACTGCTACCCTTCCCTGTTTTTCCTTTAGAATAACTTTGCATAACAGAGAGAGTTTGATGGAATATATGTGTGTCTTCCCAGCTCAGGAATCAGAAGTTCATGAGAAGGACCCTGGAGACAAACTACCCCTGAAGCAAAAAACTAGTGCTTCCGGTTAGAAGTCAGGACACAAAAAAAAACCCTGACGTATACCCTGTCTCGGAAAAGGTTTGGCAAAACATGACTTCAGCAGCTCAAAACAACTGGACCATTAGGTACTCTGGGTGGGTAGGCTGCAGTAGATCCCATTGTCACTGCACTCTCTTGCATAGTCTGGGCCACCTTGCACCATCGTCCTTGTTGACAGAAAATAAGGGAGTGGTATATCCCTTTTTTTTCAAAACAGATGATCTCAGCTCCTGGCACAGAGTATTTGACGGCATTTCTCACTGCCCTGTGTTCAAGCAGATCAACGTGTGGCTGTGCTGTACCAGAGACCACAGACCCCAAGCCTTCACATTATCTCCGTGAGATGCCAATCTGCTACTGCTACTGCATTTATGCAGAAAATGCGGGAACGCTCAGCAGCTGGCCCAAGGTGTGTCCCTGACAGACATAAATACCTTGTACCCATTTGCATAAAGTCTCACATGCTGCGTTAAATCAGTACAGGGATCGACGTGCCACAGAAGAGCTAAAGAAACCCAATATTCAGAGCATCAAATTTGTGCACAAGCTTTCTCATTCCTTGAAAGACATCCTGTTGGACGTAGGGTTTGACAAGAAGATAGTCTGTCGTTTGACTGACAAACTTAAGGTTTTGTATGAGAGCCGGTTGTGACTTCCAGAAATTTAGCATGAAATCCAGAGAGTAAGGAATTTGTTGTCTCTATTGATTGAACCAGTATAGCACCTAAGCTGTGTGTAGACATATTTTCAGAATAGTTTCAACCCTTGCATAGCCCCCCTGTTGTCAGCTGCAATTACATGGCAAAATTAACCACTTCAGTCTCGTACTAAGAATACTACTTCTGTAGTATGTTTATTACATTATCTTACATACTGATAATAATCACACATACTCTTGCTGTTTTTATACTGGTGTTTTCCATTAAACTCATTTGTCTCACTTAAAAAAAAAAATCAATATCTGTATTATCTTCAGATTGCCTTATGTATTGCAGCACTGTAAGAAACTAGGTGTTGGAAACAAAATGTTAAGCCACCCAAAGCCACTGCAGTTAATCATATTTAACACCTGACTAAACTGGGCTCACCCAGAGCTTTCGGTAGGATTGGGAATAAACAATCCTGCTCAAGTAATTCTGTTGTATTACGTGAGAGCCCATTAATAGCTGCAATTTCTATTGAAGCTGGATGTAATTCTAGAAGCCAAAGGGCCTGTTCAAGTTTAGGAATATTTTGTACCTCTCATTTCTCTGGTACAGCAGGTCTTGGAGGGGCCTACCATTTATTTTTCAATGACTTACAGATATACTGACTACTGATCATAAATGTATTTGCTTTTAATCAATGTATCATCATGAGAACCATATGAGAGGAGATTGCAGAGATAATGCCCTGCTGGTTGAGCTCCATAGTGACACCAGAGCATTGAGTTGCCTTTTATTTATTCTCTTGAACCTATAACGAAAATGTTCATACTCTACCACAATTAAAGTGTTGATTTTTGTCATATTTATCCATATTTCCACTGCCAAACTGATGTGAAGACTCATCTCTTGTGTTGCCTGAATAATGTAATTCCACCAAACAACTCACACTTTAGGTAGAACAAAAACACCATCTCAAGAGCACGCAGAGAGCAGAGTGTTAAGGCAGGGCAGGCGTCTGTGTGGAGAGCCAGGGGTTCTTTTAAACAGGGTGGGAGTAGAGACTGATTCCCAAAAAGTCAAGATGAGTACAGCAAGGAAAGGCGACAGGAGCTCAAGGATGTCCTACTGCATTTTACTTTAAAAGGTGTGCTTTTTCCTTTATGGCAATGCTTGCACTTGACCTTTTTCTCTTAAAAGGAGCAGCCTTTTTTTTTCTTCTCTGGCTTAGCATAACAAAGGAACAGGCTTTTAATGGTAGCTTGCTTTTCTTTGGCTTTCAGATGAGAGAAAAAATCTGATTTCCTCATAATGTATATTTTACCCATAGAAAAATGGCCTTTTTAACCTCCTGGATCCTCTTTGATCCCTTCATGTAATTTTCTTAGTTTCCCATGCTTTTCTTATCTTCACTCCATGAAGATACGCCCTTGGATCTTTCCAGTACATAAGGCTGGGAACCTGCAACTGTGTGTACCTGGGCCTCACACTGCTGGGGACATTATGGTGGTCATAACCATTGCTTTCTGTACTAAGTTTAACACTGACTACACCGTTCCAGCGCTCATACTTTAAGATCCCCTGTATCAGCTCCCCCTTTCACAGGACTCACAGGCAATCCCCAGCAATCCAGCATCCCTGCAGCAATGCCTTTATCCAGAGCAAGCCCTCTGGAAGGAGACAGACCTTCCTGCAGGGAAAGAAGTCTCAGGAATTTCCAGATTCCTTCTCCTTCCTGTTACCAAGAAAATCTAATAGTCTCTCCTTTGACAGAGAGTCCTAGAAAAACACAGCCTCTGTAACTGCTGAGGGACTGATGCAGATTAAGGGGGAAAACGGGTTAAGCAAGGGATAATAAACTCCCAGAGTCTCTATTCCACAGAGAATGCTGACCAGGAGCATACATGGCAGAAGGAGAACATCCTGGGGAGATCACAGGAAAAATCCTAGTGTTGAAAAACAACATGCTTCAAGAAAAACAGAAAGGCAGATAGGTGCATCTGTTATCAATCAGCTCTTTAGACAACAAGTTTAGGAGTCGTGGAGCAAAAGAAACAAGTCTTCCCTCGGGCTCAAATTCCTCCTTGGAATTTCTCAAGTGTCCATGGCTGCAGAGCTGTAATTCCTGGTCTGCCCTGCAAACAGCAGCTATTACCGTCTCTTTACCGGCTTGACAACCCAGTCAGGGAAACTAGCAAAAATCTGACTACCTGTACTGGCTAGCTAAGAAAAGACAGTTGCCTTAGCATTAACAGGTTTAGCCCATTAATCTAACAATTCAACAAAACCATTGATCAATTCCTGATCGTGTACGTACTCAATCACTGTTTTTTTGTTTGCTTTCAATAAGCATATTTAAATTAAAAAATTAACTTCCTGCGAAGTTGTCTATAGTACCAATTCATCTTTTCTCCCTGAGAATGGAAAACTGCAGAGTATATTACCACTACACTGAGTGCTCATACAGTTATGTTAAAAGCAATCAAACCCCAGCAGTTTCTTTAGCATAAGAATGGGTTTGCTTTGTAAAGACAATGCTGACTGAATAGCAAAAGTTTCTGTAAAAACACTTGCGTTTAAAGCTTGAGCACATGTCCTTGTACAACACCCTAGTCCTTAGGGCCCTTGGTTCTGGCTCCCAGCTCTCTCCTCTTTCCCAGCTGCCCCAGCTATCCATGCACCTCATCCCTAACTCCAGGCAGCCCAATCTGCCTTCCCTTTGCTTGTCCTTCCTGGCTTATTGTGGGCAACCTGGTTCCTGCCACTCGCCACTTTGGCACTGTGCTCCCCTGGCAGTTCTTGCCAGGAAAGCAGGACTTGAAGTGGTGAACTCCTGGGAGGGGGGAGAGAGGCGGGGAGAGAACCTCAGGGAGAATGTTCTGGCCGTACAGAGAGTGCATCCACATTAGTATTTTGGTTTGGAAGATCTTTTGTTCTGCAGCTCTGTTCCTAGAGGCGCGCATCGTGATCATGTGTGCAGCAGCAAGAGGAGGACCCTCCAGAAGTACCCCGCATCAGCGCTGTATGTTCTCTTTGCTTCCAAAGTGTGTTCTTATGCTCCTGGATATTTCCAAACCCTCCCTCAGCCTCTGGACTCTGACCTCAAACCGAGGAGAATTCAGTAATGAATGCAGTTAATTTGAAACTGATTATTGTTTCTAAGGTCAATAATGGGAAAACTGACTATCAGCAAACAGCTCTCCTGAGAACACAACTCTACCGGGATCTAATGTTTCCCTTAACCAAACAATGCCATAGTGACTAACCTGCTGTTTGCCTGCTCAACCTACTCAATCTACTGCCAGTCTATCCCTATTGCTTAAAGCAGGCCTCACAAAACCTGAACTAAAAGTACACAACAGTTACAACAACACCCTTATTTCACTCAGACTAGGCTTAATAGGATGTGTTACTTGTGAATTTTAAGTAAGTCATCCCAAGCCACCTTCCGTTTGCTGAAAAAAATGTTGACTCTCTTCTTTTTGGTTTCTGCATTTGGGAAGCAAAGGCTAAGTTTCACTATCTACGCTTCAATAAAAAAACAGTCTAAGAAAAATGTTTCCTGTAAATACTGTGCATCTTTCTTCATCAGCCAAGGCTTACATCATGGACAAATATGTCCATTTGTATTCAGAGGATGCAGACTCAGGATGCATCCAACCTATTTCCCTACCACAACCTCGTCATCCCCTGCTTCAGATTCCTCTTTTCCCCAGGCACCACCCTGATTCATAATCTCAGGAAAGTAGGAGATGCTTAATGATCTTGCAGACCTGCACGACAACTGTTTTCCCCGTGGATTTTGCAGCCCAACTGATTGCCCACTATCTGGTAAGCAGGCTAGCGTTGCTAACTTCTCGAGCACGAATGCTATTTGCTTATCTGTCATCAGAGTGGCTCTCACTCTGGTGTCTCTTTGATGAAGACCAGGGCCAGTACCTCTTCAGCATACAATTTCTTTTATGTGGCCTTCTTCACTCTGAATTTCTTCATCCACTGCTAGTCACCCAAACTCTGCAACACACAATTTCACCTTTTGGTGTGTTTTTTTAGGCCCAGGAACATTATTCCATGGTATGAAGTTATTTTTATCTCCTCCCCAAAATTTCGTCATTCTTGTCCCATCACTAATCACCATTTTAGAAGGAGTTGCTTAAGCTCCACATATATGAGAGATATGCAAACCAGAAATGCAAGGTACATTACCTTTCACAGATCTCACATTGATGGCAGAGAGAAAATTGCAAAGTATGGATTTAAAAGAAAAGCAAAAACTGTGTTTTAGAATATGCAATGGAGAATTGGGGGGAACTGATTCTAATATCTTGACACTGGAAAAAAATCTGCACAGGGGTGCAGTACAAGTTATCACAGGGAGACCTCCTCACATTTTGATGTGGCTCCACCCAGTACAACCACACTTGGTGAAGCTGGGCTGCGTCAGGCTGAGGAGCTATGTATAAATGTACTCTGATGTTGCAGTGTCAGCTGTTGTAGGCTGACAGCATACTTTCTCGTGTAGTCATATCTTTAAACCTTGGGATTGTCATTTACGCTGCTTTGGCTCGGTCTAGAGAACTAGCTCAGATGCAGACATCAGTACTGCAGACATCTAAAGTTAGACAACATGAATTCCAGTGCTGATGCTGTAAAGATGGAAGACAAATGCTCTCAGATCAATGTTCAGCATGGGTCTTTGTTGCCATTCTTTAAAAATTTTCTAAGAAACTTATTAACAGTTTCTCTCCAGTAAAGATGATCCATTTTTCAATCCCTGAAAGAGAAAGGCATGTTTTTATGCAGCTGTTTCATGCAGCAATCATGCAAAATTCTTAGCAGCTTAAATAAATTATATTAATAAATTTATTGCATATATTATGATTTATTTGTTTGTAGTCTTCCTGAAAATGTGTAATAAAACTGTTGCTGTTGCTTCACAGGCAGTTCAATTCTCTGCTCACTCTTCCCAGACTGGCCATATAGTTTCACTGCCACCCTTATTCCTACTTTTCCGGTAGAACAAGTAGACCCTTTGGTGTACCTAGAAAATTTAATGAATCCTTGTCTAAAATAGGCCAGGTGATTCATGCCCTAAACCCACCTGTTCTTCTACATTGACCACCAAGGGAAGCCCTGGGTGACGCATCTTAGTTATCAACATCTGCATTGCATATGTAGAAGTTAAATGAGATTAATTTCTCTGGTGGTGTCTGTAATTGCTTTAGACATTTCACAGCAAAAATGAAACATGCGACACCTTCCAAAGAGCTCAAATACACGTTTTTTGAAAGCCAAGAAAGGACTTGAAAGTTCTTTGACCAAAGGAAAATATTGATCAGCCTTTTCACGCATCTTTTTTTGCCACAAATTGATTAATGTCTTAAAACTGTCCCCAGAGTAAATACACACAGACACAGTTGAGAAGAATACACCAACAGGGAAAGCTGCAGAGACCTGGAGCAAATAATATGAGGCAGAAGAAACAGGCCGGACCTGGCCAGAACTTACTGAGGGTCTACATAAATAATATTTTCAAGATTTCTGTGTAAAATTCAATATGGAAAGTTTCTCAAACTGAAATATATCCTGTTCTAGGCTAGAAAATTAAACTCAGAAAACAGTAAAACTTCATCACTCTAGTAGTCATGTCAAATGACATAGTGTTAGCATGTTGAATTACATTATTTTCCTGACATAAACAGACCTGGATACAAAGAAAGGTAAATAAATTCTTAGATTACCTGTCTAAATCTTGCCATTTCCCTTATAAAACTAGAAGTTGTAGAGATTGGATTAACTTCTTGCTCTAAATCACAGAAAAGAAATCTAAAGTAATGTTTGTACAAGATGCTTTACAATTCAAAGAACTAATTTGAAGTTATTAACTTCTTGTACCCCAACTATGTTGGGTGACTATAAGTCAAGAAAATCTGTACTTTCTCCTGCCATTGTTTATGAATGTCACTCTTACTATAAGGAACAAGTTTCCATGTTGGGGGCAAGTTTGGGTATAGAGTATCCAAATCAGATGAGTTCCTCAGACGAAAAGCCTTGAACACTTTGCTGAAATATGAATTAAAGAGATGGTAGGTAGGAGAATAAAAGAGATTTTTTTTTTAACGTACGATCAAGTTATGTTATATGTTGCAAATACTAAGTTAGAAGAAAAATCAAATTATTATGATTAAACTGACTGTATTGCTCAAGATGTGCCTTTTTTTTCATAACCAGGCAGCATATACTCTAGAACTGCACACAGAATGAACTCACTAGTAAGAGATCCTCTGTTGATCAAATGACAAAAAGGCTCCCGCACTTGCAGTTAGTAATAAGTGCATAAAAGTTCAGTGTGTCTCCTGCAACAGTTGGCCTAGCTGGTGCACACACGCAAAGCTGCAATCAAAGATAGTTGTGCAATTTAGACCTTAGCTAGTATTTTGAAAACATAGAGGGAGGGGTAGTATTAAACTACTAGAGAAATATTTATGAAAAGTAAGGGCATGAAGTACATGCTGGTTTAATTGAGGACTACTGATCCATGGCAAAAAAGGAGGAGTGCAGTCATGAAAAACTAGTATTTTTTTGCCAGCGCCCTGTTGGATGTTATGATCAGCTTCACTTATGTACGACACTATGTAAAAGCTTTGCCTTCCAGTCTCCAAAACAGCTAGATTACTTTTTTGTATCATCCAAAAATATGCCCTCTGTCACAATTTATCCTAGAGCAACTTTCAGAAATGAGTCACGACCTTTGTTTAAAGGTTTTATTTTTGAAATGCTGACACAAGCTTAGCTGTAGGATTGTCAACAGGGAACGCTACTACAGAGAGACTTAAATGACGCTGTCACGTAGAGTAGAATAAATTATTTCAATTGTAAACCAGCTAATTATACATGAAATCTGGTATCTACTCCTCTTTGTTATAAGAAAGCTTTTTCCCGCTATGGATGAAATATAGCAGTGTGCATAAAGCCACATAAAGAGCCATTTTGTTTTTATCATATCAGTATTGCTCAGCGTCTTATTTTAAGATTTGTATGTCTATTCATGTGATAGACTTGTGTTTTCTTTTGGATTCAGTTTCAGAGTTTTAAAATTTTGAATGTACACATTGACAAATACCCCAGAGGTCAAATCCTAATTTATTAACGTCTGAAATCTCATTATTTTTGAACAAATCTCATTAGTTTAAGACCTAACTGGTGATTTTTTATGCTTAGGCTTATTAAAATTGATAATAATATAACCAATGTAAATCCCTTCTTTATATAAATGAGTGATTAGAAACAATGTAAGCAATTACAAGCTATAGAAATATTTTTTCATTACTTTTGTGATAAATGTGATGAAATTTTCCCTGCAGAAGGTTGATTATAAATCAGTCACAATCAGATGTCTCTGCAGAAGCAACCAGTATAAAGAGGAGACAGCCTGGCTTTCCTCAATCAAGTCAACTTTAATAAAGATCTCTTATATGTTCATTTAGTATTTAACTACAGTACATGCCAATGCAATGAAATAATTTAACTAAAATCTCTAATTTTTTGTGATGTTTCTCTTGTTCTCTCACCATGGGCGGATAGAGGGGAGAGGGTAGCGCAGATACAACCTGAATTCCTCTTGTAAAAATAAGCAGAAGAAAATTTTGTTTTGACAAAAAAAATCATAAACAAGAACAAAGGGCGCAGTTCATTTTCCTCCCTGAGACCCCTCTCTGAAGGTCAGTCCTGATTATCCTGTATCCCAGCGACAGATGACAATAGATAATACTGTAAATTCCCTTGTCTTCCTCTCAAAGGAGCTATGAGGAATCTGCCTTTCTCATTCTGTTATGCATGTTAATACTTCTGTACATGAATAGCTTCATAGATTTGTGTACCTCAATTGACTTCAATTTAGTTTAGAAGTTAAACACGTAAATGTTTGCAGGAGCAAGGACTTTGCGTATTAGACTGGATGAAAATGACTGGGATGACCAGGTGTGTTTGGAGATGGTGGAAGGGGAGAAAGTATGAGCTTTGCTTATATATGTGTAAGATATAACTGACTGACAGCTTTGTTTTCAAGTGCCAGAGAAAGACTCGAGTCATAAGGAAAGTTATTGGTTTACCTCATTTAGTAAGGCAACCTTGGATGTTTTGAGGATCAAAAATGGCAATTTTCTTGCTTTGTAGTGGTGAATTCAAATCAACATTGCTTCAAAGATACAACTGATGCCACAGGGCAGAATGAGGGAAGCTTAAATGAGTCTTGGCTTTTTTGGCAACACAACTGCAAAAGATCTCAAAGCAGCAGTTTCCTTGTGCTTTTTAATTATCCAAATGTAGGGATTGACACAAGTTTTCAGAATACTGAAAAAATAACACCAATAAGAAAAAAGCAGGATTACCCAATTCTCTTTTTTCAGTCTGTCTTTGAAGATCACCTGTAACTAGTTTAAAATATGTTTATAATATATATTTAGTAAATTAGGTACAAATAGAAAGTGAAGTAGAAAGTAACAACAACAGAGCTGAAAGTATTTATAAGCAATCTTCATAGATAAAGACAAAACATTTATGTTGTAATCCTTACATTATGAATTACATTCATTAGTACATTCAGGGCATTATATTAATTAATCAAATCCATATGACAATGGATTTGTATAGGCATGACAATGGACGTGTATAGGCATGATAATCATTGCCTAACAAAGAGGAGTTGACACTAATGACAAGAAGACGGCTACAACAGATATAAAACCATTTGCTTAGGTCAAAATTGACTTGGGGAAAGGTGGTAAGAGCTTCTACTCCAAAAGTAAACAATATTCTCAATTTGAAAAGGACAAACTTTGATAAACAAGGGAACTGACTTGTGAAGTCAGGGACCGAGGAATTCAAATATTGAGGATAATGTAATTATTTTAAGTGAAAAGGATAAAGGTGTGTGGACTTTGTGCCTCAAGAAAGTGGGGAAAGTTCTACTGAAGAGCTTCAGAGCTAGTTGAATAAATAACCACAAGCGAAAACCAAAACATTTACAAAATGGCAAAGAGGATTAAGCACAAAGGAAATGTTATCTAAGGGATCAAGAAAAGGAAGGACAAAGTGAGAACTGCCAAAAGTCAAGCTGAGTTAGACTTCCAAAAAGATATGAAAAGCAAACAACAAAAAAGATTCTTTATCCCCATAAACAAAAGACAATAAAGAACAGACTGTAGTGCTATGGAATGTGAAATGGGGAGAGATGGAAGATAATCTTGGCAAAAGATAAATTGCACTTTGCTATTGATCTAGAATGAACACTTTGCCTCAGTTTTTAATGAGTACACTGACTGATTTTGGGAGCAAAGACAGTTTAGATAATGGCAGGAGCATGTGGAAAAGCATGGTTCAGAACAAAGGTAGAGCAGAATTCAAGAAAATGAATGCAGCCTGTTCAAGAGACCGCATCTTCTCCACCCCATTCCTGAAAGGAACTAGCACATGAGATCACGGGTCTAGTGCCAGGTAAATGGAGAGGAGCAAATTTCACACCTATCACCAAAAAGGTGGTTAATTCCAGCCGTGGTGTTTTTATAGCCCATCACCATGACATCCAGGCCTGCAGAACACACGTGGACTACTAGCAATTACAATTCAGGCCAAAACTGAAGTTCCTAGCCTTTTTATTGCATTTACCTTTTCCAAATGTAATTGAGTGATTATTCTGTTTGCCAAATATTTGCCACTGGATATGTAGGCTAAACTTTGAGAAGCTTCAGGAATTTCATATTTCTAATAAGACATATTATACACTGTCCAAGTATTAAATGTATGCTACTTCTACTATTATGATTTAATGTATACAGAATTTTACAAGACTTACTTAATTGTCAAAACTTCCTTTTTTTTTGTCAGCAGTTGTCATTTGTCAAGAGATAAATGGCGCGGCAGTACTACACTTACAACAATCAGTCAAATCTTAACTAAGTGCAGAGGAAACCATAATGGCATCCTGAAAAGGATTTCACAGAAGGACAATTCTTTGTATTTACTTTCCTCATTTAATTTAGAAGGATATTTGCTGGTTGTAGATAATAAATTCATTTATTCAGTAGGAAGTAACCATATGAGGTGCTTGCAACCACTATTTTGATCTGAAAATAGCTCAAGTCACTGAAAGATCATTGCTGGTTGTTACTACAATGACACAATTTAGAATCTCTATCATGTAGAAGAACAGCCCAGATTTGCTGAGAAATTCTGTTCCATGACTTTTGACTCTCTGAACTGTGAAGTTGGCTGCGGTTGCTGTCCTCTCCATGAACAGAAATCTAAGTGGGGCAAGTACATCAGAATGGGAATGGAGGAGCAGGGCCAGGTTGGCAATATTAGAGATGAGTGCTTTTGTTTTTAAAAGAAGGGAAAAAATGCCTTGCAAGTCATGCATTCTCTGTGCCTACACTGGCTCCGTAGCAACTTGCTTTTCTGTCCTTTTTGTAGCAGCCATCAAAACAATTGAGGAAGACAGCAAAAGTGCTCCTCCTCACAGCACTCTACAGTTTTGTGCTCACAGTCACATACCGGGGTTGCACAGAATTAGAGTAACATAACCTCTACTTAAATATTAACAATGAATGTTCTCCTTCACAAAGAGTGAGCATGGTTCTTTGCTGCCCATTGGGTGGAGGGCTGGTAAATGCAGCTTTATTCCATATTTGAATCTTCATTTTTCTTGGCAATGCCTCTCATGTAAGTTGGCAGCTCTAAATTACTTTGCTGCCACAGCCCCCTAAGGATCATTGCAGCAGCTCAAAATAGCTGTTCAAAGTGAGGAAACCTCTACACAAGAAGTATTCCCTAGGGAGAAATTTCAAGAACTCTACAGCCCCTTTGTGCTCCCGCGAAAGTGTAAAGAGACTGGATAAGAATACAGAATTCATCATTGTCCTTTCCGTACAATAAAACATTCATACTTCCTCATCCTTCTTTCTGGACTTGATTATTTGTTGACACCAAGCTTGCTCTATTCAAGAATATGGGTAAGAGCAAAGATTGCTTCATGCTGACTCTGTGAGCTCTGTGTTCTGCAGCTGGTTTAGCAATGAAAATGAGGAGCAGCTTGGCCACCATAGAGCCTTGCATCCTGTTCCTGACTGCCCCAAAGCTCTGTTTTGGCATGCAGGAACGCTGAACTGCTCTGACTGTTGGGCTTGGTTACACACCTAACATAAAAAAAATGCAAAACGGAGTTGATACAGTTAAACCAGTTTTTTACTATATACAGTTTCCTCTTGTGCACAGGGTAATGTACCTGGCCAGTTACGGGCTGTTGCACCAGCAGATTACTACAAAGGAACCAGATCATAAACAATTTTTGGCCCTCTTTCTCGCAATCATATCATAATATTTGAGCCTTCTCCTCTTCCCAAGCCTTCCTTCCTCCAGATTCAAACTTTTGAGTAATGTTATTATATCAGTTTTAAAACTGCTCTGGTTAAATTAGTGCAACCCCTTTGAACGGGCATTTTCAAACCTGCTAGTCCTTCAGCTCTGGTTCTGCTCTTTATCTCTGGGTAATCTCTGTTGTAAACACGAATTCAGCGACCATCTTTCAACGATGACTCACAGAACCTCCCTCTAATCCACAACAATCTCCTTCTGTCCTTCCTGAAACCTCAGCCTGTCTCTCAGACAATACTTTGTTCACGTCTAGTTGTCAGTCAAGTTCAAAAAAGAGCTTTCAGTGTTTCCCTCCTTTCTCTCCTCCACCTGTTTGGCGTGTTTCTTTCAGCAATCCAGCCTCTCATGAAGGAAGGCCTGCAGCCTTCAGCATTAATATAAACCTCTTCTTAGGTGTTCATACCCATACTGTCTGGCCTCAAATATACTACATCACCCTGCTACTTTTCTATCACTTCAGACAAAGCACTTGTCTTTGTTTTCAAATTCTTTCACTGTTTCATCTTACTCAGCATTGAGATCATTTCCCTCCTCGTGTTAGCTGGTGATACTGGGCTGTATTGTCCCTTGTTAAACTTTCAAACAAGTATTTCACACCGTTTTGTAGGTTATCCTTCACACTGAGAAGCTTCCTAGAAATAAAAAAAAAAAAACCTTCATTTTTTTGAATCTTGTCCTCCTCTGCAGTGTCTTAGAAACATTCTTATGAGCAATTGGTGTTCCTTAAAACCAAGAGACAACACTCACAGCTAGAGCGTTAGGCCCACTCAGACTAGTGGCTGGTAACAGGTGGGAAGACACTGAAGTCCTGAATTGGAAACGGCAGAGAAAGCACTAACTGAAGGGGGCAGGCGAGAGCAGTCAGACTTCAGGAAATACTGGAGCTGGGTGTACATGGCCCAAGACATAGAGTGAGACCACACCACAAAGATCAAGAAGTCAGAGACTCCATACAAGACAGGATCCAAGACAAGAAAAAGACACGCTTGGCTGGAGCAATGTCACTCAGATTGCTTGCGAATAGAAAGTAGGATCGAGTACCTGGTCAAAAACCAGGGACTAATGTTAAACTAACGGGTGACGGGACTAGGAACTGGTATTACGGATCCAGAAACAAGGATGAGGGGGCTAGTATTAAAAATAAACAGGGAATATGGCTGGGCAGAGTCCACAAAGTCTCAGCTGTAGTTTCATAAGCATTTGAAGCCAATATAACCCATCATGGCTACTGAAACAAGTGGTCCTGCACTCTCCATCCATAATTTCTTGTGCATGCCCAAGCACAACCTCTTATTTACACCAACACAAGCATTTATGTAGCTGGGATGTGAAGTGGCTTGGGAAACTGATGCAAGTTAAAGCTAACCACGATTAAAAACTATTAACCATGATTAAAACTATGTTGTTAGCATTAAACCAGATGGAGTCCACTACATAGCCACAAAATGCTTGTACTGGCACATAGGAGGAGGCAGAACACAGGCA
Source organism: Ibidorhyncha struthersii (assembly GCA_013398815.1). Classification (NCBI taxonomy): domain Eukaryota; kingdom Metazoa; phylum Chordata; class Aves; order Charadriiformes; family Charadriidae; genus Ibidorhyncha; species Ibidorhyncha struthersii. Next base: position 215,294 of record VZSZ01000215.1, read on the forward strand.
GAAATTAATGGCTGAGAAAGGAAGACCTTCTTTTTATGGTAGTAACAATTTACACAAAGTTAATAAAAACCAGTGAACCCACAGCACTGGAGAACACGTTTCTCTGCCAGCTATAAGGCAGCGTTAAGGGTGCACACAGTGGCAACTGGCCACCTAGGGAATGATTCACATGCAGCTGCCTTGGGAATGACTCACTGACTCTGTGAGTCACTCCTCCGCTGGTGGACGGAGCCCACTGCCTATTATGTTGTCCGATACTATCTCACTGTCGCCTAGCAGGGACTCATTCATCTGTCCTCAGCCATCTGCTGATGCTTGTCCCATGCTTTCTACTGTAAGCTCATCGGGGCAGATATATTTTCTGTTCTTCATTTGTTCAGTAGTGAGGCTTTCCTTGGACTGCAAAGTATCACTGATACTGGACTATACGGCATTATAACATTGATGAAAAAAATGTTTTAAAAGACCATAAAGCTGTTCAGCTTGCAACAATTTGCGACTGCAGGTAGTCAAATATTTACAGATGCCCATACACCCCCCCCTCCCGGCAGATGCTTTCTCTCCGGTGCGGCACATCCAGCTGCACATGCCCTCCCCGGTCACTTGTTCCTTGTGCCACACACACACGCGTGTAAATAACTCCTTACTTCTTGGTCACACGCGCACGGCAAGAGGGGAGGGAGAATTACGTCCAAACGCTCGGTTCAGCCTCCTCTTTCCTAGCTAGTAATACGCGCTAAGAAAGCGCAGAGGGAAAGAAGTGTTAGGCGCAGAGGCAGCACCGCAGCTTCGGCCCGGGAAGAGGGTTTCTTCTCGCCCCTGCTCCTTGCTACGCGCATACTTGTTTCGGGGTCTGCTCCCCCGTCGCCTCTCGGCCATGTTCAGCTCTGCTCCCCCTTGCAC
>VZSZ01000216.1:0-84834 GCA_013398815.1 Ibidorhyncha struthersii
TTTAGGAGGGGTGCCTTTCCCTTTTGTTTTAGCTGGTTTCCAAAGCCGCCACGGAACTGTTGTGGGGTTTTTTTTCCCCCCCTTCTCTCTCACCACAGATTTTTTTTTCCCCCCTCTTTGCTAGGAATAAAACTTGGAAGTGGAGTTGGGACATGTCTGCCTGACTTTGGGGGATCCCTCTGCCCGGCTCTTTCCTGAGCCCTTTTGTTCGCTTCGCAGCTGGGAATCCCTCCTTAGGGAGAGAGCCTGGGCGGGGGGGGACATGGCCCTAATAGTTCCCTTGGGATCCTCGGGCACCTCTCCGATGGGGGCACCCCATCCTCTCGGGGCAGGTGCTCCTTGTAAACCCCGGGAGCTTGTGAGGTCCCCGCTCTGCAGGGAAACTCAGCAAAAGTTTTGGATCAGAAGGTGGAGAGCAGAAGGGGGAGAAGCATCCAAAGAAGTAGGAATGGGAGGGAAGAGGAGGACTCTGGCTGGGTGGGAATGCGAGAGGGGGATCAGGATAGCTGGGCGACAGCATCTCCCGCCAGCTGGATCCCGCGGCGGCGGCACGGGGAGCAGCAGGCCGGGGTGACGGAGCGTGCGGTGCCTTGTGAAGCTGCACCCCTGGCAGCAGCGGGGAGCTCCCGCAGCGATGCCGGGGTCGCAGCGTAAGGCTGTCAGCTTGGCAAAACTGGACTTTCCCAGCTGATTCTTTTTGTCCCGCGGGTGTCAAGATCCCAGTCCAGGAAGGGATTTTAGCACATGCTTTAGTGGAGCCATGATAGTCACCCCAACAAAAAAAAAAACACAAACCTTTCCAAACTGGGGCTGAGAACTAAAATGTCAGATGCCTCAGCGTAATTCTTTTAGAGCAAATGATGGTAAATCTCTGCTTCGTCATCCAGCGCACCTACAAATAATCGGCGTGTAGCTGGTCAGTGAGTTGGTTTTGTTTTTAGAAAAAACTCCAGATTAAACTTTGTGCGGTGTTTGTCCCTCCTGGCCGGGGCTGGGACGGTTGTTCAGGCACAGGTGGGACTGGGGTGGGGGTCCGGTGTCTCTGGCGGAAACCCCTCGCCAGTAGCCTTACTGGGAAATGGCATCTGAAGTAACACTGTGCGCTGCCCTGGTTTTATTAGACTGGTAGAGGAGTAATTTTGTTTGTACCTTTTGTTTCAGAGGTATCTGTGACAGAAGCGCTTTACCAGCGTAATATATTCCTGTCCCGGTGAAGCCTTTCTAATGTAGATGTGGCTTCAGTCTGTTGTATGAACTCAGCAGCTCTTTGAAACACAGAATTGCAAATTGCTCTGCGGGTCAGGGAGAGCAAAGTACTGGCCAGCGATCGAGGGGGAATATAAATGCTAAAAGCCCGTGCGTTTTTCAAGATGTTGGCCGGTCCTTATTTTACTTGGGCAGCCCTGTGCGGGTTTATCCCTTTCCAGGCTCCTGCAGCGTATCTGCAGAAGGGAACAGCCAAGAGTTCTCCTGTGTTCGACCTCTCTTCTTGTGCCTGTGATGAAGTCGGTGCCGGAAAGCGCTGATAGATGTGCGTAGCTCAGTTATCAACCCAAAGCCCGTGTGATTGCTCACCTTCATAAAATGATGTTTTTCCTACCCGACCACCCCTAAAGTTCTCCGGTCAGAGTTTCGTCCCACAGGATATCTCTGCTGTCGGCTGCTTTCTCTCCAAGTAATACTTGTTTGGTTTTCTTTTTCCTTTTTGCCCTAGTTGCAATCAACAATTTCTGTAAAATCAATAATCCATTGCATGAGACAGCCCGAGTTGGCAGGGTCATGTTTTGGTTCTTTTTGTTGGGGGGCGGGGGGAGGGTAGTCTTACTGTGTTTTTATTAAAAGTCAAAAAAAGAAAGCTAGCATTAAATATAGCAAAGTTACTTGCTTCTTTTTACATTTTCGAACCGGTTTCAAACTGCTGCAAGCTGGAACCCCGCAGGTTTTGCTCATCCTTGTAACAAGATGAAGATTTTAATGCCAGGCATGACATCACTGTATTTGCATGTGCGACATCTTCGGCTTTTATTCCTTTTAGCTTTGCTTTAACTAGGATGATCCTCAGAGATACCATTTGGAGTCTCTTCTAGTTGGGGTGTTTTGACCGGTGTCTAAATTATTTTCCTGCATGTACACTTAACTTGAGGCGTGAAAACACCCACTGAAAATAAATCAAAATAGTATTTGTATTAGAATTTGTTTAGAAAAGAACAGTGTCACAACCGAATTCCCCGGGATTTTAGCATGGCTGTCAGGTTGCAGCAAAGCTGCATTTGATTTTTGTGTGGAGAGAGTGTAATTGTAGTTTTGACTTACTTTCAAGTGTGAGGATTATTCGGCGAGCGTGTTCTTTCCCTAGAAGTTACTGCAAACTGCAGGTTGTAAGACGCGCATCTGCATGATGGTAACTGTTCATCTTGAAAGTAAGTCATAAAGCAAAGTAGGCATTAAAGTGATCTATAAAGGCTCTAACTTAAAGCCATTAAAGTCATCGCTGGTCTTCTGCCAAGTTGTGTTTACGTGTGTCACTGGAACTAATATTTGTGGTGTTAGTTTATCAACCCTTCAAAAACAGGTAGGTCTGAAGTTTACTGCATGTCGTGATACGGTTCAGTCCCAGGGTAGCGATAAGTTTGGATTTTTTCTGGGAAAGCCAGAAGAGCTGTTGATTTCCAGAATGTTAGAAATACGTTTCATGCAGGTTAGGATTTGAGAGTTTAGTTTGCAAAGGTGTAGCAAAATGGGAACGAAGTGAATCGGGCCCCTGGAAGATGTAGGGGAAGAGAGCTCAATTCCAGCCTGGCCGTAGGGAGGCAGTTCAGGACTCACCAGTTGCCATGGCTTTGCGACTCAGAAGGGTTCTTTGATTCTTCTGTTTTAAAAAAAAGATGCGCTTGGGGTTGTTTCGAGAAATGCTGTGGGTTTGGATATAAGACGATGCGCTTGGCAAGCTTTTTGCAGAACCCTGAGACCCCGAACGTGTTTCTAAAGTGAAAACTGAGTTTTCTATAGAATGAGTTTACGTAAAACGGCCAGTATTGTGAGTCTGCTGGTGCAGCTGGGAGAGCCGGTGAAACTGAGGGACGCAGGGTTTTTCAGGGAGGTGTGTGAAATGATTTTGTATATTTAGCGTTGAAAAACCTTAAAAAGTCTGGGGTTTATTAGTGAGTGGAGGGAGAACAGCACAGGCACGTAGAGGAGGTTTTGGCATTGGTACCCGGGAGGGGACTTAAGTCCTCCTGGGGGATTTTATTCTGATAGCTGAGGACACGGGTTACGGTGCCACATCCCCTTGAGTTTGCGGATGAGAGGGCACGTGCCCGAGCTGCCTGCGGCGGGCGATGCCCCGAGCGGGGCTGGCGGTGGGAAGGCCCCGTGTCGGTGCTTGGCAGGGGGGAGCGTTTGCCATCTGGAGGGCTGACGGAGAAGGGAGNGGTGAAAGCAGAGTTCATACGAAGAATTCGGTGTCGCTCCAGCAACAAGCCTCGCTGGCTACGTCTACAGTTTATGTCTTCTCCAGGTTGTGATCCCCCAACAGACTTTCCAGGGGGGACCTGATCTAGCAAACCGAAGCCTGCTTACCACTGGCTTGCCGCTCCAGTTAACTTTTGCAGACATTTTGGGAACAATTGCCAGATTACACACGCACCCCCCCACACACACACACAACCACCCCCACAGACTACAGGTTAAGCAAGGCCACGGTCCAGGCTCACCCTTGGGCTTAGTTGCCATCTACACCGCTGACAAGCTCTGAAATGATGTAGGTCTTCTCCGTCTCATGCTGCCCTTCGTCTCGCAGCCGGGGGAAGCCCACGGGCTGTGCACCTCCGGGGGCTCTGGCTCAAAGGGCAGCCCCACCATCCACAGGATCATGGAGCCATAGAAGGGTTTGGGTTGAAAAGAACCTTTAAAGATCACCTGGTCCAAACCTCCTGCCACAGGCAGGGACATCTTGCACTAGGTCAGGTTGCTCAAAGCCCTGTCCAGCCTGACCTTGAACACTGCCAGTGATGAGGCATCCGCAACTTCTCTGGACAGCCTGTTCCAGCGTCTCACCAGCCTCATCGTAAAGAATTTCTTCCTTATGTCCAAACTAAACCTACCCTCTTTCAGTTTAAAACCATTGCCTGTTAATGCAGGCCTTGGTAAAAAGCAAGCAGGTATGCATTTCACACTGCTTAATATCTCATTACAGGGCATACCCACAGCCTAGGTGTCTGTGAGGGCTTTGGTGGGGGTCTGCAAGAACTTGCTCCTTGGGTGAATTTTCTGGTTGTGGGTTTATCGTCCCAGCCCTGTGTGATGAGTTTGATAAGCGGCATCAGCAAAAAAACGCCCCTTTGCTGGTGTGACAGCCTTTCTGCTCGTGAGTTTTGCCAGCACAGCTACATCAGTGACATGTCCTGCCCTGGGCTGATACAACCATGTGGCAAGCGTTTGTGGTACAGACCTGACGTAAGATGTTCCCATGCGGAGCTGTGTGCTGCCGTCTGCTTGTTCAGCTCGCTCTGTCCGCACAGCAACACTCCTCTCCGGGAAACCCTTTTCACTGCTTGATCTAAGCCCAAGTTAAGCCCAGTCCTCCCTGCAGAGCAGAGCAGAGCAGGCGTTGGAGGCTCTGGACCACCAGAGTGGGCACATCCTGGCCCAAACGCAAGTGGCTCCGTGCACGTCGTGGAGTTTCCTCCAGACCGGTGTTACCTGACCACGGTGTAGTTCAGTTCACTTGGGAGACTCCTCCACAGCCTGAAACTCATCTTCTGTCCTAGAAGAACGTGGCAAAGCTGAAAAACAGTTATTTCCCTTGTGTTGCTGTCCCCTTAGCTGTGGGTTTGCACGGGAACAATCTTGGTGGGAAGCAACCCCTCCTTTTTTACGTGAGATATATATGTGTACATATATATTAGTAGTATTTTTTAACTTGCAGCATTTTGGTGATGTGATTTACAGTGTGGTCCCAGCTGGCACCAGCGGAGGGGACGATTAACTTCATGTGAGCAGTGGGAGGGGAGGGATGGGAACTTCTCGCACTGGTTTCCATGCTCTATCGTGGGCTTCAAATCTTAGTTTTCCTTCCCTCTTTTTTCCCCATTCTTCCTGTCCTGACCTTATTTCCCCTTTTAAATACTAAATATTTTTTTAAACTTGCAACCTCAAATTACCTGTGAATTTTGGCTTCTCTTTTGTCCTTAATTGTCTGTGGTTCCCACAATTCGCTAGTAAGTGTTAAAACTGCATATTTCACTTGCTGGAGCTTAAAACAAACAAACAAACAAACTGGAAAGAGATTTTCTTGCTTGTTTTGAGTCAATGACCATAACTAAGGAAGCCTCAAGTTCAGCGTTATTTAACCTCTTGTCCAGTCTGATGAGTGGAGAAAGAAGTCCTGTGAGCTAAGCTGGATAAGGAAAAAAGTGTTTCCTTTCTTTTTAAACAGAATCTATTTGCTTGTGGGTTATTTTAAATAACCCCCCCAAAAAAAGCAGGTTCTGAGCTGCTGCACCCTCAGAGGGGTTTAATGAAACACCAGTATTTCTCCAGAACTCCGTGCCCCTTCCCTTGCCTCCGATGTATGTGCTCCTTTTTCTCACTCTCCAAGCTTTGGACATTTTTTTTTAAATCTGTCTCAACCTAATTTCATGCTTATTAGTTTCAGTTACTCTATATTACACTTCACTCAGATAGCAGAAGTGGGGAAAAAACTTGTTCTTTTAAAAAATGTTATTTGCACGAAGAAAATCCAAGAGTAAACAGTTGGAGGTAGTAAGTTTTGTTAGATTTTGAAGAGTGCCAGGATGGAGGCCCCGGGGAAGCGATGCGGGGAGGTTTTCCGTCCTCTCCTGCCGGGGAAAGCCGGTACAAAGCAGACAGGGCCGGCATCTCCGAGCTTTGCTGCTGGGCTGCTGATTCACTCTCTCACGAAATAAAAGAAACTCCTGATGGTTCTGGCCCGAAGTGTTTTTTGAGGAGATGCCTTCCCCGCCCCTCTTCCCGCCTCCCACCTCTAAAGCAAATATGTTTTGTTGTGGGTTTTCTTTTTCAGCATCCTCTTAAGCACAAACTGTCAGGCACCACAGGGAGTTTTTCCTTGTCTTTTGTCTCTCCAGAAACTGATTTATTTAAATGATATGCTGGGAGCACACTGCTGTTCCAGGCTTTGGTGCTTGTCATCTTCCAGGCTTCGGTACAGCTTCCTTGAAAATTGTGGAACATGGGGTTATTCCAGAGGATCACGGTCCCCCCTGAAGCTGAATTTTTCCTGCATTTTTCCAGAGAGATTCCCCTTCCCAATCTGAGAAGAGCAGCGTTGGGTCGGACCTGTTTTTTCCCACGTGACTGAAAGGCGAGGAAGTTGTTTGAACGCTCGTCTCCCTCCTGGGGAGACCGCTCAGTCACCTGGCTGGGTGTTCCCGTGGCTGCTCCCACCCATGGGACCACTGCACCAACACTCTCCTTTCGCTCAGCCAAAGGTGGTTACGGAGTCCTTTATCACTCATTTATTTCCTTGCCACTGTCCGGCATCCCCATGGCATCTATTGCAGCCTGTCACGTTCACGATGCTGCTTTCCATTACCGTCATGTAATGCTCAGTACTGACAGGAGTCATAACCTCACGGTTGCAGATTTCTGGGGTCTGTTCCTCATCTCTCAGGACTGGGCAGCCAGGCTCTGAGACCCAGAAGCCCTTTTACTTGGGCTTTAACCTAAGGCACCATTCTCCCCAACCTGTGCTGAGGTACAGGCATCTTGCCAGGAAGGTGTCAGCTCCATTGTGCTGCTGTTTCAAGGCTTAGATTTAATTTTCTTTGAGAAGCCAGCGGGGATAAGATGCTCAGAAAGCCTCGAGCGGGGTTTTTTGAGATACCCTCACCTCGAGGGAGGGTATCTGGGGATGCTGTGCAGGAGAGTCGGCAAACGCGACAGAGTCCGCGGCGCAGCTGTGCCAGGCTGCCGGGTGCAGGGACTGGTGGCTGCTGAGGACTTGCAGGATTTTGCCCAACTGCTGCGGGTAGGAAGTTTCCATGTAGAAATGGTGATGAGTAGATTCAGAGGAAACCACTGCCTTAGGAAGCCTTTACTTCCCTCCGTCTGTCTGAGATCCTCTGGCATGGGAGGGAATAGGCTCCACGTGTGTTTTAAAGCAATTGGAGTGATGAGGAAGAACGATGTGTTTGGAGGGAACTGTTTTCTTACCTGCTCTTAACTTTGCATCTTCTCTTTCTTTAGAGTTAGAGCATCCTCATGGTTTTGCTGTCACTAGAACAGTTTTTACAGGACGCCCCTCCTCTGCGTATCTGTCGGCATCTCGTCTGTGTGCCTTGCGGTTATGTCGAGGCGATGAGGTGGTTTGGGAAATATTGCTCAAGGCGAACACAAGTTTCAAAATCCACAGTTAATCAGATACAGGGAAAAAAAAATGTTAGCTCTCTAAAGTATTTTGCTTTCAAGCCTAAATATACTTGAAGTGCCTTAAATTCTGTTTGCTTGTCCTGTTATCCTGCATCTTAGCCTTCATCTAGAAGAACCTTATTTTCACGTTTTACCTTATTTTTACTTGTTTACCCTCTGTGCGATCGTCCAGGAGAGCGTGTGAACACTCGGTGAGTGTCTGAGCCGGGAGAGGAGTGTCACAAGATATTACTTGTGCCGAAAAGAGCTCGTACACAGGGATGATCTTAGCACCAGCCCCGTCTCTTCTCCAGCAGCAGATCAGAGCACCGAGTCGGTGGATTTAAAGTTAATCTCCTGAAATCGGAACTCCTTTTTGTTTGCTCTTGCTTCTTGGCGAGCAGTGGATGGTCTCGTTCTCCTGGCAAAGCGCTGGGGAGTGGGTGCTTTCAGCCTCAGGGTCCGCAGCTCCAGGCAGCACTTCTGGGGGTGACGGGACACCCCCTGGCCCCAGTTCCCTGCTGTGCCCTCTGCACCTCTCCTGCAGAATTTCTAGGGGACTTAGATATGTTTATTAAAAAAGCCACAAACCCCTGTCTGCACCCTGTCCCCAGTTTAGGAGGAAGTACGTTGTTGAGTACGTTTTGCATTTTTAATTTCTTTGTGGTACCCTCTTCCTTCCCCTCTTCCCCCACCTGCCTGTTCCCACCCTGCCATCCCTTTGGAGGGCTCCATCCACATCCCGGCAGGGAGCCTGGGCAGGGAAGGCTTCTTTCCATCTGCAGGGAAAGAGCTTTTGTGGTCCTTGATGGAGTGAGGGACCTGCTTTGAAATGTGCTTATTAAATGTGAAACACCCTCTGAAAAACGTGCGAGGTACTTTGCGAGGAGGATGTTGGGTATTTAACACTAGCACTGCTGCATCCCAAAATTGGTGGTGATGTAAACAGTATGCAGTACTGTATGGCAAAGGATTTGTAGCTGTTTTGGGGCTGCTTTACTTACAGAAAGTAGAGGTCAGCCAGTGGGGATGGGGATTGCTGCCCGGTCTCTGCCACGCTTTTAGCTTTTTTTCTGTTTTGTGTGCAACGACGCAAGGTGTAGTTTGCTGCGTTTTGGAAATCATGTATTTGCACAGGAAAACTGAGTTGTGCCCGAGCCTCCTCTCTATCGATTTCTGCAGCCAAGGTTGGAATTTGATTATATTTTTCTGTTAGCTGCCTTGCACTTGATGCAGCCTTTCATATTTGCCTCTCACTGACAGAAGTACCTCATGGTAAGTGCAGCTCCCGCAGGACCGCTCAGGCTGGCTCGTGTTTTCATCTAACGTGCTTTTGTTATTTCGTTTTTTAATCTGTCTGTATTTTGTTCACGCCTGTGTTGATACGGGTTTTATTTGTTTCTTCTCAATCTCATCCAGACCTTTTTACTGGATGTCTGGATGGAGGCTGCTACCGTGTGTCCTAAGGTTACTGTCGCCGTGGGTTCGGCTTGTGCATGTAGGCACTGCATCCTCCAGAAGGCACTGCATCCTCCAGAAGAGTTCCCACGCCGGGCTTCTGGCACAGATAGCTGGGAGACCCTTCTGCTCAAATTTGTGATTGCTGGTCTGCACAGCAGCAGAGGAGGACTGTGCTTTGCCGCCCTTTATTATTGGTCTTTTACAACCTTCTCATCTTGAAACACTCTTTCGCTGTGGCCGCTTGGCTTGGCTGGGATTGCAGCTTGATTAATTTTTGGCTAGTATGTGAGTGGCCCTTGTCCCTTTGCTGTGTTTTAAAATCAGTAAAAAATAAGTACTGAAAAAGTTGGAAACAGTAAGTTTAACTCATGCTTGGTACTGAAACTTTTACAGTTTTTACTTTTACAGCTTTTACTGCTAGAGGAGGAGAAAGAATATCAAGAATCTTATTACATGTTCTTTTCTTTTTAAATGAAACAAGCAGCTGATAGGTAACTGATTAAGAAACATTTGAAGTTGGGTAGGTTTTTTTGGTCATTAAACATTTTTTTGACTTGCCTGCGGTTTTAAAAGAGCCGTTCTTAAATTATGTAAAATAGATGGTATGAGGGTGAGGAACAGCCCCGTGCACATCTGGGTTTGGCAGGGTTCTTCATACATGAAGTTTCACCCTTAATGTGATTTAAATAGTTCAAGGTATTAAAGTCTTTAGATCAAGGTTTATAAAGACTTCAAGATGCTCCCCACTTAAAGCATGAAGAAATGTTACATGCTATGAATTTTAAAAGGAAGCACTAGACATTCGTTGCTAATTATATTCTTTATTATTAAGTCCAAGTAGTAATTTTTTTTTCCAAGGCATGTTTGGCAAATGATAGTTTTTAATCAAATTACAGAATAAAATAATTACTTGAAATTTAACATAATAAACTTATTTTATAGGTCTTAGTACAGTGAGGCTCTATTAATATCACCTTTGATCTTCATTGAAAGTAGGCAAGCAGAGTCCTGTTGGAAGGCAAGCAGAGCCAAGGACCAGTTGTGTTAAAAACTAGAAGATGATCATCCCAGGAGGTGCTTGTCCAGAAGCCCACGGTTTAGGTGAGAGTAGGGTATTGACAGAGAAGTTTTTTGTCTCTTCAGTGAGTACCTGCAGATAGATCAGGAGAATTGTAGTTAATTATTTAACAAAGGGCCCAATGCTGCAGTTGCCTGTGACTCCTGTACTACTTAACAGCTCTGGTTAGGAGGCTGGAATTAAGACTGTAACTTTGAAATTAAGCTTTTCTTTGCCTTTTTGTCTTCCCAATGAATTCAAGGCTCTTGACTGCGAGCTCTGAGCATTACAGCCCAAACAGATGAAGTGCAAAGTTTTGCACTCTGTGCTAAGGACACTTACCTAAAAGGGAGATACTCAGATGGCATCCAAACCCCACTCAGTTCATGGGCTTGCTATTGAAGAAGACGGGTCTGTGCTGTCCCTGTCCACCTGGGGGTCTTCAGGGAGTCTTTCTGCTACCAGTCCTTGCTTTTTGTGCAGACCCGTATCAGTTGTTGAACAGAAAAAGCTTCGTATGTGACAAGCCTGATGTGATGTGAGCTGAAATCCAGGAGACTGATTATTCCTGGGGCCAGTGGGACCGTCGCAAACAGCCTTCCAATACTTTTGACTTGTGAGGTTGAATTCCTGCATGCACACCCCTCTCTGCTTCATGGCACCGGCTATGGGGATCTCTCCTCCACACCCTGTCTGTTTTCATGAGACTGGTAGGAAGTTACTGTTTTCAAGATTTTCACTTCTGTCAAATGTGACAGATGTTAGCCACCAAATTAAAAAAAAAAAAAAAAAAAAAAAAAAAAGTAGTGCTGGGATTCATAGAGCCACATACACATAAACGTGGAGGCAGCCGGAAACCAGCCTCACAAATCCCTTAAAAATCAGTGCTACTGGCAGGGATAAAAAGAAGGAAACGGAGTTTAGCAACATCCAAACTTTTACCCAGTTCTTCTTGCCATCCCCCTTTTGTTTTGCCCCTGCCCGGGCCGCAGGGCTGGAGTTGCTCCCGGCAGCCTGGCTGGCAGGCGGCAGCCCCGTGGTGCCCTTCCTCGGTAAAGCTCCCAGCCAGTGGAGTTACCAAAAGGTGACGTGCGTGCCCAGCTGCAAATGTACAGGCAAGGCTATGTCAGTTCAGAGGTATGAAAGAGTAAGTACGGCAAAAATACCTTTTCACCGGAGTCCTCGCTGCATTGGAGGCTGAAATCACAAGAGCTGTTTTTTGAAGTTGGCTGCCTAATTGTATTGTGAATTTGGCTTTCAAGGTGCGGCTTTGAACAAGCAGCTGAGACCTTTAAAAGGCCCAAACCCCCACTCTTTTTATTGGCGTTTTCACATGTGCATGACTACAGCGTGCACACACGCGCCTGCACACATGGATTGCGTGGTCCTGCCTGGGTGAGTGTTTGGGACATTGCACTGGTGTTTAAGTAAGACGTAGCACTGAGACCTTTTCACTCCCACGGATGTGCCCAGAGCATCAGGACGGACGGTTCAGACCCTTTGCAGCGGTCTCCGTCCCTGCTGGGTGACAGCAGCGGTGCAGGGGGGTCAGGTGTGGTTCTGCTGGAGGTCCTGTGATCAGCTCCTGGGTCTTGCCGTGATGGGGAGGATTTGATAAAAGGATCAAGCCATTCCTTCACATTATCACATTGTAGTGAATGGGCAAACACTGCTGTTCTCCTCTTGCCTTTACCTCTGAGATCACCAGCAGCTGCTTCATTAACTATTAATGGGCTGCTCATTAATGCTGTAAAAGGCTAGGACCAATCTTGCAAATTTTCTGGACTCTTTCCTTGAAATATTTATGACTTGCTCGCTGTGCAAAAGGGCAAGAGCAGCAGCAGAGAACATGCCTCCAAGTTTTGTCGAGCATTATTAAAGAGCTTATGAATATGAAGAAGCTGGCAGCTTCTCTCTTTTTTTTGGCTTTCTGAGCTTGCGCTGCACGTGTGGCTGTAGGGGTCGAATGGGCTGGTGGTTCGCTGAAGCATCGGTGTCTCAGCTGTTCCCTTGGTGAGCCCTTTCTCCAGACAACCTGCTGTAACACAGAGGATTCATAACCAGACTAACCTAGTCTAGTGTCTGGTCTTCTGCCACCTCAGCAGAGTTTTGGCTGCTTTGCTTAGGATCTGTAGTTGCTGTAGTGCTTTCCTTTGCCTGGTGCTCTACAAGCGCCAAGGTGTAAATTATACCTCCAGGGGAGGTTTTATTACTTTTGTTTATCAGATGGGGAAACTGAGGCACAAAAGTGGAACAGTGTGCCTGGAGCTGAGCAATGAGAAGCCAGTAGAGGATCAAGGTGTTTTTGCCCAAAATTGTAATGCTACTTTTGATTAAAGTCTGGTTAGTGTGAAAGAGGGGGACACTCACCAGGCCTCCTCTGAAGCCATTGCTACAAGTTGTTCCCATCCCATCGCAACTAGAGCTCCTACATGATTGCAGAGAGGAGCATGGACTAGTGCTTTCCCTGGGAAGGTGCCAGTTGTTTTAGCTCCCTCCTGTACCAAGAAGCAGCAGGGAAGCTATTTTTTCCCTCCATCCAGATTTTGGAGATAAAATTTTTTCTTCCCATTGCTTACATCTACCAGCAATAAAGAGTCTGTCCACTAAATCCCAACTGCAGCTCAGCTGGTGGTTCGCCAGGCAGATTAAAATCTATATTTCTTTCCCACAGCCATCTGCAGAGCAAACACTAGTGGGAGGCTTTTTTTTGGTGAAGTAGGGAGATAGGCTTTAAAGAGAACAGGTATGACTCCAGGAGTGAGGACGGGTCTGTACAAAGTTTAACGTCATTTCCATATGCAGCTGGCCTTCAGAGTAAAAAGGCTCCTGGGTGTTTGGAAGATGCAGGGTGTGTCAGGAATGACCAGCCTTTAATACTGTTTGAGCTTCAGAGCTTGCGGGTAGTGCCGGAGTGGAGCCAGGCAGCAAAATAGATCTGTATCAGAAGCATTCCCTGGTACAACTTTCTCATTATTATTTCTTACAGAGTGTGAATATTTTATCCTACATTAAATGAAATTACAAGGGATGCTTGGTTTCTCTCCTGGAGCCATTCCTTTGAGTTGATGGAGCAAAGTTACATTGGATCCAGGATTGAATTTCAAATTCCTGTCCTTCACCAAAGCACTGTTTAAGGGTTTATCTTAACAGCTTAATTTCATACTTTCAGGATAAGGTGAAAAGCCTGCTCAGGTAGCCTGGTGGTAGCCACAACGTAGTGGTAGAACATGGTCATATTGAGCCACATGTGACTGCAGCAGGCCCTGGTAGGACTCCATTGTCACATTGATCTCCAGGAGTATCCCGGCAGCATGCTGAATGCCGCCTGGTTTTGCCCTCAAAACTTGCATAGGTGTCTCTGGGGAAGGCTTCTGGGACTCTGCTGCTACAAGAATAGCATCCAGATCTTGGGTGACTCTTGTCACTCTTCATTGAAGCAATTCCTCCAAAAGCTAGAAAATGGGTAGATGCAGGAGTCGAGTCGCTGTCCCTTGGCTGGTGCAGCTCTTGCAAAGACAGCTGCAGTGGAGGCTGCAGAGCAGATTGTTGTTATTTTTTTTAGTTACCAATGGTGCCATTACCTCTCCATCTGTAGAGCTGCTCTCTTCCTCGTGGATGATCTGCCCCCTCATCCCAGCAAGGGCATGAAGTTGCACCTACGTTTTGAGAGCCCTTTCCTCGCTTCTTCCTTGGTAGTTAGGAGTCTGCCCAAAATAGACCCTGTTCCTCCCCTCTGAGGAGGACTGAATTACAGGTGAGGGATGTTGCAAAATCTTTGTTCCTGAGCAGAGGAAAGACCGGTATAACTCAAGACGTTGGGGGTTGTGTCTTATCTCTGCCAAAGGCATCAGTGATCAAGTATCAATGATGTGAGAAAATACAGCGATAATTAACATTTTCCATAAGTAGAAACTTACTGTATCCTGCGAAATAACTGGAAGAGGGAGGGGTTCTCTGTAGAAAAACTGGTTTTTGGTTCTTGGTGTCATAACGTGAACTAGAAGAGCTGCTGGCAGCAGAGAAATTCCAGATGTGTCTCCTGCACACCACTCAGCTGTGGGTTATGTTCTCGAGGAAAAAACTTGTCTGTTTGCATTCTTGGGCAGATTCCTGATTTCAGTACTTTCAGACTGAGGACTGGAAGGTGCTTCAGAGGATGCTGCAACTCATTACTGATTTTCCTTTTCTGCCAGTGTACTCATGTCTTGTAAAGATAAAAACGATTGCTTACGTTTATGAATAGCGGTTTCTAAAGTCTAGCCTTTAAAGTGATGTCTTGGCAGCTAAGTGATCAACGGGGTACCAGTAGTTCATTGGGACTTGTGGGTCTCCATCACTTTAGGTAGAAACCAGCTGTTCATTAGCTATATCTGTGTTTGCCTTGTGTCCTCGGGGAGGGGAGGGGGGTACCCAGGTTTGGAAGTGTTAGCCTGAATTTTCACATGCGTCTAGATTGGTGAGTACTCCAGCCAGCAGTTGCTTTGGTTCATGGTAAATTCTGACTCCAGAAAATGTTATTAAGCCTGAAATTAAGAGGAAGAATGGGCAAAACCAGCCTTATAGTTTATGGGTAGAAATGGGGGAACAGGTCATCCAGCCAAATAAAATGGCTCCTGGTTGAGTCTGGGATGAAACTGTCCCCAGAACAGCGCTCATCTATAGTTTGCATATCAATGAAAACTGTCCTGTCACGCTCTTTATAAAACCATTTATTTCATGGCATCAGCATCTTGACTCTTACTTGATGGCACCCGATGGTCCCCACCTCCAGTGGCCTGAGCAGCTCTGTGTGGAAAGGCACAAAGGCTGAATTTTGTATTACAGTGCTGGTTGTAACGTATGCTGGGAAGTTAGCTCGCATCTTGCCTTCTTCTGAAAATAGGGTTAAGCTGTGCCTACACAACAGACTTCTGCCAGCAAAGCTGTACTGGCCAAAAATTCTGGAGAGGTGTGACTCCTGAGTGACATGGCCGTGCTGGCACAGCCCCGAGGCACGGCATGCGTACTCTGGGGAAGTCACCCTTTCTCTGGCCTGCGAAGGACTCGTGATGGGTCCTTGTAGACCAGGGCTTTGCTGCGATAGCCCTACCTGCCGTGCAGCGTTTTGACAAGGTTACGTGGGTGTTCGTCTGCTGCTGGAGTGCTTCTGGGGTCTTGGTTCCTGTACATTTTTAAAGGGGTGTTTTCAGATTGTCCTCAGTAAAACAGAGGTGAAAGGTGCATTTTAATGTTGCAGGTCCTCTCTCATTGTCCTTCTTTGCAGGGTTGTTCTGGAGTTGCCCCCACGCTCTAGAGTGGGGCACAGCAGCTGTTATTCTAGCTATGTGCCATCTTATGCTGGATAATGTTACAAGATCCAAAAATAAAAAGCAGGAAAATACGCAGGCAGAGGAAGCAAGATGCAGCTTTACCCCTTGAGCAGAGCAAGCCCCTTCCCTCTTCACCCCCTAAATCTCAAAAGATGGATAACTCCGTTTTTACCACCTACTCTGTCATTCCACACTGAGTTTTAATCCTTGGCTTCCTTCAAGAGTTTATGTTGTTACATCACTACTATAGGTCCATTGGTGAAATACTGCTCCTCTCTTCCTCCCCAGCCTTTTAGAGTTACACGTTTCTTTGCTTGGAAAAAACGCATCGAGGTAATCCCCAGCCTCGTTGGAGAAACAGAGAAGACAGTGGTTTATCAATGCTTATTTACTCCCATCTCTCTTAAAATGCACCTGGTATCTGATTGCATATTTTCCATCCCGGTATTTGTGATAGAGAAAAGTTTTGTACAAGAATTAGGTGAAGAAGCACTGAGGAATAAAAATGGTTTACAGAAGGCCAGGCGGAGAATTAAAACCTCCTCTCCCACAGCCTGACTGGGACCATACCCTCTTGCCTCTCCTTTTCATCTGGTGCACTTGTGTCCCTGGGTTATGAGTTGCTACCTGAATAGCTCGGCTTCTCAGGACAGTATAGGATGCACTGATTTCCGAAAGGGTCCCTAAGGGTGTGCCAGCTGAGTGCCACAGATGGCAAAGGCCACATCAGACCTGCAAGTCTCTTTCTTACCTGTTTGCTTGCTTGTATGTTCCAAGTTACTTACTGCTTTTGGCGAAACTAATGCGATCATTCGGTCTATTGGAATTGCCCAGTTAAATCTCAGATCAGATAAAAGTCTGTTGAGATGTGATTATCAGCAAGAAATCATCAGGATCGCCAACTTGGCCTCCATGAGGAATATGGGTTCTGGCTTTAAAGAAATACATGGTAAGGCTGTGATTTTGGCTTGGTTTTCTCCCAAAATAAGAGTGGGAAGTGTCTCAACTTTTGTAACAGTCTTCCCTCCAGCCCCCTTCCTGTAAAACTTGGCATTTTTTCTTCCTGCAAAGGGGACCCAGAAAATGATTTTGCTAGACCAAGGTCCAGTCCAGATGCAAACACGCTATGGAGGAGCTGAGCCTGGAATGTTACTTCTCTCCAGCAAGTTTCCCGTATGTATATGCCAGCTCTCTTTGCAGCCACGGAGAGCAAGGATGCCCAGCTTCCTAGGACACGAAGCTCTCATGTTTAGCCTGTTCCAGTACCTCACAGGAGATGGGACCTCAGTGTAATGTCCTTAATTACATCTCCATTGCCCGTTCCCCCTCTCCCACACTCTCCTTGCATCTGGAAACTCACCGTTATTGTAGGAATTCACACCAGTGTCCCGATGTTCAAAAACAATGCTTGCTATTTTACCTGGTTATTGGGTCTTTTTTTGGAAGCAAAGTGCTAAAGACAAAATAAACAAGTCAATAAGCAAAGCATTTAAATGAATGGGCAGTCATTATAACTGATATCAGGGCAAAGGAATGCAAACAGGCCAGTCTGTGGCTTGATGCCTTTAGCTCCTGTCCCTCTGTTTTGTTTTTAATTTTGAGCACAGGAAGGGGCCAGTATATGACCATATGCTTACAAAATGCTGGTTACACGTCTTCCAAACAATGTTGTCATAGTAATGATATGTCATGTATGTGTCACATTTTGTCACGCTGTGAATGTATCCGTGTGACTCCAGACTTTACTGCGTTTCTTTCTCCTGTTCCTCGTCACCAGTAATAACAATTGTTTCCAGTCAACTTCTGCATCCATTCTGAATAAAATGGAAATGTGATTTCACTTCATTCAGCGCCAATGCGAAATTCATACCCTGGGAAATTTGAGAGGGTATTGCAGGGAAAATGTTGAGCATGTGCTTAAGCACCATTGATGTTGATAAAGTTAAGTGTGCTCTTAAGCCTTAGGAGCTATCGCCTCTTTCCAAGCATCGGTCTTAATGGAGGGTTCTGGAAGAAGGGGAATTGATCTATGCTTGCAAGGCCATAAAGATGGAAGTACACCTTGAGGGAAGGAATAATCAGCAGAAGTTGGTGCTGATATTGCTGTGAACATTATCCCAGTCATACCTTTTAATTTTCCAAAGATAAGATCCTTTCAGCATGATCTAAAGATTCCTTCAATTTTCAAAAGTTGGGTGTTTCTTTTTCTCCCCTTGTGATTTGTTTTCCCTTATTTTTCTTGTAATGTAATCGCCTTTGCAGTTTTAACAAGGTTTTGAAGTTAACACTACTTTGAGGCAGTGATATCTGGGCCAAAGAGGTTCGCACCTCTTTGGTGTGAGCAAGTTCTTGTGATTTTGGGGGAGGGAGGTCTTGTGATGAGAATGTGGAGGAGCAGGCAATCGAGGCTCCTAGGTCCAGATTCGATCTCTGTGGCTTTCCCTCCTGTGAGCCTTTGGCAAATGAAAGATGAATGCAGACTCCATATAACCGTCTTTAAAATAGATCTCCCTTGGGGAGAGTATGGATTAATTAACATTTCAGAGGCGCTTTGAGTTCCTTTGATAGGTGTTGCAGAAATGCAAAAGGATTTTTTTTCTTGCTAGACATAGGCTGTCTAAAGGACGGGTTTTAATGATGTTGGTTTACTTCCTAAGAGCTCTTTTTGAAATAGAAGACTATTTAACTTCTTATGTATGTACCAATATGGTGGTTTACTGCCAATTTAAGCCAAATAAAATCTGTAGCGTCTGGACCAAGACTGGATTTGGTACCTTCACATCATGAAAGCTCATACTGATAATTTGCCAGTAGCCTCAGGGCTCTGATAGTAATTTGCCAGATGCTATACTGAACCTAATTTGCATCTGTATTTACATAAATGCTTTAATTAAAATTATATGCACCAACCTGAGATAGATGAGCAGCACTGCCTGCTATTTGTTTACATTCCTTGACAATAAAACCCTGCCTTGGCTGCTTCTTGCCAATTGTATGACTTGACAAGACTATTTGAGGTGTGGACTAGAAACTTGACAGATTTCTAGTTAGGCTCTACTGCAAACTGAGGAGTGACCTTAAGCTTCCAGGACCACATTCTGCCTTTATTTTAGCAGCAGAGGAGATCTGAGCATCTTGATTCTAGGAGTCAAATTTAGTCCGTGGATGGTCTAGATTTAGGGTAGTTTTGTGCAGTCAGGATTTATAGCTTCTTGAAGATGATGTCTGCTTTGTCACACATGCAAAATGTGAAACCCCACTGACGACAGTAGAAAAACATTTTACGTACAGCTTCCATCAAGAATAAAATTTCTGAGCACTGTTCATCTTTGAACAGAGCATTACAGAGCTCCTTGTAGGGCAAAGTGCTCTAAATAAAACAGATTTCGGGGCCCAAGTCAGGCTCTGGTTGTTTCAGTGGGTGATGTGAGAATTCATGGCTGAGTTTGGATGAAGGCAGTGGAGACTCTGGCTGAGGTTTTTGCTTAGACCACACATTTAATCTGGAAAATGCAAGCATATAAATGCAAATTAAATCCAAGCTGTGCAGTTTGGCTTTGTACAGTGGAGGGTGTTCTGGTTGATGTTGCTGTGCTGCTTCCCAGTTATTCGGAAGTTGCCATAAAGTTTCACAAAGGAAATAGATAGAGTGACTACGTTAATGACTAATTTCACAGACCACTTTAAAGATACATGAAGGACAGGCTAAAGAGAGCTGTAACTACCCTGAGTGGGTTTGAAGCGTTGCTGAGCTTTATTTAAAGGTATTTACTTACCTTGCTCTATATGAGATACCTCAAAGCCACTGTTTCCCTCACTGAGAGGGTGTATATAAATCTGAGCATTACCAGTCGCTTTCTCCGGTGACCTCTGACTATATTTCACAGAATCACAGAATGGTCAGCGTCGGAGGGGACCTCTGGAGATCATCTAGTCCAACCCCCTTGCCAGAGCAGGGTCACCTACAGCAGGTGGCACAGGACAGCATCCAGGCGGGTTTTGAATGTCTCCAGAGTGGGAGACTCCACCACCTCTCTGGGCAGCCTGTGCCAGTGCTCTGCCACCCTCAAAGGAAAGAAGTTCCTCCTCATGTTTGGATGGAACTTCCTGTGTTTGTACCCGTTACCTCTTGTCCCATCACTACTTTGCCTGTCGTCATTTCTGAATCCAGCTTGAGAGAGTCCATTTAGGTTCACCCTATTCGTACATTAACCTGTACGTTAACCTGACAGCTCTGTTGAAGAGGATAAACCACCCCACGTATTACAACCTGCCATGTGACGGGTAGCCAAAACCTGTTTATTGAAGTCCACGTGCAAGAGCACAAGCACAAAAGCATCTACGTTTCTTGCAAAGTGGCCTAAATATTTAAATCCAGAGGTGTTATGCCAGCAGTAAGCAGGTTGAAATGCATGCCTGGGAGTTTGGGGTGAATGGGACTGGGAAGGGTGGTTTGGGGTGACCTGGTGGCGATGGAAGCTGGAGCCCGGCCCGCTCCCCGGGGCATGGCAGCACCGCAGCCCTCAGCCCGGTACAGAAATGGCAGCCAGCGGCGACTGCAGGGGTGATACGCTGCCGGGGGCACCATCCGCCCAGCAGCTGGGGTCTGCCAGGGGCCGGGCAGCGTTTTGCACTGCTGGGATGTGGGGGTCTCAGTGGAGTAATGGCCGCAACGAAGCCACACGTGCAATCTTGAGAAGCCGCAGCCTTAATTTAAACTGAAATGACATAAATAAATCCAAACTATCAGTCTTGCTTTACCTTATCCATAATAAGAGGATGAAAACACTTCGCATTTTAAATTAATTATGGCAGAGGGCGGAGTGCTCTGAGACTTGATAGGAAGGTGAGGAAGGCAGGTGAAGGCAAACAGCCCTCATTTCCCCGGTTGTGAGGGAGAGGAGGAGAAGATACTTGCTGGTCACTCAGTCCTGCTTTTTAGGGTCACTGGCCGGAGCGAGGAGGGTGGCCAGAGCTGGGCTCCTGCCCGCTAACGAAGCTTTCTCAGTGCCAGGGGAGCAGATGAAGGAGAGGGCCTGGGATGTGGTGCACAGGGAGATAAAACCATTCACCCCAGGGAAGGTGTCCTGTCAGGGTGGGATATGTGTTTGTGTTAAAATGCGTTGCCTCCTCTGGCAGGGAGGTCCACCGGCCGGTTGTCCCTGCTCAGCCCTCCTCTTTCCCCTCTGCCATCGGCGCCCATGTCCCAGCAAGACCAGTGCCACAGCCCGGCCCCTGGGGAGGGAGCAGCATGGCGGGTGGCGGGCAGGAGCCCCAGAAAGTTGGGGTTTGCAACCCTGCTTCAGCACCGAAACAGCCGCTGGTTTGAATTTGGATCAACATCCAAGGTGTTGGTACCTCTGTTGGTACCAAGTTTGGTACCTCTGGTTTTCCCAAGGGTGACCTCTCGGTGTGTTCTGAGGTGGGAGAGCAGGCCAGGGAGGGGGTTCAGCGAGCAGCCCTGCGTTTGGAGGAGGTTTCTTTCAAAAACCATCGTGTCTGTCTGGTTTTAAAATTCACCGCTAATGCTTTAAGTGTAGCAAGTGCCATAAGCCAGCCTTTAATCAGCCTGCACGCAATTTGAGAAATGTGCCAACTGTTACTGCCTCAGAGATACCTGGAGATTTGGCCGAGAGAAGCCTGGCCTAGATTTTCGGGGTAGCTAGCAATACGTTTTCATTTCCCTATTTAACGTGAGCCTCCCCAGTCTTGCTTTTCAAGGCGTTTTCTTTGAAAGGTTGCAAAGCTGCAAGCATGGGGAAGAGAGAAGTCAGGGTGTAATATAGCAATAATTCTTGCAATTAGAAGTATATTAAGAACTGGACTTCAGGCGTGGATGGAGTACGGCATGGTGCAGTGTGGGAGGGCGGCCGGTTGGGGAGGAGGGTCACCACTTGGTGAGGGGACCTGCAGCCCTGCTGCGGTGACGGCAGCTCGGTCCTCTGTGGGTCTTTGGTTGTAGTTGTGCAACACTGGAGGCAGCATCCAGCAGCCTGGTCCAGGACTGGCACAGTTTCCCTAATGAAGACAAGGCTTAATTGGGTAAAATCGCAGGGAGAACATGTTGGGGTTTAATCATTTGCGTATCAGAAATCGTTAAGCTGTTAGGCTGGGGGTTTTGTTTTGTGTTACACAACTGATGTGGTGGAAACGATTACTCATCTTTCCATCCCAGCTCTCCAGACAGAGAAAATGGAATATAAAAGGGCTGAGGGATCCGTCCTGACAATCCTCTGGATCTGGAGCGTGCCAGATAGGCGTCCCAGCGCCAGGGAAGAATTGCTCAGCTTAGCCAGACCCCCTTGAGCTCTGACGTGGGAGCGTCTGTGCAAATGGCCCCACTCATCATCTGCCTGGGTCCCTGCGAAACAAGGTCTTGCCCAAGTGGGTGCCCAGCTTTCAGCAGAAGCACACTTGCTAAACAGGGTCTTGGTCAATGTGTTGTTATTCCCAGCACCACACCACCACCAAAATATGCAAAAAGCATCTCTCATAAGTAGAAGGACTCCATCCTTGAAAAGCACTTAAGAGGCAGTTCATTAGTGCTTTGTTTTCACCAAGAGTTAATTAAGCTTCCCAACTACATTATTTATATTTTTTTCTGCTGTCATCTGGACTTGCAAGCAAATTTTCTGAGTCACTCCTGCTGCAAACTGTGACCGGTTGGTAGACATCCTCCTGGAAGTGTCCTTTCTCCATTTCCCACCCGTGTGTGCAGGTGAAGTTGATATGAGACCTTCAAGATGCCTGCAGTAAGTCACCTCCTGCTGAAACAGGATCCAGCCTTTTGTCACCCGAGGCCAGTTCTTATATATTATTTCTATTTCAGAGCTCCTCAAGACACACATCGGGTTGATGAAACAACATAAAGTAAAGCTGGAGGCTGTGCCAAGTAGTTCATAACCATGGAGCAAAACTTGGCAGGAGGGCAGGGAAAGGGAGGGATGAATTAATGGTAAAACGTGTGTCAGTGTTTTTAATGTGTTTGTCTCACGTTAGCTTTCCTAGATGTTGTCAGCTAAGTTTCGTACACCTAATAGCAAAGATGTTGTAAGTTAAACCATTAAAGTGGTATGGGAAGAGGGCATGTACAGAATTTAGAAATCAATCCAGATGCTCTTTCACTGTTAGTTAGACTTTATTATAAAAAAAAAAAATCTACCTTTTTGATTCGGAATCACCCAACAAAACTAATCCTTGGCTCAGATGGATGTTTGACTTAAGTTCTGATGTTCTCTTTTTCTTCTTTTTAAACTAAAAAACCCTTAGCTTTAAAAAAATGATATGGTATTTGCAGAATCAATAGAAAAGCTGACCCAGATAAAAGTGCACAAAAATTGGTTTCATGCCCTAGAACTTTTCCTGCATGCTTTTTGATGCAATGTATCTGATCCTTCAAAAAGGAGGTAACATACAGTGATCTCAGCAGCTTTGAAGAATTGTTCTGGAAGAATAACAAGGAGCACTGGAGAAAGGGGTGTGCACGTGTACCTTTTTTTTTCCCCTCATTAAATATATCGTGAGACGGAAGAAATTAATGTCATGTTGCTGGTTATGTGGAAGGATAGGATAAATTTTGTATGAAATCTGGTTTTGTCTGATTTTTAAAGGGTGAAAGTGCATTTCTCCTGAACAGCTCTTCACAGTAGGGTGTGAATTATACTTCATCTTCCTTGGTTCAAACCTGCTCCTACTGGAGTGAGCGGCAAAGGTGTATCCAAATAGTAGCAGGATTTACTCTCAGAAATGTAATTATGCCCTGGATCCTGATTAGGGTAGAAAGCTGTAAAAAGCATCTGCTGCTACAGATGTATTCCAGTATAAGTAGGATCCAAATCTTAATTTGATTCAAATACAGCACTTCGATCTGCGGGGATCAGACATTCAGTGTCTGGACCTGTATTGCTTTGGCTTCCAGGAACATCCCAGGCTGTTTAGGGCTGTGAACCCAGAGGCATAACAAATCAGCGTACGATACAGACATCGCCACAGTGAAGGTGATAAACTGATAGGACATATTTGTGGTACCACGAGACTGGCAGGCTGTGAGGAGAAAGTTTCATTCCATCCCTTTGTATTCTCAGCCTTAAAAAAAAAAAGTTAAAGTCTAGCTGGAGGGGAAGGATGGGCCCAGAGTTACTGACTATTAACAGAATAAGCAGAAGCAGTGCCCAGGCTGTGCTGGCTCTCCCCAGGATCAGGAGAAAAGGGCACAAAAGCAACTGCTTCATGGGGATTTCCACAAGTCTCTCCAGTTCTCGGGGTCAGACAGTTTTTCAGTGCTCGGTGTATGCAGATTGTCCTCTTTTGTCTGCGTTTGCCGGGACATGGAGGGGGGCTGACGTGCCAGGGCTGGGGCTGTGCGGCTGGAGAGCAAGTGCAGCAGGCAGGCACGAGCCCTGGGAGATGCTCGCCTCAGACAGACTGCTCCGGGAGTTCACATTGAGGAGAGCAGATGAAGCTCAGGACCGAGTGGGACCATATAGCAGCGTGTAGGGGACTCTGGGGAACTTTTCCTGTGGTCTCTTTGTGGCTCCTTGATTACTAGTAGCTGGAAGTAGGTCACCTGGCACGAATGTAGGGGCTGCTGACCCAGGTGCATCTCATTTAACTTCCCAGATACGGGCACATGGATACTTTTGCTGAAAATAAGAGACTCAATAACACCTAACAGCGCTGGTCTTCAGGAGCAAAGGGAGCACAAACACCATTATTTGAACAGAGTGATTTCTTGCTTTATATTTACACCCTGTGCTCATTTCGTTTCTTGTACCACTTTTGCACTGACGGCTGCTGTGTTTGGCAGGAATTTGCAGACACATCGGTGCTTATAGCCAAAAGTAGGAATGGTCTAAACAGCCGGAAAAGGGAAACCCCTTCCTCTTGTATTTATTTTTATAACAGCAAAATGTAGTTTCTGGCTGGCCTTGATCAGTCTTTCTTTTTTCCTTTAAAGTTGTGGGTTTTTTTTTCTTTTCAGCTTTGGGGTTGGGGGAAACAAAAGAGGGAATGAATTAAGAGCAGGAGAAAAGAGTGTCTGCTGTTGGGCTGTGTCATGTGGTGAGGAAATCAGGCTGAAACTGGAGGGATGGGGCCAAACCTAACAGCAGTACTGGGAGGCCTCAAGTTGTGTCACTCTGACAGCGAATCTAAGCAGAGAAAATAGCCAGTGATGTTTCTGGCTGCAGTCTAGGAAAAATAGCGTTGTGCACACATGAAGGGATGCCCATGGGCTGCTGCTCGCATCACTTGCCCTACCTGCCTGCGTGATACCTCTTGTAGGTGCTCTCGAATGTTGACTCCAATCCTTTCCAAATTGGCAGATGCATTTAGACCATAGGGGCCAATGTGGGTTAGTGTGCTTTTGTGTTGTGTTCAGTTCTCTCTCTGTTGGTCTTTTCCTCTCACACTGCTGTTGTTACGAGCTTGGGTATTTGGGGGGGAAAGAGCGCGTGATTCTTGGCAGAGTTCCCTATGTACAACATACACCGCGTCTCTTGAGCAAATTCATACAATGACACCTGAACACGGGGACTGGACATCCCGTGGTGTTGAAAATTAATTAGTGGATAAATAGTCTGCAGCTCGGTTGTTTAAAAATAAAATAAAAGTTATTGCTGTACATATGTTGGGCAGCGAAAGCGTCCTACAACAGTGCTACTGTAGCAACCGCTGTGTTGGAAAACAGTTATCAATCATGTTTCTGGCAGAAGAGGGTGTGACAATTGTTTCCCAACACATTTATTTCTATGGGAAAGCCTTTAGTGCCTTGTCTCGTAGGTAACTAACCAGAGGGTGACAGTCCGAAATGCAGGGTTTAAGAGGAATAACGTGAAATAGTTCAACCCTACTAAAAGCCAAATAAATTAACGATGAACCTTCTGTTGGCCAGAACCCTACAGGACGTCACTCTCTCTCTGGTTGAATTTTCTTACGTGATCAAATACTCCTTGCTTTAAAGCCCTTGCTGCCAATTTAAAATAGTATATGAGACTGAGATTTCTCACCCTTCAGGAAAACACTTTGATTTGTTGAAGGAAACTAGGAACAGTTAAGGAGATAGGAAAGTAAGTACTATACCTTTCTCTGTGCTGACATCCGCAGCTGGAGGATGTGTTGAAAAGTAAATACAATCTGCTTTGAGCAGTGCTTTTCCATTCTCTTTCATTTTTGTTCACTTCTCTGGTTCCCAACGAACTAGACCTAACGATGGAAAGCGAGGTGCAGAAACGCTGTACAACCTGAGCAGAGGCATGGAGGGATACATCCCCCCACGCTGGGGCCATGGGCATTAATGTTGTTGGGCTTTTGCATATTTTTTAAGAAAGAGCTGAGATGAGAAGCAGCAGAGAGTTGTGGTCCATCTGTCCATCCAGTGCCGGGGGAGCCAGGCCAGGACCCTCACCAGTCCCTGCCTTGCCTTGCAGATGAGGCCAACTTGCAGCTGCTGCTGGCAGCCAAACCACATCTTCTTACAGGAAGGTTCTGGCCACATCTCAGCCCTTCTACCCCAAGCAGCCTGTGGCCGAGGGCTCGGAGCAGTCCCCTGGGAGTGGCGGTGGGGCGAAGGCGGCCTCAGTGGCTGCCCAGGCTGCCTGGCTTAGATGTCCACTGCCCCAGATCATTGCTCTTGTGTTTCTCCCTGGCGGGATGTAAGAAGATCGGTTTCATCCTGATAGCATGTTTTCTGAAATCTTCTAAAGCTCTGAGAGAGGGGGAATAGTTTCTGTGACAGTGCTGCAGTAACAGTGAAAATCTGCCTAAACCTACAAAACTTTTTCCTTTATTTTTTTCAAGACAGCTTATTTGCCTTTTGCTCTTATTTACTCTTATTTTGCTGTTATTTGCTCTTTGCTTATTTTTATGCTTCCGAATATTTCCAAAAGCAGGTGGTAACATTAAGAAGGCATTGCAAAGAGGGGTTTGGTCCATTCCTGTAGTTCACAGAAGTTTTCCTGGGGGAAGCAAAGCTGGAGAGCCACAGTGTGCTGTGGCCTTGGAGTGACTCCTTGGGACAGTGTCTGCTCACAGGTACCTGCAGATGGTGCAGCGTGGATTAAGACCTCATGCACGCAGGTGTAACAGTGCTGAGGTGGAGAAGATGACCCTTGACAGGAGCCTCCTGCCCTGTGTTTTCGAGGTCAGCGCTGGTGGCTTTCCCAGGGAATGCCGGGGCTGCCGTCAGCAGCTGCTGTAGGGTGGAAATAGCCATCTCCATTTCAGCTTCGCTCAGAAGGCTGGAGAAAGGTGGCTGAGCGCTGAGTGAGGTAGGGGTAAGACCACTGGGGATCGAAAAGTGCAAGGGATATCCCTGGGCCCCTCTGAGCATCACTATCTGCATGGGGTGTGTGTGCTTACACAGAGACCTCAGAGCACTTCTGGATTTTTATTAGCTTTTTCACTGCTTATATAGATATTTAATGGAAACTCTGGATTTGTGTTTTATGTGTTTGTCCTAGGGATGGGGACAGGGATGGGTTAAAATTCTATTAGCTTTATAAAAAGGTGTTAAAATGAAGGATGCTCATGACCACGTTACTCTTGCACTGAAGTCTGCCAGGTTTGGTGAATGTTTAAGGAGGACCAGACCGGCAGCTGGGAGCTGTTGGGGTGCTCAGGATCCACTGGGATAACTGGGATTCTCAGTGTGTGGATACAGACGACTTTCAGGAATGGTTGTATCTGCTAATCATGCTGTAATAACAGTCTGCAATCTACAGGCTGCAAACCCCCCATTTCCGACACAGCTGTGCATATTTAATTCGATAGAAGGCATTTCTAGTCTAGAGTTAGAAGTAATTCAGATAGCTAAGGTGGTAATTTTGATCATGGTAGATTTTAGGGAAATCTAGGTATAAGCTAGACTGAAATGTTAATAAACGCCTAGTACCATACAAATGCCGGGGGGTGAAGAGCAGGGATGAGCCTGCACCCCAGCCTCGCCGTATTCCTGCCTCGCTGAGCCAGCAGCAGAGTAAAGCAGCATCCCGGGGCTCGTTAGGTCGATGAAGGAAAAGTGACCCCAACCTATTGCCTGTCCCACCAAATTTTGGGCGTTGGGGCAGGCAGGCGATGGGGATGGGTCACCGGCAGTGCTGGTGGGAAGCACCAAAGCCTTGTGAGGCTGTGGAGGGTTGGCATTACAGGCACGACCTGCTCCGCAGCGATGTCTTCAGCAGACTGGCAGCAGGATGTAAGCCACTGAGTGGGCATTTTTCAGGAAAAGATGTCTGGAGGATTTTGGGGTTTATTTTTCTTCGTCTAGAGAGCAGCTGGGGAAAGCAAGTGCTTTCAGGGCTCCCAACTCCCATTTCTCTCTGTAAAATGTTCTTTTGCAAAATTGATCATTTCTGTAGGTTGAGAGAGTCTCAAAGGAACTTTTCTGTCAAGCATCTAAAAAGTACCGTTATTTCTCTTCCCTGCCCTAACAGCAGCTCGAGATTTACATTTTAGTTCACTAAAGATATCTTGACAATCTGGTTTTGGCAAGAAATTTCATGGCGAATAAAGCAAACTAATCCCATTTTCAGGTGGTTAGTGCTGTAGTGTTTGGGTTGCAGAAACTGTACAGAGTGCTGGTGTTTATCAAGTTGCATACTTTAAAGAAGTATTTTTAAAATCTTTATGTTAATTTTGTTTTGTTTTGCCACAAGATGTTACTTTTTTTGGAAAGCATCCAGAATAAGGAAGCAGCTGGTGGCTGATTCTCCTGTTCTGTGTGCGGAGAATGAAGGATGGCTGGGGTAGCTGGAGTTATCCTCTAGTCCGTGCTGCGGACTACATACACACACACACAGGCAATTCCTGTGAACCAGGCGGTGTGTGGTAACTCATAAACCACCGTCTCCTATTTCATACATGTGCTCACCAGGACACCATGTGAGAGCCAGCAGGTACAGATCTCCCCAGCTCTCATCCATGACTGTGCCAGTGTTTATATGGCACGGCTCCTGTAAGTGAGGCTGTGACGCCTGCACGAATACCCTCCTGTGGAGTGGGGAGGTCTGATCTGAATTTGCCTGATCCCGTAGTTGTGATGCATTTCAGGGAAGTGATGCTTTCATGCCAAAGAGAGCTGCTTCCCCTGCCTTGAGCTGGGTTGGAGTAAGTGTGCCCCCACGGGAGGCTGCTCAAGAGCTGCCCACACAGGGATGCTCAGGATGAACAAACTCGGGCAAGAGTTTCTTTTCATTAGTAATTACGTACATGTTGCAAAAAAAATGTTGTTTCTGTATGAAACATGTT
The DNA here is from genome assembly GCA_013398815.1 of Ibidorhyncha struthersii. Lineage (NCBI taxonomy): Eukaryota > Metazoa > Chordata > Aves > Charadriiformes > Charadriidae > Ibidorhyncha > Ibidorhyncha struthersii. The sequence goes on from VZSZ01000216.1 coordinate 28,465, forward strand.
TGTGATGCCCTCATTTCATTATTCCCTAACTCCAGGCTTTCCAAAGCAGTAGCAGATATCCCAGAGCCATGAAATTGTTTAAAAGATCTGATATATATATGTATGTATATGTGGATACATATATTACCAACTTGTTTCTGAGCTGTTACATTAAACCCAAATCATATTCTTGTAGCCACAAGGGGTAGAAACTTCTTGCATACTTTCTGAAGAGGATTGTGTGGTACAACGGCAAGGGACTGGATTTAATAACTCCAGAGATTTCTTTCTGCTTTGTGTTTCCGAAAGCGGCAATCCTTGCAGAAACTTCACAAGCTGGGTCTTTAGGAAAAACACCAAAAATTGTGAGGCTTATTATGCAGTCCTAAGAAGAAATGGCACAATGCATATGTGTTTATTTTAATTAACTTTCTGAGCAGAGGTTAGAGACCAGGGGAAAGCAGGGCTGTGTTGCACTATAGGCAATTTTTCTGTTCTTTAAAAGTGTTTTATTTGTAGGAGTGGTTTTCATCCTTGTTGGCAAGATGTAGGGTCACTTCTGCATGTTGGATGTAGCACTGAAAAGACAGGATTTCAAATGGTAGATTTGGTGTAAGGTAACTGGACTAAGCCCATTAAATACAGAAACTGCTCAGCGCCGGGCTTGCAGCCTGTGATGGGAGAATGGGGGATTTGACCCAGAATAGGGAGGAATGGCAGCAGAAGACAGCCTGCCGAGTCCAAAAAGGAGTGGAGGTGTAAATAGCACAAAATCTGCAGCTATCCCGTGTGTTTATTTCTCTTTTACAATTCAGTGAAACTAGCATTTTTTTGCCTTACTCCGAGACAGAGCAAAGCGGGAAGCAGCTCCCTTTTTATCTATGAATAAACATGCAGCTTTTTCTATTCTAAGCTCATAAAAAAATGGTTTTGCTTGTGTAACAGCTCCTGGCCACCCAGCTCCTCCAGTAGCCATGATGCTCTTTCAGGAAATCAAGTCATATCTTCCTTTGAAAACAGCCAAAGAAAATACCTTCCTAACCTGCTGGGAAGGAGTAAAAGACTCCGAGTGATTTCTTTCTGGTTTGCCAGCTGACTTTTCTCTGGCCAGATAACAAGAGCAGAAAGTTTCAAACTCAAATTCTTCAGCTTGAGCTGAAAACGCAGGTTGTGCTCTTGGTGCTGCTAAAGCAATCGATAACCTTCTGCTTCTTTTCTTGAGGGAGAAGCAGGGTGTTTTGCTGCGTGTTTTTCTTTTACTCAGAGCGGTCCCATGACCGATTGTTATTTTTTCTTTACCTGTTCTTTGCAGACCTGCAGGCACACTGTTTCTCAGGTGTGCATACAGCCGCTGCCAAAGGGAAAAATTTTTATATCAGTTCTGCTGTTGCAGCAGCTGAAGCCAAACCTTCCTCTCCTGATTCTTTAGTGGGGGAGGGGGAAGCAAAAATGAGGAAAGCCAACTTTAGTTTTAGGACACAGCAGGTGAGCTCTTTTGAGGACGAGAAAGGCAATTTTGATGGCATTTTGTCCAAGTTCCCAGTAGCCTAACAGAAGTTGTTCTTGTACGTGTCTGATGCAGCAGATGTTTTGTGGATATTTCCAGTCCGAACCGCAGTGGTGGTATCTTAGGACATCAGTGTGTGAGTGCTCTGCACTGTCTGCTTGGCCTTAGAAACGTAGATTTTTTTTCCCCCAAGAGGCCTCCAACATTCGTTGTGTTACTGTAACAGGGCTGGAGCACCAAATCTTTCAAATTCTGCGTCTGTCAGTGGTGGTCAGCAGAAAAGGGAATTGCTGCAATTCCTGTCAGTCGGCATTCCCAGGTGCTGGCAAAAAAACTAAATTGCCAGTCAGAGTGGAAGAGATGGCTGCTATTTTCTCCTTTTTTTCCCCTGACTTACACAGCTTTTCCCTCTTTTGTAGGTATCAGAAGTCCTGCTCACCTTCAGAGAAGTATAAGTACTGAGATACCCAGGATGTAAGAAATGCCATGTTGTGAGTAGGTTTTTTTTTTCTGTTTTCCTTTAAATGAGAAACGCAAGCTTGCTCAAACAGAAGGAAGGTTTTTTTAGTTTTTCTTTTAAAAAGACACTTCAAGAAATGTTTACAACAAGCAAATCCAGTCTTTTGGAACTGGTTGTGTGCCTTTGGCACCTCTTTGCAACCCACAAAATAAAGTCAGCATTGTATTACCTCATAGGCTGAATAATTATCTCGCTGCAGATATGAACCACATGAATGCATTTAACTGAGAATATGGTCAGCAGAATGGACCATTAGCACCATCTGAAGCTTGTTTGTTGTTTCCAAGCTCTACCAGCCATTGAAAGACAAAAATCTTGCTGGAGAATTGGGGTGAGGTGTTCCTCAGGAAGAAAGCCTGCATCTTTCAAAAGGGGAGAAGAGCACAGATTTGCTGTGAGGTTGGTTTTGTGTGTGTGCATACAGCACCCCAGCCCTGTCATCAAAACAGAAAGCTATCCAATACTGAGCTCTTCCCTGATCTGGTAAAGTAACTCCGGAGAAGCTTTTACGCTACAGGAGACACCTGCATGCTTGGCTCCCTCCCTTGCTCCAAAGCAGCTTGGCCAGGAGCTTTCACACATATATATATAAAAATATGTATATTCTATATATATGTATAAAAATATGTATTTAAGGAGTGGCTGCACTGTTGCCTTTTCCTGTGCATTGCTAAAGGGTCTGAGCTGGGATTTCCCAGCAGCTGTGGCTGATTTGCAGCTCTCTGGGTGGACCAGATGGGGCTGCATTAGACCGACCTCGGCAACCCCGGCTAGAGCCCCTGGCTGTGTGCCTGGCACAGCATGGGCTCCTGAGGCAGCTCCTCTGAGCTGGTGCTAGGGGGGAATAACAGGGCTAAAATTTGGATTGGGCGTTTGGATGCCATTGCTCTCAGCTTCGCTGCTTTTCTGTAAGTAAATTTTCTTAGTAGAGGGGTTGAATAAGGGGTTTTTTAAAATCAGCCCAGCTCCTATCCCATTTTTACACTGTTCTATGGTGATGGAAATCTATGGTTACTTGGAAATCAGCAGAGTTTTGTTTCCATTTTTATTTCAGTGGTTTACAGCCTGTTTTCTGTTACAGCAACACAAATCTACTTGGGCTAGAGCAGAATAAAGCCCCAAATTCAAATTAAACTGGAAAAAAGAAAGGGTTATGTTTTGTTAACAGGAGGAAAATCAGGTCCGTCAGTGTTTGGTAAAGACATGGTAAAAAGTCCTTAATAAATACCTAACAATCATTCAGAAACTGGTAAGCAAAAAACCTGAACAGGGAATCCTACTTTCAGCCTTTTGTGAAGAATAGTGGCAATGAGTGCAGTTACTGGGAGAAAAGGGATGTGAAATTACGATAATGTTTTGTATTGATCCTCCCTCAGTAAGGTCCACAGCTGATACTCTCCATTTGAATCGCAGACATTTTCTCCTAACTCCTTTGTATTTAAACCGCCACACAAGACCTGCTAATCGAGCTGAGGGGTTTATTTTTTGTCAATCACTTACAAAGCATTGCACGGGAGGTCCTGTGCCGTCTTTTTTTGCAGCTGTGTTGGCTTCGGAGTGAAATGAAGAGTAGATTTAGTTTTAGCTGAAGAAATTTCAGCAGGAAGATGCCACGGGTACATATTATGTCTCTCAAAGTATATCCTTATGCTAGAAAAGCTCTTTGCTCATCTCAAAAGCAAAGTTTGCTTGGTTTTTTCCTCTGTTAAGTAGGCAGTGATGAAATTTGGCAAGTGTTTCTGAGGTCCTAATGAATCTGTGTCCTAATGCACCCCTGTGGTGGTGGTTTCCACAAAAGGAGTAAACAAGGGGACCTGTTCCTGCTTTTCATAAGTGGGCTGCTAGTCCCGGATAGATGTTGTCTGTGCTGTTAAGTCAAAGCAAAGCACTGATACTGAGGGCAGCATGCAGTACACAGCTGCCTTTGGTATATCATAGCTGTGTTAAGAGGGTGAGAGAGAAAACAAGACCAGGCTGCTTGGAAGCTGCCCAGGTAACTCATGTATGGTCTCAGATGGCTCTGAAATTGTTGCAGTGAGATGCAGTCTTTGCTCAGCAGTGAAAGGAGACTGTAAATTCCCATTTATCCGTCTCCTATTGCTGTGGTGTATGTACAGCTGTGTGGCAGAAGCCCGAATGAGGAACTGGGAAACCTGAGATGGCTGTGGTGGGGTGATGCCAATTGAGAAGCTACATCCTGCTAAGAAGCCCAGGGAGACGCCAGAGCTGGAAGAGCTCAGTTCCTGTATGTCTGCTCTCTGTGTCCCCTTCCAGTATTGTCCTGCAAAATGTTTCAGGACCAGGTGTTCATCATGGAGAAAGGGGGGGAAGGAGGCCATTTTCCTTTCTCCATTTGCCCCTGAGCACCCAGAAGGTAAAGCTTGGCCATAGCTTCTCCCAGAGGTGCTGTCCCCTGTGAGGGGTGGCAGCATTGGATGCAGCAGTGGTTTGGGGTGGCTCCATCTGATGGCCGTGCAGAGGGAAGCTGAACCAAGTGCTGATGTGCTGTGTTATGAGCAGTCAGGGATGGTGTTGGTTTGGGGAGATCCTCCCACTTCCAGTGGGCTTGGGGACATTGATGAGCAAAGAGACAGGGCAGGGGACTGCAAGCAGCAGTTGCTTCACCTGTTAGGCTTTAATCCATCTTCCCTTTTTTGAGGCAGCATCTCTCTCCTGCTATTTAACAGCAATACCCTCTTTTTTTTTTTTTTTTTTTTTTTTTTTTTGGGNCCTGATGGGGTTTTGTTTTCTGGGCAAAGTGGAGTGCAAGGTGGAGTCATCTCTTCATGGGGACCCCCTCTGCAGGGGGAGGGTTTCCGTCAGATTGTATGTGCTCAAGGAGAAGCATTTTCAGCTGTATCACAGTGGTGTGGCTGCCCTCCCACCCTAGGATGCTGTGCGTGAGGACAGGTTGGGGGGATGGCTGCAGATCCGGTGGGGCCTCAGGGGTAATCAGGGCAGGCTGCAGCCTTGGGCTGCAGAGGCACAGCAGGTCCAGTGGGAGAGCACAGAAGGCAGAGAAGCACCTTTCGTGTGTTGGAAAAACTTGGGGAAAAGTAACTTGGAAAAGTTAACTGGTTTATGTCAAGGCTTCTGGATGTGTAACTGTAAATGAGATACTTGTTGCAGTGGACTGTTCTCTACCAGATAAGATTTAGATGGGTTTGGCGGCTTCAGGGTTGGGGTTTTTCTTGTTGTTGTTACGTAGAGCCTGAGCAGTGAATTTGCAAGCATTTTCTGTCAAAGCAAAGAAGGGCTCTGACAGCAGTGTGTCCTATGAGTGCCAGCACTAGTACAGTAATGGCTTTGCAAAATACAGCAGTGGCACTGCCTCTTTGCTCTTGCACAGGGTGAGAGGTTCGGCTTTAGCTGGGACAGCCCTCAAAGGCTGAAACCATCACTTGTACTTATCACCAGAAAAGCCACCTCTCTAAGCAGTGCACTCCTCAAAAAATCAATGTTCCTTTATCCCGTGCTCAGTCAGGCAATCGTCTGGAAATGCTGGGCAGACTCCGTTTTACTTTTAAAAAGGTGCTGGGGGGGAATACTGCTATAACTGAAGAATAGAGGTGGGGAGGAAAAGCTGTTTGGAGACCAGGAGAAACTTAGCCAGCAGAGATGAGGCTTATCCAAAAGCTTCCTTTGCTCCCTTGGTCTCAGACCTGGAAGACGGGCTTAGGCTTTGGATCATGCCAGTGGTTCCCAGCTGGGAATGGGTGAGGAGATTTCGTCCATGAGACTGCTAACTCACAGTTCATCCCGCAGCTGAGGGGAGGGAGGATGGCAGGTTTTTCCAAGTGCTTAGCACTGCCTGGGTTTCAGTAAGGACGGGGTTGCTGCTGCCTGGCTCTCCAGCAGCCCCAGCATGGTGGTCTTTTGCGACCTTACTCCGTTGACAAGAGCTAATGGCACTTGAAGAGGCAAAAGCAGGTTTTATTCCATTCTTCTTATTTTTGGTAGTGTCTCTTCTTCCTTTTCTTTTCCATTAAGCATGATGTCACAAATTACATCAGTCCAATAACTGCTTGCGGTTGTCATAGTCACAGCCTGTGACACCCAAACAAAGCAGCAGGAAACCGAAGCTGGCGTACAAATGCTGTAATATTCATCACATTCCTTTCAGTTAATAACTACGTGGTTAGGTATTTATTTTCCATTTGTAAAAAAGAGGAGGGGGGGGTTAAAAGCACAAACTTGAATCGTTGAGGGGGAGGAAGGTTGCCCCCAACTCTATTTGAACAGTGCAACTGCACTTCTTCCTCCTGCTCCTCCTCCTGGCCAACATTGCTCTGGACCTCAACTGCTGGACTCCATCCTGCAGCTGTTCCCATCATTGCAGACCATGTGGTGATGCCACAGTGTGGACGAAGGCAATGGGAGAAGTCCCACTGCCTCTAGCGCACTGTGTCCCCAGGGAAAAGCCTCCCAAGGGCTGGCAGCGAGTGCCAGCAGCAGCCGTGGGTCAGCCAGCTTTGACTGCTGGATGGCTGAGGTTGCCATACTTGCAGTACAAGGATGGAGGGCGTTGAAGGGTTTTTTCAGCTTGGTTGGGGATGAGATGTGATGAGGTTTTTTGGGGTTGTTTTTTTTTTTTCTGTTTTTTTTTTAAATCTGTAAAATAGGCTATTCGGGGTGAGTAGCAGAGCTGGTTTGCCCTTGCAAGGTTTAATCTCTGTTCCTTTGGAGTTTTGCATAGTTGGCCTGATAGTAGGGAGGCACCTGCTGCAAAAAATACTTCCAATAAATTTAAAGAAATTTTTTTACAGAAATAGATCTGGTGCAAGTGCTGCATTTGTGAGACAAGTGCTGGAGGCAGGTGGTCAGGGCTTGCTGGGAAGGAGCCACCTCCGCCCCTCACCACCACGTGGGGAGCCACCATCCCTGTGCCCCTCGCCAAAACCTCCCCTTGCCCAGCGCCGTCCCCCTTTATGCCCCCATGAGGACATACTGACCCCAAGCGCTCCAGCCTGGCTTCCCCAGAATATTTGGGCACTGAGCCTGGATAACTCCCTGGCCATGCCTGAGCCGGGGCAGGCAGTGCATGGGGAGGGCAGAGTCCGTCTGGGGGCTGCGGGTTGGAGTGTTGGGTGCCGCGGCTCCCGCCGGTGCTGGCAGGGGGGTGTATGTGTGCTCATTATATAATAGCTGGTGGTTGATTAATATGCTGTGAGTCAGAAACGCCAGGGTATTTTAGCTTTCTCCAGTTGCTATGGCAACGTTATTTTAACAAATAGCTTTTTAATATTTAATTAAAACTCAGCTTTTGGCAAGCTGGAGTAAGAACTATTACAATTGCTACTACAAAGGGTTAGCAGTGAAGTGTATTTCAGAGCCATGTTTTTTTGGTTGGGTTCCCCAGCCGCTGAACTGTCAGCTTCCCCACACACACACACCAAGGAAAAAAAAAGTCACTAATTCATTAGTTGTGAGAAACGTGTGCTTGTTCCCAAGAGACAAAGCAAATGTAATGCAAATCTGCAGTTACTCTTCAGAATTGAAGGTTGCCACTTCTTTAATGTATAGTGCCAAGCCAGCTTCATAAGGACCAAGCGGTATGATAGCATTTATTAATTGCTGCTTTGTCGCTGGCGTTCCATCTACCTTTGCCTGCTAGATGAGATCATTCCCGTTTTGTTTGCTTCGTGTTCCCTCTATGTCAGGTTGGATGCTTTTCCCTCGCCAGCTTGTAGAGGAGGCTGGTGCTGTGTCCGGATCAGGCTCTGGACTGGTTCCTAGTCTTTTTTTAGGTGAGCTCCTCTGCTCCCTGATACCGACTGATTCTGCAACAGAGACAAACGAATAGAGAACTCAGTCTCCAGAGAAAAATAAATATTTAACAGCTCTCTTTGTAAATACCCTTTATTTATAGAACAGTTGCAGGTTCTATCATGCTTGGTAAATGGGGATGCTTTTTATGCAAGAATTCTGCCTTGGGGGACTTGGTGGATACTTAATGTCATCTGTGATATAATAATGAAATAAATGCGTCGCTCTCATGGGATTCCATCCTAGCCCCTGTTTTCTGTGATTAACTTCAGTATCACACAATTTGTCTCTATTCACATTGCATCCCTTAATATTGTACTTAAAGGTGTTACTTTCCAAATAAGGTTTATTTCCTGAAGGGATGGGAAGGCTGTTGAGTGTTTTGACTCATGCCGAGGAGTCTGAGACTATATGTAACTCCATCACGTATCACCATGGTGTCTCACCAGGTTCCTGGGATTGATGCACTCAGCACCTTGCTCTCCCAGAAGGCTGGGATGGTGCTGTTATCCCATCTTATAAATGGAGAAAGATAGACCTGAAGAGATGGACTAGGATGTATTTCACCCTAGCTGCCTTAAGTTACACAGTTATTCTATGGTAGCTGTCTAACCACTTCAGGGATCAACTGAAATACTGCACTGTTCGCAGAGATGTTTCACCCTCTAGGGCAGTTATTTGAGGCCTGTTGACAGGCTGAGAGAGCTGGGATTGTTCAGCCTGGAGAAGAGAAGGCTCTGGGGAGACCTTATAGCAGCCTTCCAGTACTTAAAGGGGGCCTACAGGAAAGATGGGGAGGGACTCTTTACGAGGGGTAACAGTTTTAAACTGAAAGAGGGTAGATTTGGATTAGATATTAGGAAGAAATTCTTTACTGTGAGGGTGGTGAGACCCTGGAACAGGTTGCCCAGAAAAGTTGTGGATGCCCCATCCCTGGAGGTGTTCCAGGCCAGGCTGGATGGGGCTTTGAGCAACCTGGTCTAGTGGGAGGCGTTCCTGCCCATGGCAGGGGGGTTGGAACTAGATGATCTTTAATGTCCCTTCCAACCCAAACCGTTCTATGCCTGTGTCACAGGCATAGGCCTCAGAGTTGCTGGTCTCCCCCCAGTCACTCTGAGCCATAAATTAGATGGAGGAAATCAGGTGAGAGAAGTGCCATCCTGCACCAAAGATCTTCTGTATGCGTTTCTATGGGAGGTTCATAATGGTGTCCCAGGCTGGAAGATGTCCTCGCTTGTTAACACTGCTCAGTCAGAGTGGTGTCAGGACCCTTTTCCAAAGCAGCTCAGCAAATCTTTGCTACACATTGCTCCTGGGTGGGCATCCAGGATTGAACAGCTCAGAGAGAGGCAAACCCAGTACCCAGGCACGTAAACTGAGATGCAAAAGATTTTCCTGAACTCTTGTAGCAAGCCAGAAAGAGAACTAAGGCTTTCCTTTCTGTTTGTACTGTTGCAATGAAAATTATAGTGATAATAGTATTGCTGCTGGAATATTGCAAACAGTATGGATGTGTTAGGCAGTTCTTTAAAGCATCCTTCTGAGTTGCATCCCATACTTCTTGGTGTGCTGTTTTTTGATCTCTGCTTAAACCCCTCTGCTAGCTGATGGCAAGCTCAAGGAGTCCAAAGGTGATCCCAGGAGCTGTGGTGGGAGCAGGGTCTCTAGTGACAAGCACAGAGCAGCTCATACTCATAGCCACCCAGGTCAGCTGCTAGTTCCCAAGAGGTCTGGGAAGGAATCCTTTCTATTTCCTACTAGTAAAGAACTGAAATGTACTGCAAAAATCAAATCATCTGACTGGTTTCATAGCAAATGTGGGCCTCCATGAGGCTGGCAAGGCAAGGCAAGGCTGGGACAGGCTTTGTACACGGATGGCAGGAGGTCCTGCCGTGCTGGAGGGGCAGCATGGAGGGACAGGCAGTGACTGTTGTGGGGGAAGCTGACAAGCAGATGGATGAAACTGGCATTGCCAGTGGAGTGGAGGCGGCGAGTGCTGCTACATCAATGAATACGATCAAGCAACCACAGAGGGGTAAGGGGGGCTGAGAGGTTTGAACCGAACGCTGTGACCAAGGGGAGTCTGCAGAGCTGCTCTCTGGGAAGAAGTGGGACAGGTTTGGTGATGGTGAGAGCACGGGTAGGGGTCTGAGCAGCGATGCTTTTGGCTATTAGAGGGTGGAGAGCTAAGCAGCTGAAAGGGGAATTGTAGCGAGAAGGCAGAGAAATAACACTTCTACCTGGAATTTTCATCTGCAGCAAAATTTTGAGAAGGATAGAGAGAAATGCTACAGGACAGTGATCCTGCTTGGGCTATGTGCTTGGGTGTAGGAGAAATGCCCCCAGGGTAGGGGTGAGAGAGACATGGCCGATAGCCAAAATATGGGCAGTAGAGCAGATGGGAGAGCAGGGAAGGTCAGGAGCACTGCCGTCCCCAAGCGGAGGTGGTGCGGAGGCAAGCAGTGGGCTGTTGGGGAGGGATGACTGTGCCGGGAGCCTGTGTGGTGGGGCAGACTCGACTGTCAGTGATTTGGGGAATCCCTGATGCGTATTGTTCCCGAGTGTTGTGATGGGTGGCAGGTCTGGCCAGTCGGATCTGCGCTGGAAAACTGTCCCTGAGGGGGACAGGTTAGTCAGGAGGGGAAAAAAAGTAGAAGATGAGAGCCTCTATTTTTGTTTGGGTAGATGTGCACTGGAGTTGTACTGGAAAAGCTGAAATGTGACTTGGAAGGGGACCTGCTGAGTCCCCAGCTCAGCCTCCTCGTAAGGGTGTAATAAGCTATATAGATTTTCAATTTATGGTAATCTGGGACCAGCATGACATGCAGGCTGGCAGGTCTGACTTTCCCACCCCTGAGGGTAAGGGTGGATCCCAGCTGGCAAAAAGCCCTGCGTGGGAGCGAAGGGCACATCTCTCCAAGTGCTCAGAGATATTGCAGTAACAAGGACTCCCCAAAATGAAGCCTGAGGGCATTTCTTTTTTTTTTTATGGTGGTTTAGGATCTATGCACATGCCTTCTATTGCAAGTCAGTGATCTGTCCCAAATCCCCATGTAACTGAGCCCAAACACTCACTCCGTATGCTTAAAGCTAACCTAGGCTTTGCTTGCTTTTGTCTTCAGTGGTCCCAGCTGATTTAAAACACGTGCTGCTACTTCCATATCTCCTTGGTAAGCGAGAACATCAAGGGATGGAATAGAGAGGCAGTTGCATTAAGAGAGGTGGGAAGTTACAAAAATTGCAGGGAACTTTTCTGGAGCTTCTCGTCTCTACCTGTCCCAGACCTTTCCTTATCTTCTGCTGTTGTCAGTAGCTTTTGGTAGTGTTGTCTTCTCAGTGGCTGCTTGCTCGCTAGAGTGTCTGTTGGAAATCGAGGAGGGTTGATACCCTGAAAGTAGGAGCACTTGCACCAGCAAGTCTGCTTGTGTATTGGAGAAGACACTCCTGTCTCCTAACCCAGCAAATGCAACAGGGCAGTGAGTATCCCATACTTTGCATCGTGAATAGTTTCACACAATGCAACATTTGCACAGGTAATGCGTGCTTAATCCCAATTTTGCTGTTGGTGGAGCTAGGGTAGAGCATCATATGTGTGCTGAGCACAGTAGTGGTCTCTGAGTTGTCTCCCTTTTCTCTGTCAACATTAGTCATGACTCAGGTATAAACAATCTGGCACATTTCCTGTCTGCACTTCTCCAAGCACAGTCTTCTGTTTGCACGCCTCAAACCAGACTGTAGCTGCATTTGCCGCGCTCTGAAATCCAGCCAGGCTTGTTACAGATGAATCAAACCCTGCAGCGCTTGGGGCGGTTGGGTTTCATATGCTGCTATGTGTGTAGGAAGGGCGAGGAGCGAGTGAGGTGCTCGGGATGTACTACAGGAGGAGACTGAAGCTCCAGCAGGGGAATGGCCTTACATTTATTGTTATGATTTGTTATTAATATTCTAGCTAAATATATTTTTATATATAGTAAATATATGTTTAATAATAACTAAATATTATATATTAATTATTATATACTATGTAAATACACAGAGGAACTGCATTTTTTTTTAGCTCTGTTATAAAGCATTCGGTGGATCCCCATCCTGGTGCGACCTTGCTCTCCGATGGTTTTCTCTTAAGTGAAAGAGCCTGCTGAGTGGCCATGGACAGGCCATCCCTCTGATACTGGAGGAGTGCAGAGAAGAAGCAGCTTTCTTCTTTGATCTTGCTTCTGCCAGAGTCAGTAGCAAAATTTTGGAGGACTTCAATGAGCCAGGATCAGCTTCTCTAAAAATATTCCCAAAGCACTTGTGAGTAGGTGAGAAGCAGCCCATATGTGCCTGCGGGGGGAAGGGAGCATGCCCTTAATAGGTGTTGGTTCATTATAAACACATTCATTTTGGTGCACATTATCAAAAGGAAAGAAACTTCTGGAGCAGTAGCGTAACATGTAGTGCTGCCTGTTGCAGAGGTAAGTTTTGGCCTGTTCCTCTAGAAATTGTGCCACTTTTTATAAGAGAGGATCCAAAAGCACCTTTGCTGTCTGTGAAAACCTGAAGGGCGCGTTTTGTGCATGTCATGAGGGTCTCTGCACATCTCTTGCCAGTCAAGGCTGGCTGAGTAATTGTGTCACTTGGATGTACTCCTGACTGCATATATTAGCCTTGCGCTAGCCCTGACCACTGGAGGTGGCAGTGAACTTGGAGGTGCACCCTGTATGTTAAAAGTGGTGTAAAGCTGCCAGAGCTTGCCACAGCGTACGTCACCTTCAGGGATCCCAAAGAGGGTTTTTGAGCATTGCAAGCAGACAGGGCAGGCTGGGGGTCGGGTTTGTATCCCCTGGCACATGGTGTATGCCCACGGTGGTGGCATAGAAAGGCATGTGGAGACAGTGGTGCATATCTCCTTTCCCAGCGGAGAACAGCTCCAATGGGTCCTTAAGCCTGAGGTGAACTGGAAGGGGCAGGAGGGGGCGGGCAGGTGGTAGAAAAATAAGAATCATGTGCTCAGCCCCTGAGATGGCCCTGTCCATGCACAGCTGTGTGCTCAGGGACAGGATAAATAGAATCATAGAATCAGAATGCTTTGGGTTGGAAGGGACCGTAAAGATCACCTAGTTCCAACCCCCCTGCCATGGGCGGGAACGCCTTCCACTAGACCAGGTTGCTCAAAGCCCCATCCAACCTGGCCTTGGACACCTCCAGGGATGGGGCATCCACAACTTTTCTGGGCAACCTGTTCCAGTGTCTCACCGCCCTCACAGTAAAGAATTTCTTCTTAATGAGATGGTGACCTCCAAACAGCTGCTGTGGTGGCAACAGGGAAGGAAACACTTAGTGTTTTAGCTGCTCTTGGTTTTAGTAGAGCAGTAGGTGACAGCAAAAGAGCATTTGAATAGCAAAGCAAGCAGCAAGCTCAGGCTGAGCATGGGTATTTTTGAGGGTTTCATAAGCTGGTTATGAAGGGAATAAACACACGCAAAAAAAAAGTCACTTATAGGGGTGGGGAGTTTCTAGGCTGTACAGGAGCAGCGCTGAGAAGCATTCCTGGGTTAGGAGTGCTGTGTAGCACAGCACCTCCAGAGCAACAGAGCCGTGTGGTGGTTCCAGTATGTTGGTTTACTTCAGGCTCAAGGAGGCTCAGCTCTCTACCTGCCTCACTCCCCTCTCTCCTTGTCTGGCCGTGCTCTCCTTGCCCGGCCGTGCTCTTCTTGCCCAGGGCTTCCTGCATAGCAAATTAGGAAGAAATAAGATTTTTTTCTCTTTGAGGGTGGTAAGGCACTGGAACAGGTTGCCCAGAGAAGTTGTGGAAGCTCCATCCCTGGAGGTGTTCCAGGCCAGGCTGGATGGGACTTTGAGCAACCTGCTCTAGTGGGAGATGTCCCTGCCCATGGCAGGGGGATTGGAACTCAGTGGTCTTCAAGGTCCCTTCCAACCTAAACCATTCTATGATTCTATGAAATATTTAAAGAAAAAGCAAACAAACAAAAAAAACCCCACCCACCCCAACAAACAACAGCTGGTAGATTTAGCTGGTGAGTTACTTCTGCACATTGCAGTCCCCATGTGCTTCCCTCTGACACTTGGCTTCTGCAATGTGTCGCTTGTGTCCCAGTGAATACACAGCTGTGCTCATCAGGTCTCTGGCCAGTCATAGATATGTGTTAAAAATGTTTCTTGTCCTCCTAAAAACCTCAGTGTTTTTACTGTGCTCTGGGATGTGTCAGTGGAATGGAGCACTGGGCTCAGGTGTCATGTCCTCTTCTGCGGCTGCCTGAAACACATACCTGTAAACGTCGCAGCAGTAACATCAATGTAGTGTGCTCTGAGCGATGTACAGCATCGATAGCACAACAGCTGCTGGAAAATTGCAGAGTCCCTTTCCAAGACCCCTTGCCAGCACCCTGAGCACCAAGGTGATGCCGTACGAACTGCTCACTGGCTCTTGAAAGCCTTCCTTAAAACATGCTGCTTTCCAACCCCAGAATTTTGCAATAAATAACAATTTCAAAATGCATCAGTTCTTGCCTCCTGCAGTCTGTGTCTGTGGCCTCACTGGGTCCTGGTATAGTGTCTGCTCAGGTGAGGGCTCAGAGGTGCATTAAGTGTTACAGCACGTGCACATTTTGTCATTGCCATGTCTGTCCAGCATCAGGTCTGTTTTGGGGGAGAAACCACCCTCTTGTAGAGCCTCATCAGTTGCTATCAATCAACTCCTTTTGCTTTTCAGGAGGCTCTAGCAGGGTTAGTCTTGCTGGCACTGCCCGACGCTGTTCTGTGTCTCTGTCTTGAGATCTCTAAAAGGAGGGACAATCCTTGGTGTCACCTCTCAGGAAACATTGATATTCAAAGTGTTTGTGTAATTAGCTATGCATTCCTAATTAGATATCACCTAATCTACTTGAGCGAAGGAGCCTGCCGTCCCGTTTGCTTCAGCAGGACTAGACGGGGTGTTATGTAAAGACCTTGGTGTGTGTGCTGGTGCTTTCCCTGGCTCTTCCTGCTGGCAGGAGCCTTGGTTGGGATGGCAGTGCAGACCCAAATAACATCATAGCTGGCATATTTGCTGGGATTTAAGTGCCAGTGCTGTGTCAGACACTTATATGAAATGTGTAGGACTTCCTTTTTTTTTTCTTTTCCTCCCAGGACACTGAACTCTTGGGGGTCCCATTAAATTGCTTGGAGATTTGGACACTGGACACATCTGAAAACTAGTCTGTGGCTGCTTTACAAAGGCTGGATTTGGTTCCAGGCAATTGGAAGCTCAGGCCGTGGAGGCGGGGGGGGCATGCTTTGTATTCCTGTGAGTGTATTTGGTAGATTTTTTTCTTATTTGGTCAAAAGGATGACTGATAGCATGGCTGGCACTCACTGCCAGCCTGTGCATCCTTTCCCATGTGGGTTATTGGAGATGACTGATGTTCCTCTGCTGATCCTTATCCGAGACCCTCACTGGCAGAAGCTGGGTGCCAAATTGCTTTGTGCACCTTCAGCACAGCAGCAGTTAACTTGAGGTGAGCTGTATTTCTTAGGAAAGTCCAGGAGGGTGGTCTCCTCTTCACAAAGGTTGATGTCGTTCTGGTGGGACACCACTTACTCTTCGCCCTCTGCAGGATAGAAGCACACTCAGCTCTTTGCCTTCGTTGGACTGGAGGGATTGAACAAAATTTGTCTGACTTCATGAGCTGAAATTTGTTCAGTTTAACCTTAAAACATATTTGCCTGCAAGGGGCTATTGTCAGAGACAGTAACACTTGCTGTTGCTTGTTGTTCCTGAGGCACCAATTGTAGAGCATCTAGCTTATTGCTCAAAGTGGTTATTTTTATCATAGTATAAATAGTTAGTAGAGAGTTTTGAAGAGTATGTGTTGACTCATGGGGACAGCATATTTAGCACTTTTTTTTTTTTTACCTTCAAAGCAATTTACAGCGAATAATCCTCCTAACTCCCCTTTGGGCAGGGAAATACCGTGTAAACTATGGGACAGGGATTGGGGCTTGTTTGGTTTGGTAGGACTGAAGTTGTAATTGGGGAAAAACTGTTGATCTGGGAAAACTTTCTTGCTATAAAAATCCTGCTTAGTAATCATACAGAGAAACCACGTTGCATGAATAGCTCAAAAATGCTGGAGAAGGTATTGGTATTGGGATGTTTCTAGTGCTAACAGTTAAACTGTATCCTGTCTTTCTCAAATTTATGAAAAGCAGCTTTATCTGTCTCGGGAGGTTTGCTTTTGTTGTTTAAAGTTCCATAAATCTACATGGGAGATCTTAAAATTGGATGAGGACTGTGTGACTAACTGAGGCATTTCTGAGTTAAGTTGTAACTCAAAGCATAGGAAAATAAAGGTTCTCTTGGCTTGTTGCATTAGTAGGATATATTTGAACCAGTGTGTTGCATGTCATTAAACATATGGTGAATCACATCTGACATACATGCCAAAAAGAGTCTGAGATAATGGGACCAAAATGTCGTGCAGTAACAATATTCACATAACAGAGTAATTTCCTGGAATATAATCCTCAGGGAATGTAAAATTAAATTTGAAAATGTATCCCCATTTCTGTCTTGCCCCTTATAAAGTAAAATGACTGGAAATTGTTAACTCCTTGGTTGTTCTTACAGCAGCTTGTGAATGTCAAGCTTCTTGTTGGGTCTCATACTTTTTTCCTACCCCAACTTCACCTGCCCCATCCATCTGTAGCATCACTACACCTGTGCTGCCTGTGGTGGAGGTTCCTCATAGAGATAGGAATGTCTTCTGCTTTGTTTTTCATGTCTGCCAGCTGTTCTTCAAGTCTTCTGGTCTCCTGAAACAGTGGCCATTTTGGGTAACATCACTGCTTGTGTAATGTAATGGACAGAAAAAAGATTCTCTGGGCTTGTTTGGGTTTTATAGGATATATTCAGCTAAAAGGCATTGCACGTAGTTGAGCGTATTGCATGCAGTGAAGTGTTAAGTATAGAGAATCAGTGCTGGCACGAAGGGTGGTGTTCTCCAGGGATCTTTTGCACCTTAAGGGAAAGTATAGTTTAGTCTAATTATGGTGACCTATCCTAAAACTGCGGTAATTAAGAGATTGCCAAGGTTGTAGGGTAGGGTTTGCTGAAAGCCAGCTTCCAAATCTGCTCAGTCTGTCCATAGTCTGTGTTTTAAACATTGACTTTAGCTTCTAGCTAACTGTCTTTAACTTCCACCACGTTAGTCAAGCAGCTAATTCACTAGGAAGTCGTATGGGCTCCAGTCTGTTTACGCAGTCCTTATTGAATTAGCTTGGAAAAGCACTGTGGAATTTGAAAGAAAAGCAGAATGTGGATTCATGATCTTTCCTTTTTTGTAGTATTTTTGAAGGAGGAAGCCTAGGGTGTCTTCATCTACGTGTAGATACAAATTGCTCGCAAAAATATAGCAAAAAATGTTTCATCATTTCTGCCTTGGCCAATATGCTGAGCCTTCAGAGCTGAGATGAGCATGCCTGTAGATTGGGCTAAAAACTGGGGAGGAGTGAGGGGATGTTGCAGCTCCTGCGTGTTTGGCATGGGAGAGGAAAGCCCCTGACCAGGGCTCCGCTGGTGGAGGGAGGGTGCCCCTGCGGGGCAGGATTTGGCAGCAGCAAGACTGGCCTTTTGACCATTTGAGCTGAATTCAGGGGAACTGTAGGAGGCTGAGGGCAAAGCTGTTTCTTATTTATTCACCTCGTAGCCCTTTGCTGCTGCCTATTCCTTTCTCTCCCTCTTCCCCTTGTCAGCCACACAAAAACCGGTCGAGGTGCAACCCAGTACCTGCTGGTTTTGTCATTTACCTACAAATCGCCCTCCTTCCCTTCTCAGGAAAACCCTGCACTATCATCCATGCACATGTGCACAAAATAAACTTCTGGCTTCACCAGGATAAATGCTGTATTAAAATCACACGTGTAACATCATCAAAGCTCTGGTTTAAGCTGGACAGATGGAAAATGCCCTGCTGACCTAATGCCCATTAAAAAAATATATCTGTAGCTGGTGTCAATGGGCTGCTTTCTTCTTTTCCTTTCTTTCCTTTTCTTATCATTTCTGTCCTTTCTCTTCATAAGAACTTCAGTGCTGCATTAAAGAGATTACAGGTGCTTTTCATCTTTACCTTTTTTTCCCCCCAATTTTACTTCTTCCCAGTAAGCCTCAGGGGTTTTTGTTAGGTTTTTTTTTATTATTATTATTTTAAAGCGATTGATTTATAGCGCTCCTACCTGCTGGGAAAGATTGACCTGCTACTGAGCATCTTCAGACAGCCCTTCTTTTGAGTCACTTGGGACTGGAAGCAAACAGAGGGCTCAGTTCAAAGGTGTTTCTTTCCTGGTGCTATTTACACCCTAAAGAAACAGCGATGGTGTGTGCTGGTTTTGTATAGCTTGATATACGTCATGTGCATATGCACCTGCATCTTGAAATGGGGGTGTCCAAGGAGGAATTACTTTTTTTTTTCTCCCCCACTAATACCCTCTTGATTTCTTACTTCAGATCTGAATGAAATCTCATTACACTTTTTTCGCCACTCTTTCTCTCATAGTATGCCTTTGGTGGGTTTTTGCTGTGTGGTTTTGGGGGTGGTCATGGTGGTTTTGTTCATGCAAGCCTCAAGCAGTGCTTTGGTTCCTCTGAAATGTGAGGCATGGATCCCATCCAAAGCCCCTTTCAGTGGGTTAAATAATTTGTGGTTCTTCTCCCACTTTGCTGCCCCAGTCTCTCTCTGCATGTCTGGGGCAGGAGAGATGGGGCGAGTAGCAGTGCTGAACCACCGTGCCAAGAAGTGAATGGGGAAGGATGCCTACCTTCAGTTCCTACCATCTGATACCAACACTAAATTGTTTCACCTTCAAAGGAACAAACTTGATGTGCTGGGATGGCAGTTCTTCATCCTTTCTAAAGGGTGAATCAGCCAGCGCTGAATTTCCTCAGCTGGGTCTTCTGCTATTATACATTGGTCTGAAAACACTGACCTCAGCAGTTAGGCTGATTTATTCCACAAAAGGAGTAAAATCTGTCCATTCTTGTTTGAATTCATTTTTGAAAGAATAAGATTTAGAATTAAAAACAAATGATGAGAAGAAAATAGGCCTTTTTTTACTTGCTTTCCTAGACCTAATATTAAGGCTTCTTTTCTCACTGGCTCACGCAACAGCTAAGACCGAGTCCCATGGAGGTCGCCCTTGAACTATTTTATTCAGTGTCACCTTTCATCATTAGAAAACAGCTAGAGATGCTGCATTTGAACCTTGGCAAGTGACAAAAGAGACCAGTGAAGATTTAGACACCGCTTCATTCTGAAGAAGAATCAAATGTAGGGTGACCCATCCTGTCTCATCTCTCCTGTCCCTTCTTGTCTGGGGGTGGTTTGGATGCAGTTAACTGATGTGAAACACCAGTATTTGGAAAGGAGGGGTTTGGGAGCCAATTTCAGCAGCCGGATCCAATTTCTCAGCAGCGTTGTGCACAATTGGGCTGTGTTTCATCATATTTGCTTTATTTTAATAAGTGTTACGAGAGGACTGCTCAGTGGCTGAGTGAGGATTTTCCATTACAGGCTTTGCAGCCTTTTCACGCTCCCTGGCTGTCTTTCCTCTCTTGCAGTACCTCACATGGGATAACTTTGCTTTAGAAATTAATTTTTTTCAAAAGGAGAGCGGAGGCCCGTGGCCTGCATGAGCAGGATGGGATTTTAAGGGTTTCTGGTTTGTTCCCTCTC
This sequence comes from Ibidorhyncha struthersii, assembly GCA_013398815.1. Lineage (NCBI taxonomy): Eukaryota > Metazoa > Chordata > Aves > Charadriiformes > Charadriidae > Ibidorhyncha > Ibidorhyncha struthersii. The sequence goes on from VZSZ01000216.1 coordinate 47,948, forward strand.
TCTCCCCTCTGATTTTTACCCTTTAATTTGCTGTTGTGAGGCCACAGGAGATACCAGGGGAGTTGAGTGCATTGGGTCATATTGCACCCAATTCCTTCCCAAGCCAGAAGCAGCCCTCCTCTGCGGGGACTGCCTCTCAGGAGCATTTCTAGAGGCCATGCAAATCAGGACCTATGTAAGCAGTTTGTCTGTTTTCTTCTGCCCGAGCTTCCTTCACCCCTTGAACGTTTTGGTGGGGGTGGAGAAGGCAAAAGGCATCGGAGGAGAATCAGATCACTTCCACAAGACAGAAATCATGAACCTTAGAGAGAAGTGACAGAAGTCATACAAGAATTCATTTTTTTTTTTTTCTTGGGTTCCTCTTCCAGGTGAGAAGCATGTAGTAAGTCTTGATCTAGTTCCCTGAATATCACAGAAGTCTTGAGACAGGATTTGGTCCAGGAAACGTTCGTGAGCAAGCGTTTCCCTGTCAGAAGGCAGCTGATCTGCTGCCCAGGCTGGATTTGAGAGGTGATAGCTGGTAGCTCCTCTGAGATGTGGTTACAGGTCTCTGCCATCCCCAACCTTATCCATGGGACTATTGTCTCTCCTCTTCCCAACTTCTTATTTGGATTTTGGGGTTGGGTGACTTCAAATAATAACCTCAGCTGTTGCTGTGGAACGTAGTTTTCTCCTAAACTTCAAACTGTGGTGCAACTAAACTTTCACGTAAAGCCTCAAGAGAAATAACCCTGGACTGCACCAGTCTGGGTGATTGTAGCGCTTAAGGCAGTCTTGCAGGTGATAAGACAGGGAGGGAATGCGGCTGGGAATGGGGGGCAGGGAGAAATCCTTGGGAGCTGGCTTGTGTGTCAGCATCGGATCCCAAGTAGTTACACAAAGGGTTTGGCTACATGGCTAGGTTGACGAATAGCCAAAGACAAGATGTGCCTAGAGGTCTTAGCTCCCACATGTCTCGGGATGATGAATTTCTAAAGTATTCATCAAAGAGCTTGGGGGGGTGGGGAGGTGTTTTGGAGGAAAACTTGTGGTTGCAGAGACAAGCTTGAGAGCCTAGCCTGTGTTTAGTGGGTGCTGTGGCAATGGCAGGTTAGTCCTAGCAGAACATCAGGTGCAACATGCAGCGAAGGCTATCGGAGGCAGCAAGGGAGCTTGTGAGCACCCTGCCTGCCTGCCCTCCATGCCAGCCAGGCTGCCTGTGGCAGTGGTGAGCCCAGTGTGGTTGTCCTGCCAGCACTGAGAGCAACACAGGTTCTGCCTGTCCTCCAAAAGGAGATACCTGCAGCAAGCATGCTGCTGTTACACGTGGAGACAATCAGAGAGCATGGCCCAGTTGCCTTTATTCCACTCCCTTCTGGTATGGAGAGCGATTCTGGGACTACAAAAGTAATTTTCCATGCAGAAACAAAATGCCTTGACTATGCTTTACAAAGCAAGTAAAGCAAGCAGCTGGTTAACAGTGGGAGCTAAGACACGTTTCAGCAGTGAGGCTGTAGAAGTGCTGCCTTACCCCAGTGTATTGGGTTCCCCGGGGTAGCAGGATTGCCAGGCTGGAGTCGACAGCCGGAGCTTTTCAGCAGGCTCTTTCCCTGCCCTCCTTCGTTGTGCAAGCAAGGTCCATGCAGAAAAGCAGGCTTGGTGCTGGTGGGTTGCCATGGAAAGAGCTGCCACATCGCACTGAGTTCATAGTGGGGTGTTTGCTTATTTCTTTTCGAGAAATTTTCACAAATGTTATAAAATCGGGAGACTAAATTAACGCAAGCTGATCACAAAATCAGTGGCTCTTGAAATTATATTAAGGATCTCTTTTTTTTTTTTTTTCCCCCCTCCTCGGAAGGAGTGCACATGTGTTTTGGCAGACAAATCCTGAATATTAGTGTCATGCTGGATGTTGATGACTGGTTGATTGGAGCCTGTTTTGCAGCGCAGAGGAGAGAGGAGGAAGCAGGAGGCTTTGCTGGAGTGCGTGGGAGTGAGCGTTCCCCCGGCCGTGCTGCTGCAGACCTGGTCTTGGCTGTTACTGTGCCTCTTGTGCTCCACAGCTCTGGCACGCAGTGTGACAGGTTATTAACTGTGTTGAAGGAGATGGGCGTTCAAACTTCGTGTAAAACATGGCTGTAAGAGCGCATAGGCAGAGTGGAGGTGACTTGGGAGCCCATGCCATGCAGTTGATCCCAAACGTGGGGATTCTCCTGGCACTAACATATCACAAGCTGTTCCTGAATGTTTTCTATGGTGGTTATGCTCTCAGGGCTTTGCAGGATTTCCACCTCCATTTGGCTGAAGAGGCAGTGCGGGCTGCCCAAATGACAGGACTTTTTCAGAAGCAGCAAGACTTAACACTTCTGTAACACCTTCCCTCTGCGGACCTCGCCGGGCCATGCTGGCAGACAAGCAGGGCCAGAGTCCGTACAGGTCACAGGTACGGGTAGAAAGAGGTTAACGCTTTCCTTCCACCTTCCCTTTGGCCTTTTCCATAATTTAGCAAGATCGTCCATGAGACCAGCAGAGCTCTGGAGTTTAAAGCAGGAGGCAGAGGTGCGTTGGGAAGGGAGCATGAATCATATGAAATAAGAGGAAAACTGAACTAATGGGGCTTATGGGATGTTACAAACTTAAGCTTGGGTCTTGCTTTCCTTCTGTTGCCCTAGATAGTGGAGAGATTGTCCACCTTCAGTGTTGACTCCTGGTTTTGTGCTTCTGTCTTGCTATGGTTTCTTTGCAGTGTTGTATTTTACTTGTTCGGATGTCATCTTTTTGGAGAGTAGCTACTCATTTTTTTAAATGGGAGGGGGGAATAAATTATGTATAAGAAACTCTTCGAAAATAATTTCTTCAGATAATTTTTAATGGTGCAAAATTGCTCAACCACTTCTGATATACCAAAAGGCAACATGAAATAATTGATTGACCTCGTGAGAGGCAACAAAGACACATTCCCCTAGGGAGATGTTTTTCATGTGTATAAACCAGCCTTTGCTTTTTCAAGCGAGATCCCTCCTACTCACCAGAAACAGGAGAAGAAACACAGTTAAAAAAAAAAAAAAAAACTTAGCAAATTCCCTTCAGTGAGAAACTGTTTTAAGGAGCAGTTCTCCTCCTTTTCTGCATTTCTCAAGTATTGCTCAAGCATCATTGTTACAGTTTCTTCATCTGGACGCGCTATGAAGTAGTCCCGGAGGGTATCCAGGCACCAGGGAGACAAAGAGGCCGGTGCCTGCAATGACTCCGGCCCTGCACAGGGAATAGTGAGTATGCCTGGATTAAAACACGTGGGAGGAGACAGGGGGAGATGACGTCCTAGTGTACTTTGTCATGCTTTAAGGTGTTCTGGTGGCAAACACTTCCACTGGTAAGAAATAAATGAATGCGAGGTTTTTCTAATTCTTTCTGTTGTTGTTGGCAGTTTATTCTTCAGCATAGTAATAACCTGTCTGGGTGAAACATGGTCCCTCTGCGGTTTGGGAGCATAAGGGGTACTCCAGGCGGATGCCAAAGCATACGAGCTTTGGATGGTCCACATCAAGCTCAGTTTTGAAAGTAGCAACTGGCTTGTTCTGCATCCCTTGATGTTTAAAATGAGAAGTGGAAAAAAAAAGTGTCCTCCTTTGTGGCACGCTCTGTGGTAAAAGTCTGCAAAGGCATGGTTTGTGCTAATCTGATCGTATTTATGAGTGTATTCAATTATTATTATTTTTTTAATACATAATGAGGTCTTAGGAAACTTCACTTACTTCCAAAGGTCCTTTTCACTCTCTTCCACTGCATATTTCCAAAAGAAGCACTGTTTCTTTTGGACTGGGATATTAAATAATTTGTGAATGATCTGGTAATTGTCTCCTCTTTGTATTTCCTGGGTGAAATGAAAATGCAGAGACATTCACATCCCACTAAATCCCACTCTTTTCCAGCAGCATGGTGTCAGTGTGTGCTCACCTTCTGTCCCCTGTCCCCCATACTGGCGTCCTTTCCCAGAGCTCCTGGGTGCTGGCAGCTCCTATCCTGGCCCAGGGACCCTCATTGCAAGGGCTGGTTGAGGGAAAGGTAGGATGGGCTGGATACAGAGCAGTGCCCCAGAGCTGCTGCACTGAGATAAATATATGTATACACACACAGGCTGGCAGATTAAACACAGATGGGGAAATGTGGCACAAAGGAATCACATGTTGTTAGATCTATCTGCCAAGTTTCTGGCCTCTTGAGGACAAGAATATACGCGGAAATTGGAGACCCTTATATTCAGGTGGTCATGCTGTATCCAGGTAGCAAGAGTCCTGCAGGGAGACTGAGGGCAGAGCTCCAGCAGTCCCTCAGACCCATCTTTGCTGCAGGTCGGGTTAGAGTTTGCAGGAATTAATGCCCCCAGAAGTGACGACTGCTCCTCAGTCTCCTCTGTCCTGCAGTACTTGACGTGGGAAGAAGGATGTCCTGTTGGGGAGGGGGACGGTGCTTGGGTCTGTGGGTTGCAGTCATTCAGGGAGTGTTTCTAACCCGGCTGTGGAAACCCAATTCTGTGTGACAAGGGGGAAGGATTGCATTGTGTGCCCAACTTCTGGCACGAACAAAGGTCCTTTGTGGCCGTGCCAAATTCTCCCAACAGCAAAACTGTTACTGTGCACAGAGGGCAGTGGCTCTGCCCTGTGACAAATGGCAGCAGCAGCAGTGGGTGCTGTGGGGAGGAAGAGGAAGCTCGTTGGATCCCATGATCCCCAGGGGCAAAATGCATTTGTTTGCCTGCTGAACAGGCTCCTGTCGGGATGCTTAATAAACTGAAATCTCAGCCTGCTGCATGGCTGGAAAGGCCTTTTCCTCATAAGCAAGCACAGTATTGAAAGGCTTTCTAACTCTTTGTTTTTAATTTAAAAATTGTGATACTTTTTTTTTCCCTAAGGAAGATCAAAATTTGATTAGGAGTATATTTGTTGTTGGATGACAGACGAAATTAGAACAGGGTTACTTCATGAATAACTTCAACTTCAAACAACTATTAATTTCGAGCTTCAGATGGTGTAGACATCTGGAACACCAGTGATGCTTCAGCTGGCTTCTGGTTTCCAATGATGGACAATAGTTGGTGGCTTTTGGTCTTACATTAGATGTCTTGAATGCCCAGCAAGCTGAGGAAAGTGTTTTGTGACCTGCAGTGAAGGCAAAGCATGCAGGTGTTTTGAAGGACCTTGCTGGCCTTGCTATTTGTTGTCTCTTTGCCTCTTCTGCTGAATGTAGGTCCCCTGTCACACAGACTATAGGATTATACTAAAGCAGGGTGGTTTGTATGGGTATGAGGTCTAGGTGCTTGCTAGGAAAAGGGTAGATTATTAAATACACTTTGGAAATAAAATGCTGAGGTAAAATTTGAAGCCAATAAGGGAAAAATGATGGGCAGAGGTGATCTAAGTGGACATTGCAGGAGATTAAGTGCAGCATATGTAATAAAACAACATCAGTAGACACAGCATGTGATTAGGATGATGGAAAACAGTAGCTAAGCATCTTTCAGAGGGTCGCTTTTTCAGGATTTGACCTCAGAGCTGACTGAGGAACTGATGAGGGGATAATGTGATGCATGCTAGGAACACTCAGTTTGTATTACCAACAGGAGGACAAAATATGCCCATGAGTGAGAGACGAGGGTCAAGTCTTACAGTGCCTTTGGAGCCAGAGAGAGAGAAGAGAACAAGTATATTGATGGTGCCAACAGACCTTGGATGAGATGAGGCTGTCTTCATCACTTGAAAATGCTACCTACAATACTAGGTTTTTCTAGAATTTAGGCCAAAAAAAAAAAAAAGGAAAGGGGAAGAGTTCTTGAACTGTAGCATTGGAGCAAAGTGAGACCAGGAGGAATTGGTGTGGCTTTAGTAGCAATGTGTTTTGTTGCAGCTACAGAAGGTAACTTTTTAGCTTGTGTAAGGACCGCGGGAGGTTTGGCATCATCAGAAGCAGACGGGTTTCTGTGCTGTGTACGTACACCTGGCCTGATGAGTGATTTCTGAGGGAAGGCAGATAGTTCAGACCTTTGATCTTCAAACTTCTGCCTCCCATGAGCCTGCTGCTGAGTGAGACCTGTGGTGGTTTTGTGACTTCGGTGCTTGTTCACTGGGACCTAATCTAAGAGTACCAGCTCCTTCTGCAGGGGCTGCTAAATATTTTTCTACTCATGAACCAGGAGGATAACCTGAATTTGCTGGAGGATGGAGCAGTAGCCTGTAGCACAGAAAACCTGGATGCGGTTTCCAGCCCTGCTGAAGACCTTGGGTAAGGCATGAATTTTGCACTGTGGCTACCCCATCCCTTTTGGTGGCACCAAGCTGTAAATTGGCTTGGCCATTTAACAAAGCCTTGGCCACGCTCTCTCTTCATGCCTTAATTGCGCATCTGAGCAATGGGGATAATGGCAGTGCCTTAATTCACAGGCCTGCTGTGAGGATAGGTGTCTCAACAGCTGTAAAGCCTCCAAATACTGGGCCAGTGGGATCCTCTGATCACCATAGTTCATTAACTAAGGCAGACTCCTACATGAGGGGAAAGGACTCAGAAAAGATACCTGGTTTATGTAGTTGGTGGAAGTCACATCATTGCTTTTAGAGAAGAAAAGCCTCCAAATGTGGAACTATGTTTTTCGTGGTCTGATACAAGGCCACTGTTGAAACAGTCTTTATTCTAAGCAAGTACAGCACAATGAAATTTAATGTAAAATGTGACAAGATGAGAGTGAGTATTATTTACACCAAAATACTTGCAAAGCCCCTCAGCAGAACCAAATCTGCTCGTCACTAGGGCCAGAAGGAGCCAAAGCGGTCAGATCAATGCAAAGCACTGCATAGGCAGGTACTCTTCCAATCACCTCATTCCTCTTAACCAGCAACAGCCACCCCTCCTGTGTGCTGGGACAGCAGAGATGTGGCCTGCTGACCTCATACACCTGCTTTTTTGTCTCTGTCTGGGTTGGGAGAGTGGGCACCAGCTCTGGTTGGGAAGAAATTGTGTCAGGTTTGAGGAAGGAGATGTATTTTTCCAGCAATACAGGGGTTCATGTGTGTCACAGGAGTGTCCTAGATAGACATCCAGGTTGGGAAACACGTGCATCATCTGCCAGCAGTTTAAGGTCATTCATCTGAATTTGGCTAGAGAGCAGAAGACCTGCCTGGCTAAAGGCACAGGCAGCCTGGATGATTGCGATGTGCTTCCCCCCCACCAGCCAGCAGCAGTATGTGCATGGGGGTCTGTTTGCACCCCCAGACAGAAACATGGCATTTTGAGGTGGGACGCCTGAGGCTTGCCCCTTCAGTTTGTCAGGGTATTGAACCATGTGAGTTAGGCCAATGGCTGACTGTTCACGTGCTTAAAATTGGAGCTGTCCTGAAGCACCTTGGACACTTGTTTGCTATCCTCTGGTTGAGTTTGGAGGACACTGGGTGTTCAGGTCTTGTGAAAATCCATCTGGCAGTTTCCAGGGGTGGTTTGGTTTTGAAGGAGGTGTGTTGAAATTCCTGCTTCTGGAAATGTTAAGGTGAATGTCTCCATTGTATTGTAAAATGTTGCATCGCTTTGGAGGTATTCAGTGTTGTGGGCTCCAAGATGCTTTTTTGTGCCCCAGACCCTGCTTTTGGGCTTCCTTCAATAGTGTCTGGCACCATTGCTCAAGACTTTCCATTCAGGAAGTGAATATTCTTAGGTGTTACAATTATAAGCCAGACCTAATGTTTTTAAAGGGGAAAGTATTGTGTACTGAAGCTTTTCCTGGTGGTGCAAAGGTTCAGACCACATAAGCAGTGTCACTCTGGGTGACTTAATGCGATAGCCGTTGCGTTCACTGGAGCATAGATGAGTGGAGAGGGAAACGGGGGCAGGAGAGAGGAATAGCAGTGTTTGGGAGGCACGATTAAAATCATCCTGTGGGAGGGAGATGTTACGCTAGTCTGCTTGTGGCGTTTCATCCTCTCATCTGTACTCCTTATTGGGGAACGTGAAGATACAGAGAGAAGCCCTTGGGGGGCAGGGGGAAGGAAAGTGGTACAGTGACTCATCAGCTTTATAAATCACAAACCATCTGCGTTTTTCTAACACATCATGAATGAGTCAAAGGGGGGGAGGTGTACAGCTACAGACACACACAGGTTACTAATGTTTTGTGTTAATTACTGAGCTCCTTCGTCTCTTTTGGGAACTCTGTATGGACTCCTTCAGTGCTGCTGTTGTGTTGGATGAGGCTGATGCAAGGGATGCACCCCATCTCAGACAAAAATGATGGTCAGGCATCCCATAAGTCTGCATGTATTTCCTGTCTCATTCAGACCTGACATCCTAGTGACATTGATTTCTTCTCCTTTCTCTTTCCCTCGAATCTAAACCCTTCTGAGAAGTGGTCACTAAATTATCTCCTGGCCTCAGCCTTTACTCCTTTCCCCCCCATCAGGTCCTCTGGGCACTTTTCTCTCTGTTTCATGCTATGATGTGTGCCATGTGCTGCCTGGGCCAAGAGATGCGGGGCTTCAGGAGCTACTTGTTGAGAAGTGAAAGCTTTTTTCTGAGACATTTAGAGCTCATTTCTACCCTGCAGCCATGCAAGAGGGATTCCCAGATGTTCATGTGATTTTTATTTTGTTTTCCCATTTGCAGTTCACCTGCAAAAGTGTTTGTGAGTGCCTTGATAATTTTAGTTGGAAAAAAGTGATACTCAGCTGACTAAAGGCAGGGTGCTGTGGTTCCCAGAGCAGAAGAATTGCCAAGGGAGACAAGTAGTGTGAAAAGTACTACAGCAGGAAAACTTTTCTGTACTGTTGCTTAAGTTTTTTTGTAAGCATGCGGAGTAAAGAAATCAAGTGTCTTGATTCTGTGATAGCCCATCTTCTTTCTGCTTTGGAGGCATTCAACTGATAGTGTCCCTATAATAACAGTAAATCTGAAGAGAAAGAATAGGTAATAATATATAAAATACACAGTAATATAGGAAATGTATACAGCTATACCCTGTCTAGGTGGCAGTGTCATGGAATGAAGACATGAAGGAGAAAGAGGACCAGATGTTGCTGTTAAGGTGTTAGATCTTAACAAATGGGAAATGATACCCAAAAGTTGCTTAAGCAAAGAATACTTCTTTTAACACCGCCCCCACCTTTCCCAGAAAAAAAAAACCCACTATTTAAAAGCATACCTGAAAAGAAAGGAAGCTGAACATTTAAACAGAATAAACTATTTTTTTTCCTGCATAAAATCAAAGATGGATACATCCAGGTTTTACCCACACAGCTGAAGATAGTGTCTGCATGTAACTTTTGTTTTGTGTCTGAGTCTCTTGTCCTCCCACCACATGGTGCAGGATGAAAACTCAATATGAAGAATTACTTAAATCCAGTGACTTTAATCTAGTCCAATGATGAGGATTCAGTGAGCTGCACAGACAAGTAATTAAACTAATTAGAATGAATGTTTTTATAGTGTTTCTATTTCTCTCTTAAGAAATCTGTTGGTCTTTATTTCTCTCTCATGAACATGCAAGTACCCACCCTAGGAGTAAACACACCGCTGATTAAAGGAGATCATTTTGACAGGGTACGTGACTAATCTCTGGAGCTTGCTGCCCCTGGAAGACACTGATGGAGAGCATTGGACAGAGGTTCAGCCCCTCGAGGGTGTTGAGAACATTTGTTGGTGTAGCCGGCTTTATCTTGTATGGGTGGTTCATACATCTCCTTGCATGGAAGAGGTCAGTTTATATTTTTCATTCCCAAAGGAGAGAGGGAGGCCCCAGGAGCACAGCACTAATACCTCTGGGTTTTGAGTGGGCACAGCCATAGGTGCCACTGGGACTTTGGGTCCCTTTCTGCCCTTGAGCATCTGTAACTCAGGTGGAGGGCACCAGCTAAGCTGTGTGTTCAGCAGGACACCAAAGCAGGTGCCTATGGCAGAAGCCCACACTACAATGAAAAAAAGCTTTTCCCGAACTGCGCCAACTTCAGAAACCAGTGGGAGCTGCAGCCCTTGTGTGCTGATTGTGGTTGCCCGTGTGCCACACTTAGTGTGCAAGCTGTGAGTTGCCAGTCCTCTTTCTGGAGAAGAAAGCCAGGGAAGCAAGGAAACCTGGATTTTGTTCCCATCCCATTGTGCTGGTGTTCTCCTTCCTGCTCATTGCTTGCCCTGACTGCTTAGGTGTGTGCCCTTCTGGGGAGGCGCCATCTCCATGTGGACCTGAGATTAAGGCCACTGTTTTGGGTGGGACAAATGACCATTGCTACAATATAAATATTGGTTCAGGTCATGAACCAGTCCATGAGGTGATGTTTTTCATCCAGGGTAGATAATTCAGTTGTTTTCCAGAGAGGGGAAAAAAAGGCAAAATCAGGCCTAATCTGGATTTTAGCAACTAAACTTAAGCATGCACTTAAAAAGAGAGAAAAAAATACAAGCTAGCAATTGCAGATGAGTACTTAAAATAGAAAATTCACAGCACATGATGTTCAACTTCCCCTTTTCTGGGAAGGGGTTGGCCACTTGTGTTCATACAACGTGCAGCACAGAAAACCCACCGTTTTCCCCATGTCTTTGCTTTGCAGCAGCATGAATGAGAACATTTTAGTTCAAAGGAATAGCCTGTGAGCAGTGTACTCTGAAATACGCCTGTTTCGCGGTACTGCCTGACAAAACCTATTCCGGTAAAGCATACAGAGGGTTTTTTTTCCAGAATAACTGTGTTTTCTAGAATAAGTTTCTTTATCTCTACACAGTGGTCACATCGCAGCTGAGCTGTTACTGTAAAGAGGCAGCTTTCATATGGGTTGGTTTAGGCACACAGTTCTCCAGGGTTTTCTACTGCTGTTGGTGCCTTTTGAAACCCTGTTTCATCCTACCCTCCGCCCATCTCCTCCAAAACCCCTCATTTTTGTTTTATCTATGTATCTTAGAGTCTCTTGGTGACCGTGCTGTAGGGGTACAAGGCAGAGGCGGAATGTGTGCTGGGTTTGCTTCTGCCCTCGTTCACAGACATGTTGACGTCCAGTTTCACAAGATGCTTTGCTGGGGGAGTCAGGAATCCTGGAGGCAGTTTGGTTTGCTGATCGCCTTTGAAAGGTGTGAGCCTCTGGTCTGTAAAAGAGAGGAAAAATTATCAATTGCTGCTTTTCTGTAAACAAAAATTCATTGCTACCGCACTGTGCTACAAACATCTAAGTGGGGTTTTTGTCTAATTGGAAATGTCTACACCAACATACGCGAATTGAAAATGTATAGCACTTTCAAATTTATTTTTTCACATCTGCAAAAACTATTGCTGTAATGTTCTGTATACCTCCCCATTAATTGTGTTTTATTCAGCTTACAAAGAGCTGCAGAAGTGTCAGAGCTCTAGGCTGCTCGGACTTAAATGCTGTTTTAAAAGCTCTGCTCTATCTAGTTCACAAAACCTGCTTTTCTTTCTGTGGTTTTCTTTTGTAAATCACTACAGTCCAGATCCATCATGCAGGAATTATTTTCCCTGGTTTCCTTCTGCTTATTCCTGCATATAATTAAGCAATGTTTTTAAGTGTTTTATCACAGTGGAGAGCAACAGCATTTTTTTGCTGTGCTAGCTGATGTGTTTTTTGATATTACTGTAGCAGCTGCATGCTAAAAACAGTTGTAAGGAAGGAAAAACATCACCCTAGGCCTGTTCCTCTTTTGCACCATGAAATGTGTTTCTCACCTCTCATCCTTGGATTTGTAGGAGAATAATATTACCGCAACATTAATGAATGAGAGCTCAGCGTCTCTGATATGGAGCAGGATCATAGCTCTGCTCTGTGCTCTATGTGTTTGCGTTGCCGCAGCCTTCATGGGGGAAGGGTAGGTGGTCATGGGGAGGTTATGATGCTGTCAAGCAACATCAGTTAATTTCTGCTGTGCTCTAAACTCTATGGGCATGACTTCGGAGCAGCCATGCAGGTTGAAGTCAACTGTTAAGAGCAGAGATGCTCGCAGGGACACATTCTTTTGAGTCCTGGGGGAGCCAGGGACACACAAGCTTAGAAAGTTGTGAGAAAGGACTGTTGCTGAAGCTAGTCAGAAATTAACAGACCCACTGAGGTCCATTGCGGTGTGGTTGGTCACACGTCCTGGAAGGGATGGCAAATTCTTCAGCTCAGGAAGAAAGGGGTGCAGGTGGTGTCTCTGCTTTAAAAGCAGCCTGCGGTGTTTGCAAGGCCGTGGGTAGTAGGGCCTGGCTGGCATCTGAGTGCAGAGCATGGCATCTGTGGTGAGGTTTGCTGAGATCCACTTACTACGTGATAAAGTGGGTTATTATCCCCCCAAAAAATAGGGACTGAAAGACTTGTGTCTGACAAGTCCTTGCTAATGAGCTCTGGTTGGTGCTGTGCACCTCCAGTGTTATTCGTGCTGCATCCCCCAGCTGGGGAAGGGGCATAGGAAAGCTGTAAGGAGAAGTTTGTACCTTTGTGATATTAAACATCATCTTCAGACATGGGGGAGGGTTTGGTTGGGGGGGGNGGGGGCTTGTTAAATTACAAGGGTGTGATTTGCTGTTGCTTGTCCTCTGCAGCAGAGAGGATGCTATTCATGGAGACTGAGCTCCTAAGCAGTAAAATGCTTCCACCCTCTTTAAACATTAGCTGGCCCTTGCAAATGAAACCCCCTGTATTTCTGTGTTTATTTTCAGGTATCCTCATGGTGGTGGTTCTCCCGCTGTTCATTTTCAAATGAGGCCAGGTGCTGGGATCTCTCTGCTAGCACAAAGCAGAGCAAACAATGCAGTGAGATGAAAAATAAGAAAGACTTTATTGCCAAATCACACAAGTGTCACTAGACTGTTTTTCTTTCTGTTTTTTTTTGTTTTGTTTTGTTTTAAAAAAAAAAACAAGGTATATCTGTGAAAAGTAAAGATCCACTTGTACTGGGTGGGGAGTTCAGCCTGTTTCAGCATCTGTTGTGCTGCATCTTGCTTCCAGACGTGAGCTGGAAGAAAGTAATACGAAGTACTGATACTTCTGGTGTGCTGTCCCCTTTCTGCTAAAGTTAAGGTTTTCCCTGCTTTTCAATTTGAGATCCCTTCTAGTTTGGTTGCCTTTTGGAAAGCCTTTTTCAGATACACTCATGTTTTGGGGTATGAGAGAAGATGGACAGCATCTCACCCTGTCTCTCTACTGCCCTACCACTTCCCTGGCCACAGCTCGCAGGATTTTGGCCAACGCTTTGTGCAACCGGGCTGTGTCTCAGCTGCCATGGAAAATCCCTGCTCTGCCACCACCTCAGAGGGAGGACCCCATGTGGGAACAGTACTGCAGAAAAGGAGTTCAGTTTCTACCCAAGTATCTGCTTTTTGGGGGAAGGGGGTGTAAAACTAGCTGTGTGCACAAGGGAAGGATGGGAGAGAGTAAAAAGGTTTCAGTGTTCAGAAAGAGAAAGCTTTTTCATTTATTTTGTCCATGCTTTTGCTTGGACTGTACAGTTATCTTCTGCTGCTGGAAGGTGGCATTGCTACACAGGCAAACACTTTTCCAGTGCCAGCCAGGCCTAAAAGCATGGTTTATTTTCCCTGTGCAGTTCTCTGCATTTTTCCCATTCTGGGTCCAGGTGACAAGGTGGGAAATGTGACGTTTCCTCAGTTGTGCACAGAGTTGCCAAATTAGCTCCCACTTGGTTCTCATGTTGGATGCTCCAGAGCTGTTTGAACAGGGGTTTGAAAGATTGGAGGACTGTGGCTGCATTACTTTGTTATTTTTAAAAAAAGGAACAAATTTCAGAAATTAAACAAAACCAGATCAGGGCCTCTCTTGTAACTGCTGCGATGCACTTTTGGGGAGATACGTTGAAAAGACTATGTTGCTTCTGACCTGTATGATCTGGTCTCGGGTGGCTTTGCTGAAGCAAAGCAAATTGAAAGCTCTTGTGCCTGCACACAGGCTCTCTGTGGTTTGGTTTGAACCTCGTTCGCAATGGCAGCTGTCTGCTTGGAGCCAAGCGCTTTTGTTTTTCACCTGGTTGCTTTTTGCTGCTTTGTGCATTTGCTCATTTAAAAAAAAAAAAATTAAACATTAGATGGGTTTGGTTTTTTTTTTTTCCAACCTCCTACAGCATGGCAAGGCAAGCAGGAGATGTGGCGGGTGAGGGCTGCCTTTGCTCCCTGCACCTGGGGGGACTGCTCGTGGGGCAGCCACCAGCAGCACCCCATGCCTATGGCTACTCCACTGCAGCAGCAGCCCAAAAAGGAGGTCAGTTATCCAGGCTCCCATGTGTAATGAAACACAAAGAGTGAACAAGGCCAGCTTTAGGGATAGAGGTTGTCCTGTCCCTGGTGCAGCCTCATTTGTCTAGATCTGGATGTGAATTTTGTCCTTCGAAGGGATGCATGTGCCATGGACAGGTGATGGATGAAGTGTAGCTTGGGTTGCCATTATGATGTGCTGGTTACTAAGCCTTGACTGTTGCTGAGGGGTATCTTCTCTTTCCCCTGAGTTGGAGGAGCTGAAGCATCATTATTTAGCAGCTTTGTCAGGAGCAACACCGTTTATTTAAAGCTGACTGCTGTGGCTTTGATGTTCTGGCAAGCAGCTCATGTTTGAAAGCTGTGAGATGCTTCTGGTGCTTTCTCTGATGTCCTTAGATGAGACATGGCAGCCCCTGCAAACGTTCATGATGCAGCTCCCAGAGATGTGCCATGGGAGAGTCTGTCCTCCTTAGCAACTGTGCATTGATTTATCCCAAGTGACATCCTTAGGGAGGTCCTACGGGGGCCATGGCTTGGAGGTCCCAATAAACTCTCCTCGCTCATGCAGGTATTTGGCCTCATTTCCTCCCCTCTTTCAGGACACAGGTTGAAGGGACAAAGACAGTCTCTGGCTGGTCATGAGCCCCCCCAAACTGCACATCTTGGACTGAAACTCATCTGTTTTTGTTACTGACCTCCAAAAAGACTCATTTGACTTGGGCTTGATTTCTAAGGTGGATAGTGATTCTCATGCGGCAGAAAAACTATTTGAAGTGTAGAGTTGGCAAACCAGCCATTAGACATGCAGAAAACCACTCTCTGGAATAGAAGATGGAAGAGAAGCAACAATCTGTACAATTTTCTAGTAAAACTGTAGTAGTCAGAATTTTTTGTCTGTCCACCCATTTATCGATGTGTCGGAGGGACATTGTCCCTTCCTCCATATCAGAGCATCCTTGACTGGAGTGAATCCTCATGAGAGGTTGGAGCTCAGCTCAGAGATTCAAGGCGGCAGAGAGCTTGCTGAGCTTCCAGAGAGTAGAGAATTCAAAACATGTAGTTTGACTTTTAGGAAACCTTTGATTGATTAAAAGTTGTAACCTAGATGTTTCTCATTCTCCACTCTTTCTCTTCCATCACATTCCTTTATCTTTTTGTTCTTACCTCTTTCTTCCTCTGGGGGGGTGGGATATTCAGTGAAATATAAATAAGCCTTGCTCTGTCTTTGATGTCTTTTGAATTTTCTTCCTTTTGCTGATGTTGCTGCATGAATTTTGCAGAAGGTCATACATCAGAAAAGGAGCACACCGTTAGGTGCAGCTGTGTGGACTGAGAGGGAGAGTGAACCACAGAGGAGCATCCTGGGAGCCGTGGCTCCATCATCATCTCCTCCACTCTGTCCCAGGTCATTGCCTTGTGCCTCCCTTCCTTCATCTGTGAAAGTCAGGGTCACGAGCATGGTGGGATCTGCAGGGCAGAGTGAGGTGACCCGATCACCTTCACCCTGTTTCCAGCAGCAGCCAGGCTTACAGAGCCCATTCTGCCCCTTTCTGTCAACTTTTGGCCTGTTTCAGCCAAATTGGGTACAAGGGAAGAAGCTTCAAAGATAACTAATTTTCTGCAAGCATCATTAAAAATGGGTGGCCAGAAAGATGGGGTTTTGGACAGTTGTGTGTTTGTCTCTAGCTTCTGATCCCATCTGCAGTGGGACACAGAAAGCTATGGATCACAGCCAAAATACTCTGCAGGAGGAGGATTGTGAGGGGGAAGTAGAAGGGAATTTTGAAGGAATACGTGGAAATAATAGCGAATATTCAGTGTAATCCAATTTAAAGGTCAGTCAGCACAAATCTGAAGACCAGGTATCACTTCTTCCACTGTTCATCTGCTTGTTTATTATTTAAGGGAGAAGGAAAAAAGGAAACATAAGAGGACAGGTTGGCTCAGAGGTGTTAATGCTTTGGGGATTGACGATGACAATGTTGGTGATCCCAGGTTAGAGGGAAATGGCACTCCGTCATCATGTCCAAGGCAGAGCCATAAACCTGAGGGTAGCCCCATCCCTGTTTCATGGAGCTAAGCAAAAATGGTCTGTTTCCCAGGGAAGCATCCAGAGCTTAAGTGCACCTTTGAAAGTCAACCAGATGGTCCAGCACTTCACTGAATCAGAGCAAGCATGCAGGAGCACCCCCAGTCTTTGTCGGGGCTGGGAGGTGCAGAGGCAGCGGTGGCTGTGAACGCAGAGCACTGTGGTTACTGCAATACAACAGATAGCGTCTCTACACAGCATCTTCTCCATGGTGTGCGTTTAGCGTTTCACAGCTTGTGTTTTGCAAGCGCCTTATCTGCAAAGGTGCTTCATGGAGAATTCGGTATGAAGTGCTTTGTGTATGGACAATTGCTTCATGCTGGGTTTTGAGTACACGGAGCTGGAAGCTGCCATCCCTGCTCTTATCCCCAGCTGGAGCTGTTTTGTCTGGCAGTGTATCATTTTGAGTTTCCACATATACAGGAGTGGTATGGTCTGTGATGGGCAGAGTGGCAGAAATATGCTCTAGAGACCTGCAAAATATTCATCAGCTGCAAACAGAACTGAGAAGTTGTCACTGTAAAAGCAGCCGCTTATTTCTGGCTCTCATGCTAACGCACAAGGGAGAGGAGCAGGTTCAGGGACAGCACTGAGGTGGTTATAAAGTGTCCGCTGATGTTGAGTGTGTCTAGTTGTAACTGCAGTTGGATTTTTATCTCATTTGATCTTCCTGTCTTGCTTGGTACTGGAGGCAGCTTATCGTTTATAGGCTTTTCAATGAGAATATCTGCATTTGGTTAGACATGAGATCACAGAATTACAGAATGCTTTGGGTTGGAAGGAACCTTTAAAGATCATCTAGTCCGCCCGCCCTGCCAATGGGCCAGCACATCTTTTGTTAGATCTCTAATTCAGATTCTCCCACTCTCTGAATCTCCACTTCCCATCTTCCTCCAGTTTGTGAACCCCAGTGCCTCCCCCACCACATCCCAAGGACTTCTTGATTGTAAGATGAGTTTTCAATTAAGACTGGGAGTATTACAAATCCAGAGCTTTATCTGATCAAGAGGAGTAGCAAATTGGAGTCAAGGATTGATTAGAAAAGGCATCTTGTCAAATAGGAGAGTGACTTTACTTTTTTTTTTTTTTTTTTTTTTCANCCCCTCCTTCCCTCCACCCGCTGCTGCTGAGTGCAGGTAGATCCTAAAACACCTGGTGTAGTTCTTTTTTGTTGTTCTGATGTTGACCTCGGATCCTTTTGAAAAAGTGTCTTACAGAATTCTTGTATTTGGAAACTTCCAAAACTGCTTCAACATATGAATCTTGCTTAAAAATTGATTAATTTTTTTTTAATTCTGTAGGGAGTGAAGTGCACAAATCAGGGCTTGATGAGAATATCAGCAGGGTCAGAGGAAGGGACCCTGTTTAAAAAGGTATCTAAGGGTTTCTGTGACCGTTGCTAGCTACCTCTGTCAATTTTGAGTGAAAAGCGGTGTTTTAAAGAAACTTTTGTTCCAGAAAAGACTTGATAGGCCTCATAGATCTGCTGCAGTTTCTTTGAACCCACCTCTTGTCAATACACAGATCTTTGGAAGTGTTGATTTGCATTAACTCTTCTTTCTGCCTTTACTTTTACAACCAAGGCAGGTCCTATAGCTTTATTTAGAAATCACCCATCATTAGTAACCACAGTCATTTAGTAGACATATTTACAAGGTAAGTGACAGTGGGAAGTAATTAAGTTTAATATAAATCGCACTCAATTTAAAATCTGCAGTCTTCAAAACAATAATTAATAGAAACTGCAGCTTCTATAAAAAGATGCAGTATTTATAGCAGTATCTTCTTTCTTTTCTAGGTAAATGCATTGGGTCTAGCAGAGATTAAAACCCACTGTCTGTTCATCTCATTTGTTTCAAAGCCGTTTTCTACCTGTGGCACATTTCACTGTGAATTATCCACTGCTTTTGTTCTTTGTGGGGAGACTTTTACTCAAGTTGATGGTGATGCTCTTGTCCAGCATTGTCCAATGTGGCCTTGTAAACGTACATATCTTGAGCTGTGGCTTTCTGGTAAATTTGTGTTTTATTAGATCAGTGCCTAACAATATGTGCTTTGTTTCACAGGTGTCATGCAGCTGACAGGTCTGCTGGTGGAGCTGATGGTCACAGCTGGGGCAGAAATTCTTCATTAAACAAAACTGAGTAAAATAATCAAGGAAGGTTGGAGCCGTTTGCAAGATCTATTGAGTTGATTGCTCACCCTGTCTGAAAAAGTCATCATTTGGGACGACAGCCCACTGCCAGCAGCTGCCATGGCTAGCAAAAGAAAGTCAACGACTCCCTGTATGGTAAGAACTTCTGAAGTCATGGAGCAGGAAGGTGCCGAGAGTGTAGAGGCTCCTAAAGAGAAGGGGGCTGGCGCACCACATCAGGACTCTAAAAAAAATTTGCCTTCAGAAAGCTCAGCCAAAGACTGTGAAGTGGTTGAGGCAAAGCCCCCAACTGAAAATCAGTCTAGGAAACCCCAGGGTGGTTATGAGTGTAAATACTGCCCTTACTCAACACAAAACTTAAATGAATTTACAGAGCATGTTGACACTCAGCATCCAAATGTCATTCTCAACCCCCTGTATGTTTGTGCTGAATGCAACTTCACAACCAAAAAATATGATTCTTTATCTGACCACAACACAAAATACCACCCAGGAGAAACTAACTTTAAACTGAAATTAATTAAACGCAATAATCAGACTGTTCTAGAGCAGTCCATTGAGATCACCACTAACGATGTTACTGTCACAAGTGGTGGGCTAGAAAATGCAGAGTGTGATGATTCACTTCATGGGGGAATTAGTGCAAGTAAAACGCCAATGATGAAACTGGGAAAGCCTAAAGGGGAAACCAAGAAGGGTCCCAAAAAGCCAGAAGAGGGAGTTACGGAAAACCACATGGATGGCGCACTACCCCGCATCATAACTGAAGCCACTGAAGCTATTGCTTGTATAAATGGAGACCTTCTCCATGATGTGTTAGCCCACGTTATGCCCTCTGTACAGCTGCCACCAAATATTAACCTTGTCCCCAAGGTCCCGGTACCTCTGAACAGTACCAAATATAACTCTGCACTGGACACTAATGCAACCATGATCAACTCCTTTAATAAATTTCCTTACCCAACGCAAGCAGAGTTGTCATGGTTGACAGCAGCATCAAAACATCCAGAAGAACAAATACGAATTTGGTTTGCTACGCAACGTTTGAAGCATGGTATAAGTTGGTCTCCTGAAGAAGTGGAGGAGGCAAGAAAGAAGATGTTCAACGGTACTATCCAGGCGGTTCCCCAGACCATCACTGTCCTGCCAGCTCCTTTGACAACTGCAAAAATGCCCCAGCCTATCATCCAGACAGCTTTGCCTTGTCAGATACTGGGCCAAACCGGTCTGGTTTTGACTCCTGTGTCAAATGGTTCAACTGTTTCCTGTTCACCAATTACGCTTGCTGTTACCCCAAACCAGGGGCAAAAGAGGACAATACAGACCTTATCAAGTGCCCCAGAGGCCAAGCGTCCTCATGTAGTTCAGGTGCCTGAGATTCCTGCCAAGTTGACTGCTGTACCACTGACACCAGCCAGTGAGCGAAAAAAGACGAAGGAGCAGATAGCAGAGCTGAAGGCCAGTTTCATGGCAAGCCAGTTTCCTGATGATGCAGAAGTCTACCGGCTGATAGAGGCAACGGGTCTCTCCAGGAGCGAGATCAAGAAGTGGTTCAGTGACCACCGATATAGAAGTCAAAGGGGCATTGTGCACATCCCTGGCGATGCTTTAGGGAAAGATCAAATAGCACCTTCAGCTGGTCGACACGGCCGTTCATTTCACCCATACACAGAGTTTACTCCCCAGAGATTCAAAGAGAAAACTCAAGAGCAGCTTAGGGCCCTTGAGGAGAGTTTCCTAAGATGCTCTTTTCCTACCCAAGGAGAATTGGACAGGCTTCGAGTGGAGACTAAGCTGAGTAGGAGGGAAATAGATTCATGGTTTTCTGAGCGGAGAAAGATCAGGGACAGCATGGAGCAAGCCGTCTTAGACTCCATGGGATCATACAGAAAAATTAAAGAACAAGGAACTCCCAACGGTGCAATAAGCCAGGCAGAATTGCTGAGTAGCTCTCAGCTCCCCGGTGCTTTATCTGGATCCTCCACCACATTTAAGAAAACCCAAGAGCAGATTCATCTACTGAAAAGCACGTTTGCAAGGACCCAGTGGCCATCACCCCAGGAGTATGACCAGTTAGCATCTCAGACTGGGCTCACAAGAACTGAAATAGTTCGCTGGTTCAAGGAAAACCGGTCTTCACTAAGAACAGGGTCACTTAAATGGATTGACCAGTACCAGCAGCAGTATGTTGTTGATGGTCATAACGAGCAAAGCCAGAAAAAGGGATCAAAACACACTGAGAATCCAAAGAATGGTAATGAGGTGTCCCGGCAGCATTACCAGGAGCATAAAAAACTGAATGAAGAGAATGGGGGGAAACCAGTGGTGAGAGCAAAAAGAGACTGTGAACCACTGAAAGACTCTTTGTTGGGGAATCAAGCGGAGGGTACAGACAGGTTGGAGTGCAACAGCCATGATGGCCACGGCAGCGAGGAAAATGAGGAGCCAGCAGAGGTCAACTGGGTGGAGGTGACAGTGGGTGAGGATGACGCTGCATCGGACTGTACAGACAGCTGGAGCCAAACGGCACCTGAAGGCCAGGCAGAGCTGGCGGACTTTGACTCTGAAAGTATATCTGGAGACAATTCCCACGTATAGACAGGTAATGCTGATGGTGCCCTGTTTCTCTGAGCCTGCCTTTGTCTGGGTGTGCTTCCAGCGTCTGGTAGGCCCTCCTCAGTATAAACCCCTGGAGCCCATCTGTGCCAGATCCTTGTGCCTGCTGGATGCCTGAACAAAAGGGAGACCCATCCTACTTGTAAATTAAAGCAACTGCATGGTAGGGGAGGGGTTAGTGCTGTTCGCCTCATTTCTTGTCTGCTTGTGGGTCAAGTCCTGGATAAGGGAGACTTTTGTTGTTGTTGTTCTTTTTTTTTTTTTTGGCAATAAGTGATTAAACTTTCTGCCTTTAAATGACCTATGTAACCTCTGCAGCACTTGATGTAAAACACACCAGCTGAGCCACGCAATGAAATAGTAAGTAACACTAGTTGCTAATATCCCCCTTTCTAACAGATCATTCATCTCCCGTGAATAGACGCTGTGCCTGTTTTTGCACCTCGGGTCCTTCCGTTGCAGCATCCTGCCCTGTTCAGAATAAAAGGTCACTGGGGGAAGGGCCCAGGACAGAGATGCCTCTTTATGCAATAGCAAGTGAAAAAAAAAAAAAAAAAAAAAATGAGAGGTATATTAGGAAAATGCTTGAAGTATCTTACTGCTGCCCAGTTTTACCTAAATCTTACATAAAATATGGGCTAATAAAATAAGNCCTCGCTTTGTTCTGCTTGCTCACTCTAGAGGCTTAGGAAATGCCCCAGACTAAGCTGTGTGGGTGTTTTAGCAGCTATTCTTCAGAGGATCTTGAATTTAAAAGCAAGCTGCAGGGCCTTTATTTTAAGGGGGTTTTATACGATCTTTCACAATGAGAAAGGACATGTTACATGGAGAGCTGTTTCTGATCACAGTTGCACAGGTATAAATCTGGGGCAAGCACTGTCAGCATTTCTTGACTTGCATTTCTGGAGTTCACTGGAGCCTGTGACACTTTGTGCTCAGTGTGACTGAATCTGTCTCTCCCAAACAAGTCTCCTTAAGCTAGAACTTATCCCACAGAAAGCTCAGCACCCTGCATTAACAACCACAGTGAGCGAACACCTATTTTAGAAAGAGTCAGTAGTTTTCTGGTGTCTAATAAGGATAATATACTTCAGCATTTCTTTAAAAAATATATAAAAACTATAAATAAATAAATAAAGGAAATAAAAAAGCCAGGATCGAAAGAAGTCCCTCCACACTTGTGCTGAAGACTTACTATTGCAGCTGGCAGTACTTGAATTGAACTACTGGTCGTTGCAGAGGTGCAGTTTTTCACAGCAAGCCCTGCTGGCTAGCCCAGGGCCCACCGCTTTCTCCTTGTGCAATACTTGTCCAAAAGTCTCCTAGACACTTTCTGTGAGTTGAAAAGGGAAACCCTGCAGTGATTTTATTTTGAACTATAAATTATGTCAGCTGATTTTGAGGAATGTTATCGCAGCATCTGTATCGCAAAGTGTCTTAAAGCTCCAGACTGCAATGTAAGGCACTGTCCTGTGTTACGCTTGCAGAAGTCGGTAATTAGGGATGTGAGGAGCGGGCTGTGTTACCTGTGTGGCAAAGGCAGAGATTAAAGGAGGAAGGACATGGGAACATCTGCCAGAGGCACGCTGGGGTGCCACTGCTGTGCAGGCACATAAAAAAGGAGAGCCAGGATCTGATCTGCCTTTTAAAATGAAATATGTGATGAATAAATGCATTGTGGGGTATTTTCTTTTTTTCAGGGTTGTTATTCCAGATCATTTCCCCCTTCCAGCTATAAATGTTCATACTGAGGAGAGGGAGCAGACCAGGGGCTAGGAGAGAGAATGGGGAGGAGGGCAGGAGAGGGCTGAGGGGTTGCCTGAAACTGCTGTTTCTTACAAACCTGTTGTACTGTGAACCCAAGCTCTGCAACAACCCTCTTCCAGCAGCGTAGGTTTGGTGCCTGCATTTTTGTACTTGCGAGCAGCGTAGGGTACGTTGGGGTGAACCACCTGCCTTTGTGCCCTGGCACAGATGCTCCAGGGCTGTGGAGGTGCTCGAGTGTTATCAGAGAAGAATTTTAATAAGAACTTTGATCTCAGTTAAATTTCTCCTGGGTTATCCTTTTGATGAGGAGCGTTCTGGTGGCTGGTTGTAAAATGTGCTTACTGAGGAGACATGCACTGGAGCAGGGATTCCGCTGTGAAGACCGTGCAGTAAGATCAGAGAACCATTTTGTCCTCTGCTCTTTGCCCATTTCTCAGCATGCTGGCCTGGGGACTTGACAAAAGCCCAAAGTCTTTTTCTCTTTCATTTTCCTTTATTCTCCCTGTAAGTCTCAGCCCAGAAATGCAAGTGCCTGCTCTGCGATGCCCGCATGGAGGCATTGTCACAGGCATTGTGACACAAAAGCTGGAAGCTTTATGCCCCACAGTGATGGGACCCGTGGAAAAATCCCAGCTACTGGCTCCTTTTTCCATCAGGATAAGCTTTCACTCTTATCTTTGGGAAGCCTATCTCTTAAAATTTTTAACTAAAACTTTGGTGTTAAATTAACAAGGTATTATCATAGGTGACATCCAGGGTATGACTCAAATGCAAAGACTGTGTAAGACCTGACGGAGAGCTTCTTTCTGCCTGTTGTCATATAAAAGTCTGACTTTTCCTAACATTGTACCCCTCAGTACCTTAGTGTGGTCTCACATCACTGTCTTGGCTGCATGTAAGAGGTAGACTGAAGAGCTGACAAGGGACTTCTCTTGTCTCTCACACAGCCACAGTCATTATGTGAAGCTTTCACTGCTGAATCCTGCATCAGGCAGAAACACTCTTCTTTGATATTCATGGTATTGCTGTCTTCTCAGCTTGATGTACATAGTTTAAAGTGAACATTTGTCAGTGATCGATCTCCATACTCCTGTTGTTGGCTGAATGTGTGTGCAGCTTCTGTAAAACCTGAGCTCTTCCAGACCATCTTGGTCACTCTGTGCTCCAGTGTGTAGCTTTAGGAGTTTCTGAAACTATTAGGGAGTATTTGTGTTACAGCCTAGACAGACTTTATTCCTTAGAAAACTTGAGTTTTTTCAAAACTGATCTGTGTTCGGCAGATTCTGCTGCAGGTAGTGGGAGTTTCACGAGTGCCTGGCCTCGGTGAGAGCAGGATTCATGCCAGGCTCTGAAGTGCCATCCCTGGACTAAGAAAAGGCTCTGTTACAAAGTCCATATCTGACGTTTTTGGCAAAATTGGATTTATTCCACAGAGCAAGTCAGGTTTCCTGAGCAGTGAGGCTGGGAGACCTGTCCCCGTAGGCTACTGGGGCCTTCAAGATGTGGAGTGGTTGCTGTGGGGTGCACAAAAGCCACCACTGAAAAAGCTCCGGATGCTGCATAATGAAGCCTCACATCCCTCTTGCAACGAGGCCCAACTGCTCTACCAAGAGAGTGCTTTAGCTCCCTTCCTATCAATAGAGATATTCCTGCCTTCGAACAGCACAGGTCAAAATTAGGTCTGTTGTCCCCATTTGCACAAGCCTGACAAACAGAAACTGGTCCTAAATTAAATACAGCAAACTGCAGCTCAGACATGAGAGCAGGACCAGAGCATGCCAGAGTGGTTGGCAGCTACCACTGGCTTTCTTTGCAGCATTGTCTCCCCGTGGGGTTTTCCCAAGAGCGGTATTTCCTCAGCTTTTGTTTTTTTCTCAGAAGCATACTTTCTTTTCCCCGCCACCAGCTTCTCTGCTGTAAACTTTCTTTTTTAGAGTTATCTCATGACCACCATTTTAAGCCCAAACCCTGCAAGTTGTAGGCACCAAAGTCCGTGGTTTATGGTTGGAGCAAGGTAGGTGGACACCCCAGAAGATGTGTGCCCTGGCTCTTGATGGCTGTGACCACTGCTCTGAGGAGATGTGCCAAAGGAAAACCATGTCTGGGAGTTGCACACCAGAAAAAAAAAAAAAAAAAAAGAGTCTGAAGAAAGTCACCCCTTGCTTCTGCTGTGTGCATTGTGCCAGGCATCAGAGGTGGTGTGATTCCTCTTGGTGCCTCCAACCCCTTTTGCACTGCTGCGGGAGCCGAGATCACTCAGTTGCTGGTGGCCCAGTGCATTCCTCGGTGTCTGAAACTGGTCCAAGTTCTTGTTTTTCTTGTAGTTTAGCTAGCTATAGTGCCCAGCACTGGTGTTGGGCTCTGAGGTGCCATCCTGAAGTCAGTGTGGTTTTGACCAGTGGTTTTGCAGAACTCGGGTCACCCTAAAACATTTCAGGGAATGAGGACAAAGTACAGAGGACTTGCCATTTCCCCTGAGACCAGTGAGGCATGTCGGAGACCCAAGCTGTAACGCAATGAAGGACTCCAGAGGGGGAAGCAAAACCCAACACAGCAATTAAAATTGTGCAGTGAGTATGAGTTAAGAGGAGCCGGGGGCTGTTCGAGGAAAGGTCGCAAGGATGGGGAGGACTATGCCTTTGGTGTTGGTGCAAGCCCATGCCCTTTTACTGAGCTGGACCGCGTTGCCTTCTGCATTGCAGGTACCAGACAGAGCTCACTGCTTTTGTGGGAAATAACAGACCTGGTAGCAACATTAATAAAAAGTGTGAAATAATGGATTAGCTCAGGTTTCAATAAGCACTGGTGCAGGATGGGTGAGGAGGATGGGGCAGGAAAACTGCCTCGTGCTGCTGTGTGCAGCTCCAGCCCAAGTGGCTGCTTGCACTTGCACGTGTACGTCTCAATGGGTAAAAACATGCTAAACATAATTCTTGTCATAGAGCGCTTGTTCTGTGCTGGGAACTGGGGATATGCATAGGTGGGTGAGTATTTGAAGGTTGGGTTTTGGGGGGTTATTTTTTAATATCTGGTCCATGGTGCAGCCTTTATGTAGGTGCAGGAGTCAAAGCAGAGCCAGGGAGCTGCTCTGCAGAGCACAGGCTCGTGCAATTTTTTTCCGTTGTCTTGCAGTTTGTATAATTATTTCTAAAATAATGCCAAAAAAAAAAAAAAAGGTATTTAATGAGAGAATTTACCGGGGAAGAAAGACCTGAAGTCTTCTTGCCTTTAGCATCATGTGGTTGCAAAGTAGCTGCCCCCAACCCAAGTGCACATTGTCTTTGAGCCAGCCTGAGGATCTGCCTGAGGTGTATAGTAATGAGGGATCAGCAGAGTCAAGGCTGAGCTGTATGTCCCTGTTAGAACGCTATAGGGGGTTGTTAGCTGGGTGTTATATACAACGAAAATCCGGCACCCTACCTGCAGCATCAGTCTGTGATGGGGATAGGCTTCAGGATACGGTTAGTACAAAATACAGTGCTGCGGCGTGTGCAGGGATGTAAACTGGATGCCGTGTTAGTTGACAGCTCAAATAGTTGTTTGCAGTGCCTTCAAAAATAATATGTTGCTTTTATAATTTTTGCAGGGGTACTCCTCAGCTGCACTGTCCTGACATTGAAGGGGAAATGCTGTCTGAAAATAGAAGAAAACTATTTTCCTGCCTGGGGTGAGATAGCGTGTTGTGACTCCAAGTCTCAAACCACGCTTGCAGAGGCACAGCAAGAAATACTCTTGTGGAGCATCATCATGGGATCGTTTATAGTGCCAAAGTCCTACTACTGCGTTAAAAAAGAAGAAAGGAAGAAAAAAAAAGAAAGAAAAAAGCGTCCTTGTACATAGGTTTCTCCTTAGCTTCTCTCCCACCCACTTTCCTGCCCAGCCTCTTCCTCTGCTGGAGCAGATTTGTACAACGTGGAAATTTTGTTAACTTTTTAATAGGTGCGAGTTATTCTTGCATATAATGCCATTGCAAAATTTGGGGGTTGGTTTGAGGGAGGGAAGTGACTTTTGTGTGGGAGGGAGAAGAGAATTTTTTCTGAAGCGTTTTAAGACAAATTTGCAATGTTTTGGAGTCTTGTTGGTGCAGATCAACATCTGAGCCCAGATCCCCACCCCGGTTTACATTTCAGCCTACTTAACTGCATTACGGGGTTGGAGAGGGTCATTCTGGAGTGGTTGGGTTTGTTTGGTTTTTTTCCTTGTTGTTTTGCCTTTTTTTGTTTTGTTTCATGGCCACCTGATACTGGTTGAAGTATTTAATTCTCTGCTTTTCCGTGCTCCTACAAGGCGAGTCTTCTCCAGCTCCTGTACTTCACTTCTCACAAATCAGCCCCAGCCGTGGGTCTCTGAAGATCTGGCTAGAACGCCTTTTCTTTGTTGTTGGTTGGTTTTGGTTTTTTTTAGCACTTTTTGTTTAAACATGCAGTACAACCCCTAGAGGGGTTGGAGAGAGGAAATTAAGATGCTTCATAATCCGAACTTGTTTGTGTTTCTTTGGCTGGTACAATGATGGACGCCATAACCAACAGTCTGCCCTCCAGCTTTAGATGTTGTAGTGCACAACAGAAACTTCTGATTAACTCTTGCCACTAAATTTTTAGATCAGTCCTAGGTTCCCGAGTGCACTTTTTTTTCAAATACTGCTAATTTGGATTTGTGGGGGGTTGCCTGTCCGTGCACGTGGGAGGAGGAGAAGGGAGAGCAGGAGCGTGGGTGTGTAGACAAGCAGGTGCAAGAGCCGTCCGGTGCGTTCCTCTGACGAGCTGGGTTTGGAAAACTTACCCACCTTTCAGTACGCTGCACAAATGCAATGCTAGGGAGTTTGAATAAATCCAACTTTTCTAACTTGTTGCTCATTTGTTGTAACTCAATAAAACAAAGGCTAAACATTTTGGTAACCTTTTTCTCGTCTCTTTTTTATTATTATTGTTATTTTATTCCATTTAAAACCCAAACTCAGCCCTCACCAGCTCTCCTTGGTGCACAAGAGCTCAGTGTCTTTAGAGCTGTGATTAGGGTTTTAACTGGTTTTGCAGTAATCAGCTTGAAACCCTAACCAGATAAAAGTGAACTCGGTGAACTACTGATGTTTATTTCCTAGGTATTAGATGGCTCTTCCCTGCGCAAGGGGGTTGGATAGCACCTGGGAATGGGGATTTAGGAGGCACCTTTATTTTGGTTGCAGTCACAACCTGAATGAACGAATGAATGAAACCATCCCCATGACTCACTGATACGGAAGTATTTTTGTTAATCATGAGCACAACATGTAAGTGTTGAGGGTGGTTTGCAGTAAGCGATGGCGAGTGCTTGGTGACTTTCCTTACATTGAAGTTGTCTAGTTCATTGCCAAAGAGGAGTTCGCAGCACTTGCTGCGTTTGCATGTTGTGCACCAGCGGCAGGAGGTGGGGAAGCAACCTGGACTCCTCCGTGGGCAAAGGCAGTGGGACAGCGTGTGCACGTGTCCCATCACACGTGGCACTGTGCATCGCTCTCCTGCGTGCGTGGAGGCGGGTGCCCACATGGTCATGTCTGTACTCCCCAGCACGGGTTTTCAAATTGATGGATGCAAACATCAGGTGGCCAAAAAGAAAAGGTCTCTGAGGACACTCCATCAGGACTCCAGAGTTGTAACTGAAACTAATTGCCACTTCTGTCTGCTTTGCTTACATGAAAAGATGCTAATATTTTAATTGCCCATGTGCACAGTTTTTAACAGCCACTTGGCGGCTTAATATTCTGGTTTGTGTCTCTCCTGTCTGATGTGCGCATATGTCTGTGTGTCTGGAGCACTGACCTACTTTGCTTAACCAGCAGTGCTCCTGGGGAGCTCCGCAGGAGGTTTAGCAAGAACAAGACCCACCTGGGTCTTCTGTATTTGTACAGCCTGAGACACGGCAGGATTAGGGGCTGGGACCAGGGCGCTTTAAGATCTCTGCAATTCAAATAAAACAATAGCAGCAGCCCTGGAGTCTGTCGTCGTCGCACAGATTATAAAGCCGAAGCTCTGCCACAGCAAACAAACAGGCTCGCAAAGGACTGGCACGGCCTTTGCCAGCCCCGGCAGCACCGGGTGGGTTTGTGCAGGCAGGTTGTGGTGTGATACCAAACCGTCACACACCGGGTTCCATCAGGGAAAGCCGATCCAGTGGCCCCTTGGTTTTTTGGCTTAAAGCAACCCAGGTCCCCACAAAGATTGCTTCAGTGTGGCTGCTGGAATGGGTTCACAAGCTGGGCATTGCGAGCAGGCTTTGTTTTTAATTAATACCGACGCAGTGACTGCGTTTCTAGGAGAGTCCAAGTGGTGCAGCACAATCAGGACATTGTTCGTATGCGGTGGCCATTAGGGACGGCCTTGGCGTTTGGTTGCACACGGGTGAAAACGGGCTGCCAACACGGGGGTTCCTCCCGCACAGCCTTGCCTCCATGGGGCAGGAGCCTGGCGATGGCACCGCGGTGAGGAGACAGGGTGGGACAGCCTCGCCTGGGCAGGACCCCCAGCACCAGCAGTCCCTGGTGCTCAGGCGCTGATTGGCATCCTTCACAACGTCTTTTAACCCAAGTCTCTTGAAATCAGAAGAAATCTAGTTAACACGAAAATAAATTAAAAAAAAAATAAATCAGATTTTTTGCACTTGTGCAACACTTCTTTTTTAATGTGGTTTGTAGAAAAATATCCATCACTCAGAAGCCAGAAACTACTTTTGAATTAGGTGACCACTGCTTTCTTAATTTAGTCTGCTTGTATGCTGACGAGAGGATGGGTTTTCATTATATACACGTTACTTCTGCCTGGTCCATCAGATGCTGGGAAGGGAGCTGCTGCTCAGTAAAAGAGCTGCCGTTGGCTCTTTACTGCCCTCAGAGATGGGGACTCTAAGGGTGTGATAACACCGGTACAGTTTAAGACTGGTCAGACAGAAGTCTTGTTAAATGTGATTGCGGTGAGAGACCACTTGGACAGCAGAGAATAACAGCATCACAGAATGGTTTAGTTTGGAAGGAACCTTCAAAGATCATCTTGTCCAACCCCCCTGCCATAGGCAGGGACATCTTTCATGAGATCAGGTTGCCCAAAGCCCCATCCAGCCTGGCCTTGGGACACTTCAGAGCAGAAACTTCAGCATATACGAACCTCTCTGCAGTCCAAATGATTCATTTTTCACAATTTTTTTTTTTTTTAAGAAAAAAAAAAACTCTTCACTTTTCAGGCACATCACCCCAGTGGCACCCTTTCTAACCTCAAATCTCTGATGTTGACTTTTGGGAATTTCATCTAATGCATCACTTGGAAAGTTAGCCAGTGAGCGGTGCAAGTAGTCTGTGTCTGCAGGGTGAAGCCAGCAGTCGCAGGGATCACTCTCAGAAGAAGGGATGTCCCAGCACCACGTGGACCATCACAGGCTGGGCCAGGAGGTGAGGGGTTATGCAAGAAATCCGAGTGATTATGAGCATAATGATAATTATGTGGTGATAACTTAAAATCTAGGGAAATACACAGGTAAACCAGTAACCAAGGTAAGTAATATTTATGCATTATAGTCACCATTAGGGAAAGTTACAGTGATTAAATTTCTGCTATCATGTTCTTGTAACCCTCAGATATTGTTAGGCAGCAAAAAGACACGTCCTGAAATCTTACTAGCTTACAGAAAGGGGAAAAAGAATTAATTTTGAAGGCACATGAGGTAACAGTGTAGGAAATCTGTCTGGTATCCTGATGGCAAGGGTCTGGTATCCTGATGGCAAGGAAGAGGCCCACCGGTGATGGAAAGGAACTTTTTTTAATCATCTCCTGAGGAAAAAGACCTGAGACCATTTAGCTCAGCGAAAGGGAGGACTTCTGAGCTCATGTGATCAGTGGCTAATGGAAAGCAGTTATGAATGGGGCCTGTGACTCTTGAGCATAATTCTGAAAATATACATAGTACAGCAGGAAAAGGGAATGTATTGAGAGCAAGAGAATGTGAGATACGCAGCAAAGGAATGATAAAGCAGCATAAAAACCGAGTGTTACACAGTTGAACCATATCCCAATCAGATTATTGCAAGCTCTAGCGAGGATGGAGGTAAGAGCTGAGTGACCGGGTAATTGTCAGACCTAATCATGCAGCACATCTTGAGCGCAGTAAGCAAAAGCAGGGTTTTTTTCCATTGTTATCTTATTTCCATCAGACCTGATGCTCCAAAATGGTCATTCTAATTATATTACAGTTCTCATAATTTGTGTACTGTGAAAGCACGCAGCCAGCAAATTGGCTCAGCCACAGTAAACGGGACATCTATGAAGCTTCTTCAGTACACAAACTCACCCTCTCCTTGCTCTTTTCTTTCCTCCTTCTTAAAAGTCTAATCATCCCTGTGCAATATATCATGTAAAATTTACGTGCGGCAATCTTAATCAAAAAAAAAAAAAAATCATTGTTTTTGCAACACATCTGTGAGATAGTTAAAGGAATAATACCATTAACCCGAGTTTATGGACAGAGAAACTGGGAGATGGATGTAGTTATTCACAAGACTGCATCATAAATGTGCTAAAGGCAAGAGCTGGAGCTCAGCTTGGCCTTGTCTTGACTCCTCAGCAAGGAAGTTTCCTTTCATATTTGTATCAAACCATTGCTGTTTTGTTGCCATTTCTTATTCTTTCACCCAAAACCTTTCCCTTTCCAACAGACAAAGAGAACAGAGCGGGCCGGGAATGGGGCTCCTCAAGGACTCACATCTCGCAGAATCCCACTGGGACATCCCTCCTCCCCAGCACAGCTCTCCAGGCAAAGCTTCCACCTTCCTGCCTTAATTCCCTCCATCTTTAAGTCTCTCCCTAAACATCTTCCCTCTGTCTCTCATTTCCAGCAACCTTCATTTTGGGGGGCCCCCACAGGAGGCACCGGCTGCTCCCCCCCCAGCCGGCGTTTCTGGCCATCACTGCAGCTGCTCTTTCATTCCCACGGAGGGGGAATTTCTCCTCCCTTTAAAGCAGGAGCTCACGGCATGCCCCGGGGTGCTTCATAACACATTAGCATGCATGTGTGATTAAACCCCTCTGGGTATTAAGAGCATCACTATCTCCTCAGCTTGAGAGCAACGGAGCCGTTCAGCCTCTTCGGCCTCCGCAAACCACTTACGTGAAGTCCCTAATACCAAAAGGCATTTTGCCACACGATAGCATTTAACATACATCTGTACCTTTGTACCTGAACATCATACAGATGTTCAAATCTGAAGGTTTTTGCTTTTTTATCATGCTCCAAGCCCAGCAGTCCCTCTCATCTCGGCGCTGGTGCTGTCGGCTAATGCTGACAAACGATGATGCAGAGGTGGAAATGCGTGACTTTGCCTCCTGCCACAGTGCGCTCCCAATACACACATTAAACAGCGGCACCACATCTTATCCCCCGACTGCTAAACCTCGTCATTGCAGCCAGGGTTTCATGCAAATCCAGGCTTCTTTGGCTCCTTTCTGATGGTCCGCTGCCTACAACTCTGCTCCAGGTTCTCCCAAGGCACTTTTCGGAACATTTACCTTCATTTGGGTTGGCTGTAGCTTCAATCGTTGAGCCCCATCTGCTGCCTCACCTGCAGGGCCATGTCTGCCGCTGCCCCGCCGAGGCGAGGGGAGGATGCTGAGCGGGGGACCTGGCCCTGGAAAGCCAAGGATGCTCCCCGCAAGCAGGAATTTAAATTTAATCGACTGATGTCATTATTATTACTTGTGACACATTCAGAGATAGAGAGGTAGGCACTGCCCACACTGAGAGCGAGAGGACACATCTGGAGCAGCTGTGACAGAAACAGGATGCCAACAGTTTTGGCACCATTACCCCCATCATACAGAGGGCGAGCAGAAGTACCCCAAAACTGGGAAGCACAGCTCCAAATCTGTTCTCCGGCCCAGGTTCAGCCACCACCAGGTTCCAACTGAGCAGAGAGCAGGCAAAGAGCACCCAGGTTGGGGGGGTGGGGGGGTTTGACCCACTCTCCACAATGCTGGCAGAGCCCAGGTGAAGAGCCCAGAGCGAGGAGCACAAGCCAAGCCCCGTCCCCATGTCTGAAGGGCAGCATGCTGTAAGGTTCCCTATTAGGGATTTAAACAAAAGGAATTTTAATCCGTATTTTTTTTCCCCGCCTCTTATTAATGCCAGCGTTTGAATGTGGGGGGATGGAAATTTTAACACGAAGCCACACGCTGAAGGTCACGGAAAGGCAAGGCAGACATTGTCTTCAGTAATATTAAAAGGAAGACCAACCCTGCTGTGTCAGAGCGAAAAAATGAATACTTCTTTTGATTGGAAAGAAAGTTCCTCCGTGCCCGGTTGCGGTGCAGCATTGCACAACGGAGACTGCTGCGGCTGGGAGCAAGGAGAATTAATTACTTTGCTTTTTGAAGCATGGGCTGCTCAGCTCTGCTGTGCCAGCTTCAAGAACGATAAGCGCTTATCCAAAGAGCGTGGTTTTGTCCTCCGGCACAGGAGTTTTGCCTGTTTAAATCACAGGAGGCCGCTGAGTTTTTGTTTTGTTTTCTTCATACTTGGCCTACGCTTGAACCCAGGCAGCGTCACTCTCTTTTTGGACTCACAGACACCAATGTTATGCCGTCTGAGGGGAGGAAACTGGACCGAGCATCAGTGCTGGCCACGAAGCGTCACGGTGTAATTGCATCAGGAACCATCCCCGAGTGGCCGCTGCCATCGCCGCAGCACATTACAGCCCTGCAGCACGGACAGGGGTTTGCCAAACGCAAATTCATCACCTCCTCCCTGGGGATTTTGCTTGCAAGGGCATTTACAGCATCTAAACAAAGATGAAGTATGCCTCTCCGAGCGAGCAGGCGGTGGGGTGTCGGCACTGAAAGATGTCTTCAGCACTTTGTCCTCAACTGGGCATCAGCAAGTCACACCTCGGAACGGGCTTATCGATGACGTGTTTGGCCTTGCAGGGGGCTGAATCGTTTCCTTCAGTCTCTCACACATTCCCCTTATTTGTTTAGAAGGAGATTTGTTTTGTTTTGTTTTTATATAAGTGACTTGGGAACTGAAGTCATGCAGGTTGCCAAGGCTTTCCTTCCCCTGCTCACAGATAACTTCCAGGTGGCCCTTGGCAGGAGAGAAATGGTTTCACTCAGTAAAAGCACCACCCACCAGTTCAGGTTAGCCGCAGATGCTGCTGCACTGACCTTCAACAAGCAAAACCACGCGGTGGTTAGATTTGCACCGTAGTGTTGACACCCCTTCTGAAAAAGAGCAATTCCCACCTCTCCCAGAGCCACTGTTTGTGGCCATCTGCAGCCTCAGCCTGCCAGAGTCGTAACTCCCAGCTCTCCTCCTAATCCTGACTTTTTGGCAAAAGCTGCTGATTTACCTAAATAGTTGCAAAAGAACTGAAGGACACAGGCACGGGGCAGTTTTTACGTGAAAGCTCCTGCTGGCCTGTTGTTAACAGACCTCTCAGCAATACTGCAGGAGCCTCATCCCAGTTCTGCAATGGTAGAGCCAAAAATCAATGTCTCCTCAGCATCCTGCACACTGAAGTTCTTAATTCGTCATCACAGCATTTTTTTTTTTTAATGTAACAAGCATAAGATTAAATATAAGAGCTACTCAGAGCTTATCAGGCTTTTACCATC
The DNA here is from genome assembly GCA_013398815.1 of Ibidorhyncha struthersii. Taxonomy (NCBI): domain Eukaryota; kingdom Metazoa; phylum Chordata; class Aves; order Charadriiformes; family Charadriidae; genus Ibidorhyncha; species Ibidorhyncha struthersii. The sequence continues at coordinate 82,399 of VZSZ01000216.1, forward strand.
CATTTCTTGATGTGAGCTAGAACGGCCCTACTTCCCACATCTCACAGAACCGATTTTAACTTGCTACTCCTGAACCACAGCCACCGGTGCCTAAGCCAGCCAAGAAACAAACTCACAGACAAGACAGACCAGCATTTCTTTAGAATGATGTTCTTCCCGAATTATCATGCGCAGATAGCAATTTCTTAATTGACACTTATGCTTGTTCAACACTAGATCAATGCTTCAAATACAGACCAGATTAACAGCTTCTTAAAACCATCACCGTTCCGGCCGCAAAACAGATATAAAGGGGTGAGAAAAAAAAAAAAAAAAAAGAAAAAAAATTATGGCCACATCCTATCTGCTGCTGCTGCTGTTCAGAAAGAGGGCTTGCAGCTCAGGGCACCAATATACTTCTTTCTTCCAGCCTTCTCCCCTCCCACCCGCGTTGACCAGCTCTGTGCTGGGGTTGCAGTACCAGTCAGTGGCTGTCTCCTGGCAAACACATCGCAAAGCTGAAGCCTGACACACAGTGGCATAGTCAGAAATAGATGCAAGTCCACAGAATTGCCCTCATTTGGGCAACATACGGTTTACCATTGCTCCCCGCCCAGCAGGGAACACCTCAGGTAAATAAGCTTCCCTTTTAGCATTTACTTTAGCACAGCTTGCAACTTTAAGACGCTGCTCTGAAAGGGGAAAAGATTAAAGCTTTATAAACCAGACCGTGAGTGAATTGGGAGTGTTGGCCCTACTGATTTGGCCCACAGATGAATTTAGCTTGAGTCAAAAAAATAGCAGGGATACAGCAGGGTACATATCCAGCGTGAGCGACCTTGGTAGTGGCAACAGCACCCAGTTAAAGATCACCAAACACAAAGGAGATGCGGTGTGCTCTGGCTGGAGCGAGACGCACAGCCTTGTCCCGCTGCTCCAGCCCCTGCCGACGGGCTCCTCCAGGGCAGGGGACTCCTCCCGAGCTCCTCCACTGCCCCGTGTCTCATGTTCCACCAAAGCCCTCCCAGAAAGCGAGCTGGAACAAGCCCATCTCCATGCACCACAACCAAACCGACCCATATGAGCAGGATTTTATTCCCTCTGGCCTTTCGGCTACGGAGGCATCAAGACTGAACTATTCTTAGATAGCCTTCCCCTGGGTCAGGGTGCTGCCTTCATGGTCACAGAGGTACAATCGTTTTCCTGCTGTTCTTCTCCCTAGATTCCTCCTGCTCTTCCTCCCCTTCGGTAACATGCCCACGCATCCTCTTCAGGGTGGTTTTCTCTTTGAACAATGCAGCCAGGGGTCATGATTAATAACAGAGTCTTCCATACTCCATTTCCCTGCTCATTGTCCCGTGCCACTTGTTGAGAACCTTATCTTTATTAGCTGGTCTTATCACGACTTGATTACACATTAACAGAAACCCTCCTTACTCAGCAGGATTTCCTCAGGATTGCATTGCTTTCGGCTTCAGAGAGCAGCTCCGTGGAGCGAGCCACTCCACTAGCGCCAGCCTAGGAAGTGACTGATCTCATTTAAGATGCACGAGGGGACACGGAAAGCCGTAGGATGACTTTGAGGAACTGGCAAGAGCAGATTTAGAGGACAAAGCATTTCTATAGGGGAGCGAACGCATTAGCTTATGTTGTTTGTATTGGCATTAAATTATACAGTAATAATTTGGTCCCAGTGAGCTGTGCTCTAATAGCAGCTACAGAGCTATCTGAGATCCTTCAGCACAGGGACTGCATCCAGCTAAAACGTTCCCCTACCCACTTAGCTACTCAACCAAATCATACAGCTGTAGGGCCTATTGTTATCTGTCTGCTTTCAAGACATTAGACTGATAACAGTTCTTAGAGATTTACTAGACCTTCAAGTGCAGTATCACCACACCACGTACACCTCTGATAGAGGATTTTTTCCCTTCAATGCTGCAATCACCTTGCCCAGGAAGGTTAAATGGCGTCAGCTGCTATCAATTGCTCTTGCTTTTTCTTCTTTTCTTAAAAAACAAAAAAAAGGATTATACAAAAGAAGCCATTATTTGAAAAGGACAAAGTAGTTGGTGCGAGAGAGGGGGAAAATGCATCGTTAGAGATGAGAAAAGCTTTTTCTTAATAGGTGGCTCTGTGAACCCCAAAAATCCATCTCTTGTGAAGGCAATCATCCATCCAAGGACCCCACAGCCTGCTGAGACCTCCCAGCGCCAGGTGGTCCAGAAGCGGGCAGAGCTCACCGTTTGGTTAATGACAGTTGTCCCTCTGTGTGGGAGGAGTGGTATGTCTGCAATGACAGCCCATTGCCACGGCCCTTCACGCTCCCAAAGAGGCCTACACACATCTTCACGGGGTGGCTGGGAGGAACAGAAACAAGAAGAAGGTTTGGAGAATTCATAAGACACTCGGTTAGCACAGCTGGCAAAAAAAAAAAAAAAAAAAAAAAAAGGAAAG